>OY282449.1:142375044-142775044 GCA_958295655.1 Palloptera scutellata
CTTTTACACTGATGAGCTGCTGAAAGACAAGAACAATGAAGCATGCAGCAAACACCAGCAAAACGCAGCATGCGGCACGCCCATGCCTGCTTGCAAGCGAGCAAGCAGGCAGGCAGCCAGTAACAAGAAAAATCAGGATTATTTAAGGGAGCGCGTGCTGTTCGTCGCTCGCTCGCTCGCTCAATCTCTCCCTACCTCAGTCGCCGTGCGTGTGTGTGTGTGTGTGGCGCAATGTAACACAATAGTTATAATGTTCGTACTTAGTAAGTATGTACGTGCGCTAAGCTTAGATCATCAGCAGCAGCAATGGCAGCACTAGCAGCAGCAATGTGTTGCCATCATATTTATTCCCTTTTGCATTTGCTTTCTTCTTCCCCTCGATCCCACATGCAACGTGTCACATCATTTTGATGTTATTAGTAGTTATGTCAGCGTTGTCAATCAAGGTATTAGCACGAACGATATATGAAAAGGTAGCAGTGGCAGCAGTAGAATGTAGTAGCATAAAAGTGGAGCAGACGTTAACTTGAACAAATGTGCTAAGGATTAAATGTAAGACAACAAATGACAAAAAATTGAGTGTGAAAAATACATCGACATATGCACAAAGGTACCATAGAGAGAGCGAAAGAGAGAGAGTAAGAGAGAGAGAGAGAGAGCGATAGAATGAGTAGAGTATATAAATCAAATAAGTTATAATAAGAAATTGTTGTCACAGTTATTTAGCACCAATATGTAAATAGCTGGTAAGTAAGTAGAAGGAGTGATATTCGAAAATAAGTGCTGGCGTTAATATGAAAATTATTATTTTAAATAATAGAGAAATAAGCATAGCAACTATGATAACTGGTTCAATGAGCTCCTTAGGGTGTCTTTAGACTATTTCTCACAGCAGCCAGAGTCTTTAATAATTTCATCTCGTCTCTTTTCTTCTCCAAATCTACTCTCATCTTATCTTCTTCCATCTTTAACTGTATATACGATAGTCCCCCCCAACTTATACATCTGCTTTCCTCATTTCATTTCATCTCTTCCACTCATCTCGTCTCCTTTCCTGCTTCGCTCCTTTAACTCTTCCCTCCACTACTATATTCAATAGATTGTTTACGTCACGCTATGCCATGCTATTCGATATAAGTATGCATAATCAATCCACAAAACCCGTAGACGTAAGATCAAAAAGAGAAATCCAAATATGAAACGCCATAGAAGCAAAGACTAAAAACTGAAACTAAAGCCCAAAGAGCTAAAACAAAAGTAAAATTTTATGAGCAGAGACTGAAGAGTAAACACAGAGGAATCAATACCAGGAATTAAAACTCACAGAACAAAAACTAAAAACAAAGCACCTAACACCTAAAAAAATCTGAAATCTGGCGAAATCCAGAAATCAAATATAAACGACTGAAAATCAATAATCAAAATTTGAAACCAAAGATAAAAGATTAAAGAAGCCAAAGTCCAAAAAAACTTAGATCAAAGACTAAGTAATTACCTAAAAAAGACCCCAACCCGAAGTCTAAACGCTAATGACCCGGAAGAACAGTTCAAAGAAGAAAAATCAATAAGCAGAGACAAAAGTTAAAGTCGAAAAACAAAAAATTAAACATTAAGCGACAAAGACAAGAAACCAAATGCTAAGGACCACAAACGAACAACTGACTGACTGACAACTGATCAAATACAAGATATCAATTCAACGAAGAAAAATAGAAGATCAAAAGCAGAAATAAAATACAAAATATTGAAAATGTAAAACCAAAGCCTTGAAAATATAGATCAAATAATAGAGGCAAAAATCACAAATCAAATATTAAGAATTAGAGATAAAAGTTCCAAGATGAAACAGCAATAATCAAATAAGAAAGTCAAATTCCTAAACAAAAGAACCAAATGAAAATACAGGACAAAACCAAAAGCCCTAAAAATATAGATCAAATAACAGGAGCAAAAACAAGAAATTAAAGATCAAATAAGTATTAAATATTAAAGACGAAAGTTCAAAGAGGAAACAGCAATAACCAAAGAAGAAAGTCAAATTCCTAAACAAACGATGAAAGATCAAGAACGAAAACGAAAATAAAAGACAAAAGATAAAAACCCAAAGACCGAGCACCAAATATCAGAAATCAAAACCTAAAGAAATTAGAAACCGTACAGCGAAAATCTAGTATCAATTTTCCTAGACCAAAAAAGACCGAAGTCTAGAAAGGGACGACAAAAGATCAGCAATCGCCATAAAGATCAAGGTAAGGGTGCATTAGAGAGGTTATAACAGCGGTAGGAGCTACAGATGAATTTAATTCTTTCTAGCTCCAGCTGAATTACTATTAAATTTATACTGCCATTTATATTTTTCTGAAGAAGTATAAAAACTAATTTCGCGCTACTGAAAATTTTAGTCTTATTAATTTATCATACTTAATTTATCTATACTTTTACCATACTACAAGACATCAATTTCTTTAGCAGCCTAACTGCTATGCTTTGGAGACATACTGAAATATTTACTTTGTATTTCTGAAAGCAAGAAGAGTTTTTCTTTAAATACAATATTTCTATTCTAGATTATTAGACAGGGTTAGGCGATTGAACTATTACCTATTCAAACAATCATATTTTTTTGTGTGAAATTATTTTTTAGTCAAATAGTCAAATTACAAAAATGTGTGGAAATAAAAACGGTTAAAAAATGAGTTGTATGCTGCACGAATATGATGGCCCAGAATTCGAAAGCCATTGTGTAGACGAAATGAAGTGTGGAACATGGTTTTTTAACCATTCTTGGTTCACACGAGCTTTATGAGACGGTGCCGAGTCTTGTTGGAACGTCCATGGTGTACGACCGAAATGTTGGCGTGCCCACGGCTTTAAAGCAGCTTCCAGAACATTTTCGCGATAATAAGTCGCATTGACTTTGACACCAGGCTCGATGAAAACGATTAGGCAGCGACCATCGGCGGTCACAGCTGCCCATAACATTACTTGAGATGAAAAATTACTTCGGGTGGCCGTTCGTAGGCTCAAATTTTCGTAAGTTCTTTCAGCGTTCAGTTAAGTAAACACGATCATTTTGAGAGTTTGTGATCTGCTCAATAGGGAAATTTTTCTCATCAGAGAACACAATGTTTGGAAATTCGCCACTATTGTGCAAGCGTAACAGCTTCTATGCTCTTTCGAGTGTAACTTTTTTTTGCTTTGGTGTAAGATCATGTGCCTTTTGAAACTTGTGAGGCTTTATCTTGAGTTCATTTTAGATTCGGATGCTTCGCTGGGATATTTTCATTTCTTTGGCCATTTGATTACCACTACGACGTGGATTTCGTTCAAGTCGCGCCTTCACTTTCCGAACCATTTCAGGTGATGTTGCTGTTTTTTTTTCGTTCATCACCATACCGTTTGGCAATGCTGCCTGTATCGTTATAACGATTTATGGTGCGTTACACAAACATTTTATTCACTTTGAGATGCCTGAGCATACGAGCAATAGCTGGGTTTTGATTTTCCACTCATATATAACGCAATCACTCCATTTCGAATAACTTTTGTTCTATAAAACTTAGACGCAAATGCTAGTGGCAGCTTGTAAACAATATGAACAGCTGTCATTGGTATGAATTTGACTTAGCTGGTAATATCGCGTTTCCAGATATTCCGTTGTGAAATTAATAACACTTCAATCGCCTAACCCCGCATATTTATGATATCTGCAGGCAAACTTCTCTTAGTCTTAGGTTCAGATATGACCAATCCCAACTCAAAGTTGTCCATTGAAAACAGACTTCTTCAAGAGAGCGTTTTATCTCATAAACGAAGAAAGTAACAAATATAATTCACACTATCTAAACAAAGATGATAGAAATAAAAAAAAAATATGTATAAAAATTTGTTTATTGCATAATATTTTTTCACTTCCTTGAGCTACAAAGAAAGGGCAGTCTGCCAACAAAATTCCATGCCTTTCTTTACTCATGCTTTTTTATTGTTTGCTATTATTGTCTTAAACCCGGTGGTTACTTTTTCTTTTCTTTCAAATACTCAAACACAGTGAATGCGTATTTTACGTAATTTTTCGATGGGATTTCGCATAATTTTTATTCTAGAGTTTTTTTACTTGTTTTTTTTTTTGTTTCCTTTTTTCCCCCCCAGTGGACTTTCCATTTTTTTCTAATACAGTGCGCTGTCATTTTATATGAATTTATTGCTTTTGTGCTCTCGTGCATACATAATGATTTTGAAAATTTATTTTCTTCCACTTTTATTCAGTGACTGCTGCTTCTCTGTGAAATATGGAGGCGTTAAATTTTATGCCTTCCTACAAATTTCTTCGTTTTTTTTCTTTTTAACTCTTGGCTCTACATTTAAACTAAGTAGAGTTGAGTTGAGTTCATCAATTTATGGAGGAGCACATACTCAAACGAGTGTGTGGATTTGAATTGGGAGTCGTGCGGGAATCGTGTTGGGGGAATGACTGTGTGTAAAGTGACTGAAATGAAAGTGTTATATGTTCAGAATCGAAGATAAATGTTAAAATTTGTGACTGAAATGTTAACTGTTGAATGATTATTTCACATTGCAGCTCTATCTTTCCGGACTTTATTAAATAAATTTCCAGTAACGGCTGATGAAGATAAAAGAAGAACTCAATCAATGATTTAGACGGAGGGAAAAAAGATTGCCAAGAAACGGGAAAAATCTACAAATACGAGAAGAAAAGTGAGGAGGCACTACGGGTGAAGATAGAAAAGAGCGAAAACTTGGATAAAGTTTTAATTAAAATTCATACAGGACACTGTATCTTCCTTTCGTAAAAGGACCTAGAATACCTAGAATATATTATATTTGAAACCTTAATTAATAATAACGTTTGATTGAAATCATACTCAAAATAATTTAAATTTATTAAATCAAAAATACTTTCGGTACTTGATTAATTGTGGATTGAAAGTTTCCGGTGACCGATAAAAGAAGGAATCAATCAATGGTTTAGACGGAGTGGAAAAGATTGCAAAGAAACGGGCAAAATCGGAGAATGTGAGAAGAAAAGTGAGGCAATACGGGGGAAGATGGAAAGGAGCGAAAACTAGGATCACGTTATAATAGAAATTCGAACAGGACATTGTATCTGGCTTTTGTAAAAAGACAGGTACGTAGAATATATAATGTTTTAAAATCCCTAATAAATAATCAAGTGTGATTGAAATCATGATTCGAAAAAAAAATTGTAATTTTAATTTTATTAAATCAAAAAAACTTTCACAATTTAATTAAATGTGGATTGAAAGTTTCCGGTGACCATTTTCCTTCCAGCTGAATTTAATTTCCGTTGTGGATTTTCAAATTAAAAAACAAATAAAAAGTAAATTAAAATTATAACTTTTATATTTAAGCTGCCACAATATCAGAGAACAGCAGCAAATTGCTTGAGTTTACTAAGTTTTGTTTCCTTAGTTAACCACGCAATCAAACGCCAATACACGCAATCAAATCAAGAAATAGAAGGCAAAAAAGAAAGAAGAAATTATGTAAAAAAAAATTATAAAAAAGTCAACTCAGCGACACGATTCGAGCAACTGCATGAGAGTGACGTGTCAAGCGGAAATTGAATATTTCACAATAGTAGAAAATAAAAATGAAAAAACGAAAAAACGAAATGCGAAGAAAAAGATGAGGAACAAAAGAAATAACACGGAAAAACACTAGCGCCACAAGATTATCGGAGCAGATTACAAGTAAAATAAAAGAATCCGCTTAAAAGTCAAACGCGAAAAGTGAAACGCAAAACGTTTTAAGCAATACGAAAGGAAAAAGTGGACAATTGAAAGGGAAAGGGGCGAGAAACTCTGTAGAAATGATATAAGAACAGCAGAGAAGTTAACAACAACAACAAAAAGTATACAAATTAAGTTACTTATCTGCTTCCACAGTTCCATCAATTTCTATACTCCGAAACTAAAAGCATACTTTATTCAGCTGTAAGAGAATTCGAGACCAACAGGTGCAACTGGCAGCACAGCACCGGAAATGTGTTGTCCGTCAGTCGCCGTTATAAGCGTTAAGAAAAAAAAAAACACAGAAAGCAAAACAACAAAGCAAACAGCCCCACCCTCCAGTCAGCCCCACCCTCCACTCAGAGCATATGTACATTACTAATAATGGAAAATTTAACGTTGCCAACAACAACAACTCAAATTCACATTTTCCGATTGTGATTTTCAAAATAAATCTTCATAAAAATGAAAGTGCAAACTTTGTAAAAAATTTTGTATGTTTTTTATTTCGTGCTTCACTTATGTAAAAATTTTTTTTTCTTGTTTTTGTTACGAAATTTTAATAATTTTTTATGCAGTAAACTCAGTTAGTTTTCACTTCACTCGCACTCGTTTTCTGCCGTTATTGATATTGTAATTCAGCGTGCATGTAAAACTTTTCCTTACACACTTTTGCTTTTGAAACACTCGCCAGCCAATATGGCGGCACAACGGCACATCACTGGGCGACATTTTTATTCATTGCTGTGAGCGCGCGCTCTCTCTCTCTCTCTCGCTTTCCTTCAGCTCTGCCTTTTACTTTGTGCCCTCGCCGTTCGACTCTCGAGGCGAATTGAATAGATAAAAGCATTAAAAAGTCAAAACAAATTGAATTTTTTGTTGCTCTACTATCAAAAACAAAGCATGAGATAGAAAAATGAAACAGAGAAAGAGAGAAAAGTACAAAGCACGCTTTGTGCTCTTGCAATTATATTTTTTTGGTTCTTAAATAAATGGATAGAGTTTTTTGTATTGCAGACTATGAATTTGATTTTAAATGGAAATGTAAAAATTTAAAGAGTTGGTAATTATTTCTGGTTGGGTTAGGTTCTGTAAAACAAGGTTGTGCGATGTTAGGTTAGCTACGTTTAGGTAGTAATATGGTAGGTAAGCCATAAGGTAAGTCGTGAGAAAAGCTACAGAAAAGAGGAATAGGGCAAAAAGTAAAGCTACGAAAGACATGATGTAATGGAGGGACTACTTAAAGTAAGAGGTGATGGGAAAGTTAAGAGGTAATGCAGAAATTAAGCCAAAAAGTAAAATATAAGGTAAAGCAAGACGTATGGAAAAGACAAAAGATAGGCTTAAGGTTTAAGGTAAGGATTAAGTAAGGCTTAATGTTAGGCTTAAGGTCAGGCTTAAGGTAAGGCTTAAGATCAGCTTAATGTTAGGCTTAAGGTCAGGCTTAAGGTTATGATTTAGGTAAGGCTTAAGGAAAGGCTTAAGGTAAGGCTTAAGGTCAGGCTTAATGTTAGGCTTAAGGTCAGGCTTAAGGTAAGGCTTAAGGTAAGGCTTAGGGTAAGGCTGTAGGTAAGGCTGTAGGTAAGGCTTAAGCTAAGGTTTAAGGTAAGGAATAAGGTAAGGATTAAGGTAAGGAATAAGGTAAGAATTAAGGTAAGACTTAATGTTAGGCTTAAAGTCAGGCTTAAGGTAAGGCTTAAGGTCAGTCTTAATGTTAGGTTTAAGGTCAGGCTTAAGGTAAGGCTTAAGGTAAGGCTTAAGGTAAGGCTTAAGGTAAGGCTTAAGGTAAGGCTTTAGGTAAGGCTAAAGGAAAGGCTTAAGGTAAGGCTTAAGATCAGGCTTAATGTTAGGCTTAAGGTAAGGCTTAAGGTAAGGATTAAGGTAAGGCTTAGGCTAAGGCTGTAGGTAAGGCTTAAGGTAAGGCTGTAGGTAAAGCTTAAGCTAAGGTTTAAGGTAAGGAATAAGGTAAGGATTAAGGTAAGGATTAAGGTAAGGATTAAGGTAAGGATTAAGGTAAGAATTAAGGTAAGACTTAATCTTAGGCTTAATGTTAGGCTTAAAGTCAGGCTTAAGGTAAGGCTTTAGGTAAGGCTTAAGGTCAGGCTTAATGTTAGGCTTAAGGTCAGGCTTAAGGTAAGGCTTAAGGTAAATCTTAAGGTAAGGCTTAGGGTAAGGCTGTAGGTAAGGCTTAAACTAAGATTTAAGGTAAGGAATAAGGTAAGTATTAAGGTAAGGATTAAGGTATGGATTAATGTAAGACTTAATGTTAGGCTTAAGGTCAGGCTTAAGGTAAGGCTTAAGGTAAGGCTTAAGGAAAGGCTTAAGGTAAGGCTTAAGATCAGGCTTAATGTTAGGCTTAAGGTAAGGCTTAAGGTAAGGCTTAAGATCAGGCTTAAAGTAGGAATTGGGGTGGGATAAGGAGAGAGGTATTTACAAGGTATGTCGAAAAGTAAGGCCGGTCGTATTCGACTTAAAACTGTAGGTCCCTACCATTCATGTACAAATAGAACACGCACCACATGAAAAGCTCGACCTAGGCCCTCCATGGGCTGTTATGTCATTAAAAGAAAGAAGGCCTACAGGAAGAAAAACAATCGAAGCAAGAGGTAAGGCAGATGTTAAAGTAAGGTGAGCCAAAAGGTAAGCCAAAGTAAAGGATAAAATTAAAGGCCCAAGATGGGGCAAGATGTTAGAAAAGGAAGTCATAATGTAAAACATGAGGTTTGGCATAAGGCAAGGTAAAAGGGAAGTCAGGGGATAAGGAAACTGTTGAAGTAAAATGTCCAGTAAGGCAAGATGTACAAACGGGAATAGTTAAGACAAACGGTACCTACGGCTTTAAAGCAAAAATTAAGCTCAGACCCAGCACAAGAGGTTAGGCAAAAGGCAAAAAGTAAATTTTACATTTTACCTTTCAATTTACAAAAAATTACAATACAAGATGTGGGGTAAGTAAAATGAAAGATTGATATTGTGTATTGAAGTCTTTATCACTTTTATGGAAGGTAGGCTATTTTTGAAGGTAGTTAAATTGTGTACTCTGAATTACATTTGGTTTGCTTTAGAATTTCCTCCAATATCAGTTTCTGTGAGCTACAAGAGTATGGGAGGTACCACGCCCAGTTGACTGACTGATTTTACCCAGTTCAGGAATTAACCTCTTCTGTATTATAGCAAAACCTCTTCTGTATTATATGCGAAAAGCATGGCCTAGGCCCTCCATGGGTCATGTTGTGCCATTAAAAGTAAAGTAAGTACGTATTATAGCAAATGCGTTTACTAGATCTGTAACTAGATATTGCTTAAGTTTTACTGGTGTTAACGACTGGACTATACACGCTGCTGAATTATTGGAATTACAATCTGAACCTATATAACCGACGAGGGTGCCGACGCACCAACTTCCCTGCTCAAGTTCATAACATTTTCTAAAGCATGCAACCATATTTCGGGAGAAAAACTTAATGTAAATTGCTTTTCAGTTTCTGCTAAAGTGCCTTAAGATATGCAAGAATGTAAGAAATTAAATATTTCAAAGATTTTCAATATATATTTTAATCTCATAGTTAATAAATTTGCGGATTTTGACCTTGAAATTATTTTTTTTAAATCACTGATCACAAAATAAAAATCATTTTTTCATATGAGAAACTTTTCAAGCAACTGAAATCAACTGTGAAAATTGACAGATTCTGCAATTGCTTAGCAAATAATATATTTTTTTTATTGCATACATACATTTTATATTATTATTATAACAGCCAGTGTAAATATGGTTAAAGTACACTTTCAAATAGTTTTCCCATATCCTTATGCCTCTATTATTATTATTTTTTGTTTTTAGCTTTTTATGGCAACAAAGCTATTAGCAATAGAAAACTTTCTTCTACTTGAATTTATCTGAAACTATCAAAATGGGGAGAAAGAGACAAGGAATGTTTTAACGATTTAAAATTTTCTTTTTTTTTTTAAATTAATGTAAGTATATTTGTAAGTGAGTATGTCATAATAGCACATTTATAGTACATATGTAGAAACTTGTAAAAGTCTTTTCTTTTTTTTGTATTCCGCAGCAACTCTCTCTCTCTGTTTTAACTCCCAAAAATATTATCACAACGACAATTTTTATATTAACAGCTCATTTAAAACATTTATAGTCAAGAGGAAAGAAAACAACGGGAGAAATGTTACTAAAATTCATACTACATATATGAATAAACACACACACACACACACACACACACACACAAACACACATGTACAAGTACACACGGATACACAGTGTGAGAGCGTGCGAGAGAGGCTACCATATAGTATGTAAACAATGGACTGAGAGTGAGTGAAGGCAAAGAGTGCGATATGGAAATATAAATTTTTAAAAGAAATGAAGAAAATCGTAAATATTTACGATAATTTTTATGATTTTCAAATTCTTTTGCTGAATTTTTTATTATCTTTCATACCAACGAAAGATGTCCGCATATAAAGAGAACAAGCACGAATATTTGCACAGAGTATTCGCATACATACTATATGCACTTGAGTGTATGCGTGTTTTTGTAAGTATGTATGTATATCGTGTTGACAGTGCTCTTTGACATTAAATTCAATGGTAGCGCATTCTTTTTCATGTTGTCTTCTTCTTTTTCTTTTTCCCCCCTCAACATTTTTCTTCCCTCCGAATTTTGTATGTCCTTTGTTTGCTCCATTTTTATTTTTGGCGCAAACAATGAAGAACTTTTTAAATTGTACTTTCTTTTTTCGTGTATTTTCTTCGTTTTACTTTATCACTGTTGGCAAGCACAAAGAAAAGTGTATTTAAAAACGCTGAAAAGCAGTTAATAATATCTGTTAAAAAGCATGTACTTATGTAGAGAAAGAATTGCTAAAATATGTATGCGTATGTATGTATAAGTATGTAACAAAAAAAAGAGAAAAAAACTTCTAAAAATGAAAACGAATATTGTTATGCTGATTTTGAATGATTATTATTGTAATTTGACTGTGAATTTGAAATGCGCATTTTGGCTTATCTTTATTTGGTTTCGCCTTTGCCGCCTTAATCGTCTTAGTTACAATCTCGCGCGCTTCAACGCCCGCCCAAGCACTTCGCTGTGCTACTCGTGCGCCCACTTTACACTGCGAGGAGGTACAGGAGAGTACGTGTTATAATCGAAATTTGAATTTTATGAGAAAGTCATTATGAGCGAAATGAAATGAAATATAATATTATGATATTGTATGTATGACACGTGACACACTTAAGGCTTCCCAAAACGAACATCAATTGGATGGCTGGATGACTGGTGAACTTTCGACAAGTTCGATTTGATTTTCGTTAAACGATTTGAATTTGGAGTCGATTTGGAGGTTTGAGGAGCAATTAATTAATGACTCAGAAATGTGCTGAAATTGTCTGAGAATCTGGGTGGGGGGAAAAAACTCATGGAGTAAAAGAATCGAGATGGTAATCCTAAAAGTGATATGAAATATTTTGAGAAATTGTGTGTACGTCCTTGGAGAAAAACAGCCACAGTACATATTATCACAGTGAAAGCGAAACGTTGAGTATATTGTTATGGGAAGGGACAAAGTTCTACTCTAAGCAGACCCAGACTTTCAAGCATTTGAAAATAAATCTAATAAACTAAACAGAAAGCGAAACATTGAGTTTATTGTTATGGGAAAGGACAAAGTTCTACTCTAATCAGACCCGGACTTTCAAGCATTTGAAAATAAATCTAATAAACAAAACAGAAAGCGAAACATTGAGTATATTGTTATGGGAAGGCACAAAGTTCTACTCTAAGCAGACCCAGACTTTCAAGCATTTGAAAATAAATCTAATAAACTAAACAGAAAGCGAAACATTGAGTATATTGTTATGGGAAGGGACAAAGTTATACTCTAATCAGACCCAGACTTTCAAGCATTTGAAAATATATCTAATAAACTAAACAGAAAGCGAAACATTGAGTTTATTGCTATGGGGAGGGACAAAGTTCTACTCTAATCAGACCCAGACTTTCAAGCATTTGAAAATAAATCTAATAAACTAAACAGAAAGCGAAACATTGAGTATATTGTTATGGGAAGGGACAAAGTTATACTCTAATCAGACCCAGACTTTCAAGCATTTGAAAATAAATCTCATAAACTAAACAGAAAGCGAAACATTGAGTATATTGTTATGGGAAAGGACAAAGTTCTACTCTAATCAGACCCAGACTTTCAAGCATTTGAAAATAAATCTAATAAACTAAACAGAAAGCGAAACATTGAGTATATTGTTATGGGAAAGGACAAAGGTCTACTCTAATCAGACCCGGACTTTCAAGCATTTGAAAATAAATCTAATAAACTAAACAGAAAGCGAAACATTGAGTATATTGTTATGGGAAGGGACAAAGTTCTACTGTAATCAGACCCGGACTTTCAAGGATTTGAAAATAAATCTAATAAACAAAACAGAGGATCTGCTTTTCTTTTTGAGCTTTATTCAATATTTTGTTTAGATAGATATGTAGAATAAAGCCAAGGCAAATAAGTTTAATAAATCACTTGAAAAGTGACTTCAAAGCGCTACCTTTATAGAGGATGTGAAGGGAACTAATCTCTTACATCATATATCATGCATGGGTTTTTCGTGAAGGCTAGGTTAAGGAAACTGTTATTCTTCTAACTGAATAATGTGCTTCAAGCAAATTGGTAAATTACAAAAATATTTTATTGGAAATTTTAATGAAATGTTTTGGATCAAGTCAAGTGAACTGCTCTCCTTTTTCAATCACACGATATTTAAAAACCTGATTGACTTCACTGACGGAAAGGGCTTTGAAAAATTCTTGTAATGGTGATTCTCGGTTACCTTTTCAAATATAAATGCCTTCTATGGATTATTGAAAAACAAAGATTTACCACAAAGTTCACTGCTAAGGATTATTATTATTTTCCCTATGGCTATTATTTTCTCTATGGCAAACCAAACATCCATTAAGCCTTTTTAATAAACTAAATAAGATTAAATTTTTTTTCACCCCAAAAGAAAACTCGATTACTGAACAAATCATGTCGTCAAAGAACCTTATAGACCTCGCAGATCTGAAGCTAATGGATAATCTTCTCAAGGAAAGAACTTGCAGGATTCAATAAATCATTACATCAAGAACTCCTCACAAACTAATTGAGACTTTCTTTTGTATAGAAATTTGGGATCGTTATAGACCTTATAAGCACTTGAACTATCGGATCTTTTTCTCCTGAAGAGAATTGAAAGCATTAAAAATGTGTAGCTTCAGAAACTTTATCGACATCACTTGAAGATATCTTGAAGGACTAAACAAAATATTGATATGAAGAATTTCACAGACCTTAAGGTATCGGATCTTTTTTCTTTTTCAATGAAGATCCATCGAGGATTCAGAAAATATTTTATTTTTATTCCGGGGTTCGAATCTCGGCACATGCAAAATCAAAAAGTAGAAGAAATAATTTTTCTACACGGCCACCTCTTGGCGGGCAATGGCAAACCTACAAGAGTAAAAATTGCCTATGAAAAGCTTTTCACTTCGCCGTTCGGATTCGGCATTAAACTGTAGGTCCCTTCCATTAATGTACAAATATAACACGCACAACATGAGTGGATGCGAAAAGCTCGGCCTAGGCCCTCCATGTGCTGTTGTGCCATTAAAAGTAAAGTAAGTAAAGAACTTAAAGTAGTTAGAAATTCTTGACTTTAGGAACCCGATAAACCTCATAGAACGTTTTCAATTGACATAACAAAACAAATCACATTCTGTTTTTTTGAATGAACAGACTCGACAGTTTCTTGATAGACCTCACAGACCTATGAAGCTATGGGAACTATTTTCTACGAGGATAACTTGAAGGAGTCAGAAATTCTTGCTTTAAAAAAACTGGTAAACTTCACCGAACTTAACCTGTCGTATCTTTTTGCAATGAAGTGACATGGAAAATTCAAAAATTTGGGACCCTAATCGACTTCAAAGAACATCAGTGAAATGAGAGTTTTCTTAAATGGATTTTGAAGAATACAACAACAAAATCATGACTAAAAACAGAAGATGGTAGGCTTTTCCGACCTTAAACTATCGGATTATCCGATTCCTTTTTCATGAAGAGACCTTACAGGATTCAAAATCCTGAATTCAGAAAGCTGGTGCATTTCACAGATAATTCTTCTTTGTCTTATTTTAAGCTTCTAAGCTTTTTGCATCCACTTATGTTGTGGTAAATAAGTAAGTATTATACTTATTTGTATATGGATGGTAACTGTAAGGCCCAGTTGTATGCTGAATCCGAACGGAGTGAAAAACTTTTCTTCGGAAATTTTTGCTATTGAAGGTTTGCCAGCCAAAAATTTATTGCCTGCAAACCTTCCAAAGCAAAAGTTATGAGCAATATTAATCATTTCCTTACATAGAATATAATCAATTGGAACCACCAGCTTCGGAGTCGTGCAAGAAAGCTGAGGTCCAAACATTTGTATTACAAAATGTCTATTACAAAGTTATGTAAGGCGACTAGATTTGAGCTGTAAGTAACCTGGTAGATCTTACACACCCTAAGGTATAGAATTTTTTTTTTTAAGCAAAGAAAATTTTAAGAACAAAACTCGATGTACTTAGCGAAAAGAAATGATAAATTTGAGTAAATGACCTTTCAGAATTTCCCGCAAGGGTCACCGAGAGGAATACAGTGAAACCATCTAAGACCAACTATAGGTCTATCAGGTGTTAACAAAATCTAATAGCAAGAAAAATGAGAAGAAAAAACATCCAACAAAATGATATAAAATAAATATCTACAAATCCTTCATTGAAAATACTTTTAAAAGGAGTTTAAATAAAATTCGAGTAAACCCTCAAAATTACACCCACCCACGACCCACGAGTCGATGAAGAAACAATTCAAAATTTTTTCATATAAATTTCAGAGCTCTGGAAAAATTCAAATGATTGTTTACATTTCGAAAAGTCAAGAATGTCTCAAAAAAAAAAAAAAAAAACAAAAAAACAAACAAACAGAATCAAATCTGTTTCACTTGTAAACTTGAGAAATCTGAACCCTTTTTTTTTTTATTTATTCCGTCGACGCTGATGTCAATTGTGTTCTCGCGATATGCAACGAAAACTCAAGTGTAAGTATGTAAGTATTAGTATGTGAAAAAAATTACAAACAAAAACAATAAACAAAATTTTTTGCATTTCAGAAAAAGGGGGTCCAGGGGCGGGGTTGGGGGCTGGGGGTGAGGGAAAGCGCTAAACAAAAATAAACAAAAATATAAAAAACAACATAAAAAAATAAACAAGAAAACAACTCAACAATTTTACGAGTATGAAGTAATCGTATGTAAATTTTCAGAGGGTAAAATTCTACCCATTCTGCGCATAAGGCAAAAACATATCTATCAAAAATCTCAACAAAAAATTACATGGAAATGAGAAAGGAGAGAACGGGTGCGCGGTAAAGGGAACAGGAGAGGAGTATAGAAAGGAGAAGCTGGAACAAAATTGTAAAAATTTTGCAAACAAATTAAATTTAGCGTATAGATATTTTCATACTTATGTACATACCCGAACATACATACATACATACAAACATACATATATGCGCTGTGTAAATAAAATTTATAAAAATAACTGAGCTGACAGAGCTGAACTAAACACAGCAAGGAAAGAATAAAAACAAATAAATATATATACATACATACATATACATATACATAGCTATACGTATACATATACTTAAGTATATACTATAAAGCTGTGTACCTACTTATGCGATTTTCCAAATTGGGAACATATAAAAATCATGTTTAAGCACATAATGCTACAAAAACATTGACACACACACATCACTTTCCCTTTTGTGTATGCGAGTGTGTGTGAGTAATTTTAAATGTGTGTGTCACTTCCTCAAGAGATAAGCGAGAAGTGCGTAAATTGAATACCAATGAATTCTAATTCGAGCTGCGAACATCGACATCTCTTGGCACTAATTTCTAGAAGAGTGTCATGCTGATGATATTGACATCATTGGCAGAAACGCGCGAGCAGTTAGTGCAGCATTCTCCAATCTGGAAAGTGAGTCTCGTTTAGTGGGTCTAGTGGTGAACGAGGACAAAACGAAAGACCTTGTGTCAATAAACAAAGAGTCACGGCGTCTTGGACAAAATGTCACTGTTGACAATTATACTTTTCAAGACGTGCAGCATTTCGTTTACCTAGGATCCAGCATAAACACGAACAATAATGTCAGCCTTGAGATCAAGCGGAGACTAACTCTTGCCAACAGGTGTTACTACGGGCTCAGTAGGCAATTGAGAAGTAGAGCCGACAGGCTCAATCTTTGAAAATAACGCTCTATAAGTACTTCATCCTTCCCATACTAATGGCACAGAGACATGAGCACTGACCATCAATGATGAGAGGCTGTTAGGAGCGTTCGAGAGGAAGATACTCCGTAAGATCTACGGTCCAGTATGCGTGGACGACGTGTATCGAATAAGATGGAAAGATGAGCTGTACTTGACAGAGCCAAGCGTATAAAAATGCAGCAGCTTCGCTGGCTGTGTCATGTTGAGCGAATGGAAGAAGGTACTTCGGCTAGAAGGGTATTTTATTCGAGCCACGGTGGAGAAACACGCAGAAGAGGACGTCCTAGTCTCCGCTGGAAAGACCAGGTGCAGAGCAACCTGACTGCACTTGGCCTTATCAACTGGCGCCAGCGCGCGCATAGCAAAGGCGACTGGCGAAGCTTTGCATAGGCGGCCAAGACCGATTATCGATATTAGTGCCAATTAAGTAAGTAAGTAAGTTTAATGTAATTTTAATTAAAATTTTATTCGCGCATCGAAAATAAGATAAGCTACTAAATTATATAGCGAAATTTATACAGTATCTATGCATTTTATGACGATCCCACAAAGTATGCAATTATTTTCGATAAATAAAACTTTGTTATTTATGTGGAAAAAGGAAGCTATTAAAAGGTGAAATTATGAGAAGAGATTGCTTTAAAATATAAACAGAAATGGAATTTAAATAAGAAATCATGAAAGCAATTGCCTAGTATCTGAAAATCTGAATACCAGTCATTAAATGTTGATTTCTAAAAGTATGCATACATAAAAATATTTCTTTGAATAACAGATTAATCAAAAGAACTTAAGTATGGAAAGAATTAAATGGAATTTAAATACACTTGAGATACACGAATACATTTAATATGAGTCATGATTTTACAAAGTATGCAGCTATTTATTTTTGAGATTTTTAAAGGGGAACAGTTGCAATAAGAATTTTTTATGAGGAAATATTCAAAATATAGTATATGAATATCAGAAGAATTTTGTATTGAAGAAATTAATATGAAGCAAGTCAAGCATACAAATACATTGTACTGATGCATCAGCTATTAAATGTTAGCTCCTAGAAATATGCAAATTATTTTCCCGTATTTATAATATTGAAAGCATAAAATAAAAAAATATTTATAAGATTTTAAATGGGAATAGGTAAAGTGAATATTTATATGAAAATCTATTCAAAGTATATAGTTTCTAGGAATTAAATTCGAAAATTTATTATGTAATTAATCAAAGAATTCAATATCTAATTTCTTAGTACTCAAGCGCTGCAAATTACTGCACTGCAATTACTTTTCTTGAATTTTAATGATAAATCAAACTTTGCTGTGACAACACCACAATCAAAAAGTAAAGAACTTGCAATTACTTCAATGTAATTAAAATACAATAAAATTTAGTATACGCCATAGAGTATGAAATTATTTTCTAGAATTTATACGAGAAAACAATAAATCTTTTATTATGTCAAGGAAGTAATGAAAAATAGGACAATATTTAGTACAAAAATTAGTATGACATTAAGGAGTACATACACACTAGTAATTTAGAATTGATGCCAGAAAGTATACAATAACTTTTTGCAATGGTTAATGATTAGTTCATAACACTTTCTGTTGGAAACAAATCAATGGAAAAATTCGAATTTGTCATAAATTCTAATGGCAAATACCATCAATATATATAACTCTTTGTTTTCAAAGTAGATCGATTAGAAAAGTGAAAAATTTGAAATGTGTAACTAGTAAATACAATAAAATATAATTCTAATGTTAACTCCAGAAATTTATTTTGTAGGTATACAAAAATGTTGATATGTGATATCAAAGATATCATTTAAAAGTCATAATTTTGTAAGGAAGTAATATGAACAGAATTTAGTACAAAGTAGTTCTGGATTTACAAATATAAAAGCCATTTGCTGTGATTGCATTCCCTCTCTCATTCTCCCTCCTTCTTCCTCTTACCTATCAATCTTCCTTCCAATCAACACAATGCTCTGGATTTATAGGGGAACACACTGTGAGTGTGTATCAATAAAAAAAATAAATAAAAATCCTATATCAACTCCAAAAAGTATGCATGCATTTTAAGACTGAATTCATAAAACTTTCTTATTTATGACGGTATTTAATTTTTGTTTTATTTTTCGTTTTCTCGTACCCGTGGCGACTAGACAACTAGATACAACGCTACTTCACCACTTTAAGCACCAAACACAATTTTCGCTGTGTGGGAATCGATCCTGAGACTATTGGAACTCCAGCCCAGCAACTAGCCAGTCACTACACCACCAAGATGGTCAATTCTTTAAAATTTTTATTGTTTATTTCAGTTACTTTTTATTCTTTTCAAGTCTTACTTGATGCGTATGCTTACATTTTCCTTTTTTGACAATTATTTCGTCACAAATGCCAGGAGTGTTTTAGCGGTCGTTGTTTTTTTTTTTTTTTTGAACCATTACAAGTCAGACGAAAGATTTGGAAAATTTATTGCTCCAATTCCATGATTCTAAGGCCAACCGTTGACATAGAAGCCCACAATATAGCCATGTTTCATCCGATCTCCAAAGATAAGCTTCAAGTTCGTCTCTAAACGCAACACTCTCTAAAAAAGTTTAAGGCATGTGAAAGCGCGCTTTTGTAAACTCAAAAAGTTTTTGTTTGTTCATAGCAGAAATTTACTTTTTTGCGCTCAACACAACCAAGCAAGTAATGCATATCGGGAGGTACCAGAGAGTGAAAAGTGAAAAAAGTAAAAGTCCACTTTTCCAAGTTTAACAAAAATTTGCCAATATTATAGAAGCAATACGAGATCGCATTCAATTTATTCTTTTTCATGGTCCTTTTTGTTAAGAAATCATTGTAAAATAATAAAGTAAATAATAATTTAGGGCTCTGAATAAAATTTCTAAGATGTCACGAAGACTCAGCCACGTAAAACCCTTCAATTAAGGAATAAAGAAGTTTGAAAACTATAGGTATTTAGATACACGGGTAAAAAAAAAGAAAACCATTTTATCTACAGTAAACCCCGGTAAAGTACCGCTCTCTTAAGAGAATACCTCTTTCTCTTTTAAAAGCCTACAATTTGATAATTTTTCCTGCAAATTTTCATAGAAATTTCGACGTTTTAAGCCAGACATCTTCAGCAGAATTGTTTAACTGGGGTTTACTGTATTTAAAAGTTAAAATTTGAGTTTGAGCAATACAAATATACCACTAAAAACATAAAAAATTTTAGTTTCTAGAGGAAAAAGTAAGAACGTAAAAGTATTTTACAATAGCACCTGAAAGTATGCAATTATTTTTATGAAATCAGACAAATCTCAAAATTTTAAATTAAAAAGTATGGAAATTCATATAAATCATAAAAAATTTTTAAAAATTATATACTTAAAAAATCAGTATGAAATTAGGGTAGGTCAGAAATAAAAAAATTTTTTTTTAAAGAACTGCGTCGTCCAAAGAACACGAAGCATGCTGTAGACTTTCCCAACCGTGTTACTTATGTGGTTATTCCAAGTTAGAGTTCTGTTGAAGGTTACCCCTAGATTTTATGCAGAGTCTACGTATTCCATATTGCTTCCGTTTAATGAAAGGTTAGGGGCAGTGGAAATGTCAATGATTTTCTTCGCAATTACAAAGCATTTTGACTTTGCTGGATTAAGGCTTAAGCCGTTTTTTATTGCCCAATTACCAATGTTTTCAAGAACACTATTCAGATTGTTGATGCAGTCATAGAGGTTCTCACGCTTACAGTTGACGTACAACTGGACGTCATCTGCGTACATATGGATCTAACAGTTTTTCAAAACACTAGGTAGGTCATTTATGTACATAGGAAAAGAAAGGAGACCCAAGACAGAACCTTGAGGAACACCTCTTATAATGGGTAGAAAGACTGATGAACAGTTATTGGCGAAGACAGCTTGTGACCTATCGGAAAGATATGACGCAATAAGATTCGTCGCAGATCGCGAGAAGTTAAGTAATTTAATTAGTTTTGTCTCCAAAATATTATGGTCGACTGTATCGAAAGCCTTGGAGTGGTCCAACAGAACTAAGAACCCAACTTGATTGTCATCTATGCTAGAACGTAAGTCTTCAATTACATCAATTAGAGCAGTAATACAACTATGTTTGGCCCTAAAGCCTGATTGCCTTTCAGTTATATAACTATTTTTACTCAAATGTGTGTTAATTTGTTGACTAAGTAACGATTCTAATGCTTTGGATATAAATGGGAGTATAGCTATTGGGCGGTACTCATTATGACATTTTGGTACTGGTATTATTTTAGCTTTCTTCCATTCTATCGGGTAAATTGACTTAGTGAGCACAGTATTAAAAATGTGAGTTAGATATGGGAGAATCTTCGGAAGCAAAATTTTCAGAAAAATAGGACTAGTGTCATCATACCCTAGAGCGTTCGATTTTATTGATAATACACTTTGCAGTACGTCAGCCTGAGAAACACAATTGAAGCTGAAGCTAGAGTTGGCATTAAAAGAACTTTCAATAGTCTGGTAAACGTTTTGATTGACAGAAGGCATAGGTATATCAAGAAATTTTTTGTTTAAATCCTCAACGTCTACGTTATCACAAGAGTCGAATGATTTTCTACAAAGCCCTATATTGCGTATCTCACGCCATTTCTGCTTACTATTCACAACTGAACTAAACTTGTCCCTATAATAATTACTTTTTGCAATTTTCACCTCTTTTACCACTGTCGAACGCAGTATTTTAAATTCTTCATATAATTCTGGAGTTTTGAAGCGTTTCCAGCGATTATATGCATTATTGCGCATCAAAATCAGATGTTCAATAGTTCTGTTGAACCACGGACGTTGCTTATGAGTAGTTCTGTTTTGCTTAATAGGGACGAACTCGTTAAACAGATGATTGACATTGTCTTGAATAAATGCTACTTGATCATTAACTGAGTTATTGATTTATATTTTTTGATATTTTTTTTTTTTTTTTAATAAAATCAGTTTGTATTGATTTTCTCACACACGAAAAATATTTTGTTTTCAATACAAAAACAAAAAGCGAAAGCACACACAAAAAATAAAACCAAAACAAGCTCGAAAAATACATGAAATGTCAGCTAAATAAATACAAACGCTGTACACCACTGTCCGCAATTGTGAACATTTTTGTTTTTGTAGCAGCATTTTTGTTTCGCTGAGCATTTGTTGCTGTGCAAATTTCCGTTGCTGTCAAATACACAAAATGTATTACTGCAGGACATTTGAGCTGCCACTGTTGCCGATGCTGCCAATGCTGCTGGTTGTTGTGCTACTTCTTAACCAGCAGCTACAACACTCACACAGGCAACAGCACGACACGAACAGCAACAGCAACAATACCGATAGCAATAGTAGCAACTAATAACAGCAGCAGCAGCATCATCTCAACGCCAACGCTGCCAGCAGCAACATTTCGTGACTGTCTCTGTTGTCAACATGACATTTTGCACACATTTCATTTCAGTAAACACGAAAAACAAAACAAAACGAAAAACGAGCAAAAAAAAGTATGTATTTAAGTAGCAAATGCTAACGATTGCGAACGAAAAATGAATGAAGAATGTTCGTTGTTGCTATTTTCGCATTTTGGGGGCTACCTTGACAAACAAACAAACAAAGAAACGAGCGAACGAGTGAACGAGCGAGCTTGCGTCCGAGCAAACATTCATTCATTCCACGAATATTTGCTGCTTGTCTCTTTGTAGTTGTTGTCGTTGTTGTAGTTGTTGTAGTTGCACTCATAGCTTCCGGCCCTGACTGTTTCCTGTTTTGTGTGCTTTCAAGCATCCGCCGTTTCAACTCTACTCTTCTTCCCCTGTCATTCTCTCAATGCGGCCCAGTTGCCGCTATTCATACACTCAATTTTGAACTTACTTACTAACTACTGAGTGGTGGACGATGACAACCACTTAGAGGAATATAGGTACAGAAACAGAGAGGCAAAGAGATGGATGAGAGAGAGAGAGAGAGAGAGAGAGAGTGAATGAGTGAGTGCAATTTTCAAGGGTCAAATATGTTGAGAATTTGTAGTTTTATACTTTTGTAACACGCAAACAGCAGCAAAAGTTAGAAGAAGAACAGGGTCAACCAGCTGGAGCGGGTGGGAGGGGGTGGGGGGGGGGGGTGGTGATGGAGGAGAAGGGGTGCAGAAGTGAAATGGAAATAAAATTAAATATGGTGCAATTTAAAAATTGTGTATAGCATACTTTTAGGTGCACTCACACTTTCCGTAATTGGAAAATGGTGGGTGGCGCAGCGATCGTGAATTGAATTTATTACCGAAGGGAAATTCAGAAAAGCTTCAATGTACATATGTTTTCTTTCATTCATTTTTGAACGAAGAGAAATCCAGAAAAACTTCAATGTATATGTTTTCTTTCATTCATTCATTGTGACTGATTAATTTACTTAGAATGTGCCCGGAAGTTACAAATGATAGAAATACCATAAAGTAGGCTATACCATACTTCTGACCCGACAAGCACACACTCATAGAGGCGGCAAAAACAACAGAAATAATTCTTATATATCACCATCAGCAACAACAACAACCACGTTGCTCCTACAACATTGACATGAGTGTCAGCTACTGTATTTTTCATGTTTTTTTTTCTTCTTCTTCTTTTTTTTTACTAACAAACGAAACTTGCTCTCGTGTGTTGTGTGGACGTGTGCAAAATTCCAATCGTCTGGCGCAATTATTTGCTACCACATTTGATGCCCAGCTCTATGGATGAGAAGAAAAATCAACTACTTTCCTCAGCAGATTCCCATACACATAGTGTAGCATGCGATTCAAAGTTTAGAGTGTTTTGGTTTCGTTCGCAGCTTGTTTGTCATTGTCATTGATCCATACAAAAGCTGGTAGAGGTAGAGTAAATTGGTATTTTTCCCAAAACATCCTAGCAGGTAGTAACACTTTAGCTATTGACGTCATTGTAAATAATATCGGTAATGTGTTCGAGAATGTTATAAGTACTTGTGAAGCAACTTATCATTTATGTCAGTCATGCTCAACATGTCAATTTACTTATCCTTACCTTTTCATGTATCAACGATTCCCTAAGTAGGAGTGTGTATGCAAGTAATATGCTGAAGAAATGTAAGCCTTTTCTTTCACAATTCCTTAAACACTTTATCAAGTTTGCTGGCAAAGGGTTACGCTGTATACGCAGTTAAAGGTCATACATACTCTTGTGAGTGTGGTGGGAGTTTAGATTAATTTCCTTTTTGACCGTTTTGTAATCGCAAACTAATCATTTTTGATTGATGCTTTTAATTTGCTATAACGAACATTTTTCCAATAACTTAAATACTTTTTTAAATATTTTGTTCATAGACGTGCATAATTAAATTGAAGCAAAGAAATAAGAGGAGCTTTGATGTAAACTCAGAAACAAGTCGGACAATGAGAATCTCTCATAAAACATAGTATTAAAAATAACAAATTAGCAGTGATTTCCTTTAGAACAGCATGATCTTTTAATCTTCCCCATCAAATTAGTGCTGGGGAAAAGCATTACCTATTATTAGGTGTAATAAAAATATGATTCACGATACTCATAACTTCAATTTCAACGCTATGAACTCAGTAACTCTATTATCTTACATCTTTGTTTCTGAAATCACTAAAATTAAGAAAGCAAAACACGTGATATATTTTAAGGCGTAAAGCCTGTAACGAACTTCCACCTTCTTCAAGGCTCATACTGCATACCTAGCAATGCTTCAGTCTTAGCTCAGGTAAAATGGGAGTGGGCTAGCCTCAATGATATGATGTAAAGAGTTACATTAAATTTTATTTGTATGCAGCTCATACAGTAGGAAAAATCCTAAAAAGTAATCTCCATAAGAAAACTATTGAACACGCAGATAACTACCACCAACAAATGACTAAGAAACTAAAATTTAGAGGGGGAAAGCTGATAGTCCCTTGAAGTCTGTACCCACCCTACCTGATATCGATGTATTACCATACTGTCGATATCCCATTGTTAACTTATCTACTGTTCAAGTGACCGCTATCTTAGGCTTTTGCAGTCACTATGCATATCTTGAGAAAGGTAGAGTATAGCTTGTTCATGCTGCCCTATAAATAGTTTCTGCTAAGAACGGCAAAAGAGATTTATTTAATTTACCCGCTAGTCAGAAATACCTTCTTGTCGGAAGTGAACAACTTTTATTTGGGGGGGGGGGGGGGGGGGGGCCTATATAAACTTTATGCATATAGGTAAGTACTCAACTTTGGTATGAAAACTTGTACCCTTTTCCATCGCACTAGGTGATATGTATGAAGGTCTGGATGTTCTTACTGAAATTTTAGGTTGACCCTTACAAGCCTTAATAGTAAAACTAATTTATCTTCTTTAATGTTTTCAGAAAAAGAGATTTTATAGCAACTTTTATCAATATGAAGTTTTTTAAGCTTTAAAATTTGTTTAACAAAAAAATTCAAAGCATACTTTTAGGTGTTTATGAACTATTTCTTTACCATTTGACATCATATGATTAATTACATACAAAAAAAATAAATAAAGCTTGGTTTATTATTATTATTTTCTGCAATTTTTAAATCAAAAATATTTGCATACTTTTGGGCCATCTTTTTATAAAGTAAAAATCGAAATTTGCATACTAAGCTCACTTTCTTCGTACAACTTTTGCTAAACTTTACTTTTAATAGCACAACAGTCCATGGAGGGCCTTGGCTGAGCTTTTCGCATCCACTCATGTTGTGCGTGTTATATTTGTACATGAATGGAAGGGACCTACAGTTTAATGCCGAATCCGAGATTTGACACTCAGCGTATCAGGCTCATCAATGCACTACCAACTACACCACAGCGACCACTGGTAGTAATTGATCGTTGATAAATAAAAATTAAAAAATCGTGTGTTCTTTTAAACATGATACGAATTGTGTTTTACGCATTTTTTTTGCGGACCAAACGTTGCTAAGTTCAATAAAAACAAAAGTTTTGCATACCTTTCAGCATATATCAATCAGATAGCTACTGTCCTTGTGTCTAAAATTGTCAGATCAGTAGAGTTTAAAATCCATACTTAAAGTCATATCCCAATTAGTTTCATTTTTTCTGGCAGAAGATGTGTTCTGCTCTTTTAAATCTTTTTTCAAGTCCATTGAAAAGAAGAAGGGACTTTGCATGTTTTACTAATTTTTTGAAACTCTTTTCTGCAACTTAGTAATTTTTTTTTTTTTTTCGAAATTTATGCTGACAACGGTTTTTTTTTAAGTGTCAATTCAGAAAAGCTACTGTGTCCAAAATGTACCGTAAGTATATTCCATTAACGCAGAATCAATTAAAATAAAAAACATTGCATATTATTAGGAGGAAAATAGATGATTGATATAATTTTACAGAGTTTTGAAAGGTCAATGATATAACAAGAAAACAAAAAATGAAACCCATATTTTGTAACTGCAAAGTGAATATTTCAACAACAAAAAAAGTGTAGCATATTTTTAGGTAGAATATACATATGTACATAAGTATATGAATTTTTACTTTCTATAATTTAATAATTTAAACATACTTGCAAGAAATCATTTATATAAGTTTATAACGCTTTTTTGTTGCTTAACTCGTAAATTCACAATAATTGCGGGGAAAAATCTGCCACATACTACTATGCTTTCGTTAAACGTATGACAATTTACGCAAATTCTACTACATACTTTCCATCCCACAAATTCTAGGACACGCTTCTTCTTTTATAACGCCTGCAATGATAAAAACTAAAATTTTTAAAAAATTTTTAAGCAATCCGCAATTACGTTTTGAAGTAGAACATAACTATACTTGTAAGCACCTTCTTTGTTTCTATAAAATTATTAGTTACAAAGTAAAAAGTTTCCCTTTTATTATAGAGTACATACATAACTACGTATTCAATTGTCTAACTAGGTCAAAAATAACACAAAAAATAATAATTCATCATTGAAACTGTCTTTCAAAAAGCAATCTAATATATGTAGGTCGTTCGCTTAAAAGTATGCAAGAATTTTGTTGCAACAAAACTTTTGCTTTGCTTAGTTTTTACCTAACGCATACATACATAAATATGTACATAGTAACTATTGTTTGTATGTGTGTATTTATGTGTAGTTATTGTTGCATTCAAAATTTTCTTCAATTTTATTCGTTCACACATAAATAATCTTTTTTCTGTGTTACTTTGAAAATTCAAATTACAATGAAAAGACCCAAAAATTATTTTGCCAACCACTTTTCTCTACTTTAGCGTTAGATTTGTTAGCATGTATGTATGAACATATGTATGTACAGTGTCGGACAATTCAATAAGAAGAACACTTTGTTCTGAAACCAAAAACCTTAAGACCAAAAGGCTTATGATAAACTTAAAAGATATTTACTTTTATTCATTTATTCCATAAGTTTAATTTTTTCTTCAAACATAAACAAAATCAATTCAGTGTAAAAAAAGAAATTTAAAAGTTATACATAAAATCACATTTCAAAAGGGCAAACAAAAAAAGAAAAACTTCAATTAAAAAAAAAAATTTATAAAATATTGACTCAAATTGTTCACTTATGCTAATATTTTGTGGAATAGCCTTTGTTAATTAAAACAATTAAAACCGCCTTACACCTTCTAGGCATTGATTCGACCAGAGACACGCAAGTAGCCTGGGGTATGGAATACTACATACCACGCTCTTTGAATCCTTTGCCACAATTCATCTTTGTTTTTAGCTCTGGTACTGCCAATCTTCTCTTTGACAATATTCCACAAGTTCTCGATTGGATTAAGGAGATTGTGAGGAGATTGTGAAGGCCAGGTCATAACGGGAATTCCATTATGGGAAAATCAATCTCGCACAAGGATTGAGGTGTGCTTTGGGTCGTTATCCTGTTGCATTTGTCACTTCAGGAGCACTTCCCATTCAGCATAAGGAAGCATCAACTCCTGAAGGATGTTTACGTAAAGAAATCTGTCCATCGTTTCTTTTATCCAATACACAGGGCCCACACCATACCAAGAGAAGCATCCCCATACCATGATGCTTCCACCTCCGTTCTTAAACGTCTTCCTAGTATATTTTGGGCCAATTCTGCATTTTTTGGGCGTCTAACCCAACGTTTGCCATCACTTCCAACAAGATTCACCTTGCTTTCGTCTGTCTATAATACGTTAGGCCATTTTTTGCATTAATTGAACCATCCCACTCAATGTGCACTTTCGATGTCTTTGTGTTAATATTGTTACTTTTCGTGATGTTCTCCCATACATTTTTTCTTCCACCAAACGTCTCCTTACTGATCGAGCACTGAAATTTGAACCCCTGTCTCCTCTCTAATTGCGGCAGCTGCCTTAAATGGATCGCGTGTCGCTAACATTTTTGAACGATTGTCATCTGCACTTGTAGTTTTGCGGGGTCTAGCTCTCTTGCAATGAAATTTTTGAGGTAATATGGATTGGTAGACAAATATCGAGAACCTGCTAATAGTTTTAGCTATTTGGCGAATGCTTTGTCCCTCATTTCGCAGTTTTTTCACCAAATCACGCTCCTCCTTGCTACAGTGCTTTGCTCGACGCATTTTGCTGTGACATTACGGAATAGTTTACATTTAATTTGTTGATTTACCCTCAATGCTACCATTTAAATGCTTACCAGTACAAATTATAAACAAATTTAAGTTTTATTTTAAAAATTTAAATTTTTTCGTTTGCTGTTCTTACTGGATTGTTCGCCTGCGAATGCTTCGGTTCAACTTTTTTGTTTGGGAATCCCCAAAAAATATTTAAATGTACGCTGCCACCTAGAAATTTATAAAGTATATACCGTACCATTTTCTTCGCTATAAAAATTGTTTGCCATAAGCAGGCCGATAAACGAAAAATCAATGGAACTTTTATATTGCAAGGTGTTCTTATTTATTGTCCGACACTGTATGTATGCGTGCATGTAGGTGGAATAGAGTTCAGTTCTATGTACTTTCACTTCGCAGCTACATACAACTACTAATTTAGCAAATAACAACTTTGCAGCAGTAGTTTTGCATGAGTTTGCATTTTGTAGTTTTAGTTTGAATTTGAAATTGAAATTGCTGCTTTGCTACTTTGCTGCTGTTGCTATTGCTGCTGCTGTTGGATTAGCAAGTTTTGGGTAAAGTGGTTTTCCTAGATTTATCATTTGTGTTTGCTGCCAAAAATGTTTTAAACAATTGTATGAGAGGAAGACACAATATGCAAATTGAAAACTAATAACAGAAGAGAGAGAGAGAGGGAGAGAGAGAGAGAGAGAGAGAGAGAGAGGGATAGAGAAAGAAAGAAAATGCATCATTTGTAAAAGGAAATTATTGCGAAGGTGGCTACCGAAAATTTATAATATTCTATTTGTTTGTGCGTGGTAGGCGGTGGGAGTTGTACAATAATATTAATTTATTTTTTTTCTCTTAGTTTTTGGTTTGAGTTGAAAACAAAAAGCAAGTAAGTACACCGTACGTAATTAGTAGTGAGAAGAAATACAGTTTTCAGTTGCTATTTAGTTTCTCTTTATGCTTAGGTAAATAGTAGGTAGCATATGAAGTTAAATTAGTTAGAGGAATTTCCAACTAATAATAATAATGATATTTAAAAATTCCCTCTGGAAGAAAATTAATACATAAATAGTAAAGTAAATTGTTTCTGCTGGCTTCATTAATAAGCAGAAGTTGTTAAAATGGTTTAGATTGTTATTAAAGTTTGTACAGAAAGAAGTATTGAACATTGAATTGAATTGTAAGTATTTCCTTTAGAATGAATAGTTTTGGCAAAAAGTGGAGCATACTCATCGAGTATATAAACTGAAAAATTGGTATTGGAAACAAAAAAATATTGCATAATTTTGGGTGTGGAAAATTGCAAAGCAGAATTTTGCGCTAAACTTAAATATAACTTAATAACTTTTTTCGCTGATAACGAGATTGATTGTGAAAAGACATTGTGAAAAAACATTGTATACTTTTAGGCAAGGTCATAAAAACTGCTCTCTATTTTCTAAAGGACTTTCTTTCAAAGCATTGGATTGAATGCGTTGCACTAGTTTGTGTGGTCTGGTTCTAGACGAAGACACGACAGCTCAAGCTAAGTATCTTCTTTTGACTTCTAAGTTGAATTTGCAAATAAAATGTTTTTGATTTTTAATAAAATTTCTAAAGGAATTCCGTCCAAAAGATATAAACTAAATCTTACAAAATTACATATATGTACATACAATTATGTATATAAAGCTTTGTATATTTTTAGGGTGCGGGGACGTGGACATTGATCATCAATGATGAGAGGCTGTTAGGAGCGTTCGAGAGGAAGATACTTCGTAAGATCTACGGTCCAGTATACGTACGTATACGAAGTGTATCGAATAAGATGGAACGATGAGCTGTATGAGCTGTACGCCGACACTGACACAGTCAAGCGTATAAAACTCCAGCAGCTTCGCTGGCTGGGTTACGTTGAGCGAATGGAAGAAAGCGCTCCGGCTAGAAGGGTATTTTATTCGAGCCACGGTGGAGAAACACGCAGAAGAGGACGTCCTAGTCTCCGTTGGAAAGACCAGGTGCAGGGCAACCTGAAAGCACTTGGCCTTATCAATTGGCGCCAGCGCGTGCATATCAGAGGCGACTGGCGACTGGCGAAGCTTTGTAGAGGCGGCCAAGACCGATCATCAGTTGTAGTGCCAGTTAAGTAAGTATATTTTTAGGGTAACAAAAATCTTGTTTCATAAATTATTCTGTCTTGCTGTACTAAATAAATTATTCAATAAAACAAAAATATGGACATTATATAAGTACTTTGTTACGGTTTGCATGCTTTTGGTCATAATTTTTCCGTTTATTCTTCAATCAATTTGAGCTCGTTTTAAATTTGAGCTCATTTTTATACACTGTTCGTTTAAGAAGGAGGCATTTAACTTAGTCTCAGTATAGCATCCGAAAGGAAAGCTACATGCTCTTCACAGCTTTTCAGTTGTGTCTCGAAACACTTTAAACTTATTCTGATACACATTACAGGCGTGGCCGAAAGAATTTTTAACGATGTGCTGATTTGTGCAAACTATAAGTGCAGTCTGATGATTCTCTGATCCCAGATGTGCTACATCTCGATTGACTTAATATTGATTGTTTGCATTTCCAATGCATGCAACACCCTCTGCCATGTTTTGCTCTACTGATGGGAGGTGTTTTCTTTCCGCGGAGGATAGATTTTTAGGCAAATTTTCAAGTAAACTTTCTGCTCTTCTCTTTCGTTGAGAAACTGGCAATTCGGCCACCTCAATGACTGCCTGGTGTTGTATAATCTGAGGACCATCGTCGGGACTCAATGAGATCAGTGTTGTTGCAATTATCGGCTCTAATGAACTCATTTCAATGAAATTCGAATTCTGTTGAGCCTGAAGTTGCTTGCGGCATCTACGTTATCGCTGCCTCTCAGCCGCAGTTTTTACTGAAGATTTTATTGCCATTTGTTTGTACCTGGCGTTTGTTTTTTCACAAATTTCGCTTATTCTTTCAGCTCTAGAAATTAAATTTCTAACGATTTTTGTTTGAAATGATAGATTTTTGTTTGAAATGTAAAATTTTACTAGAAACTGATGGGCAGCGCCCTCTATCAATCGAATAGAATTCAAAATCAGCGCCCTCTATCAATTAAGTATGAATCATATGCAAATCAGCGCCATTTAGTCAATCGCTAGAGGGATAGAAGGCTCCTCTAACGATTGATAGAGGGCGCATAGTGGATGCATATGTGCTGCCCTTCGGTTATGTGTCCTCATTTCTTTCATACTTGGTTGAGAGAGGGCGCGTCTCTGCCCTTCATTTCCGTGACAATTCCCGTTTCGTCACGATCATCTTTTACCACCTCGTAAATATAAAAACGATTCTAAAGAAGTAAACTTCAAAAAACTTAAGAAAAGCCTGGCATACTTTTGGGCAGGCCTATTAACATTTTCTAAATAGTTTTTTTGTGTTTACTACACGATCCTTTTTAAGTATTTGAGATTCATTGAATCATCCACCCCTTCCAGTCGAAGACACAATAACTCAATCGCACCCTTTAAACTTTCTTACATTACTGCAGCCAAGTAAATTAAAGTCAAAAATGTGAAATTCTGGAAATTTAATTGAAAAGTTAAGTTAACGTTAATTAAGATTCAAGGAAAAAATATTTCAAGTTATTTATTTTGAACTTATAATAAAAATAAATGCATTTAAAAGTGAAGCCAATCACACTTGAAATGCAAATAAGTAGTTGCAAACATTTTTCTACCACATTTTCCACGTACTTTAGTAAAAAAGAAAGGTAGAAAAAAAATCCACAATGTGGAAAAGAAAAACTTTTAAATTGCTCTATTTATATTTGATATTTTCAAACGGGGAACATAGACACACGCAAGCAACAACGTTTTTACTCCCAAAACACAGGAGCCACATACGAGAACGAGAGCAACATATTGAACGATAAAATTGTTTGCAACGACACATGCAGCGCACAGAACACACACATGGCATAAAGGATGCAAGGATGTCGTGTAATAGCAACCGCAGTACAACAACAATAACAGAAAGCTAATAGCAAAACGGACAACAGGAATGAGAGGAGAGGGGCAGAAAAAGAGAAAAAGAGAAAAAGAGAGAAAGAGAGAGGCATGATGATAACGATGAAGATTGTTTGCGTTAACATAAACAAAACAATGAATGCACTAATACAAACACCGAAAGACGCAAACACTGAAGCACATGAGGCACAGACTGTATGTGTATTGTTATCGCATATGAACACCATCATATGCGATTGTGCGTTCGTGTGTGTGCGTGTCTGTGTGGCATTTAAATTACGTACATCGTACATTGTTTGTTTGATTTTTATTCTTCCTTATTTCGCCTTCCCATTTTCCGCCTTCCTTTTATTTTGAAATTTTTTTTTAAATTTTTTTCCTTTCAAAACCTTTGTCTCTCTGTAACTGTGTCGAAATCACGAAATATATTTTTCTGTTTGCTTTCTGGTTGTGTTGTTTGAAATTCTAAAGAGTGTTTTGTAGCTTACACCAGAGAAAATTAATTTTGCACAGATTTACTTCAATTCTATTCACATCTCACAAATACATACATACATACCTACATATGTATGTGTTTTTTGTACGTGTAGTTAGTTATAACCAGAATTGAGGTCAGTTTTCTTTTGTGTTTCAATTGTTTGACTTGTGGAAATTCAATATGTATATTTCATTCAAACCACATTCTTCTGGATTGGAGAGTGACTTGATGAAAAGAATTAAATCAAAATGATTTTAAATTTATTCAATGTTTAAAAAATAACAATATCTAGTTATAAAAGTATGAGATTATTATAACATATTGTGCTGTAATACATAAGACGGTTCAAGTTCGTCTATAAATAGTTTAGCATACTTTTAGGCACTTTTTTGTTGTTGTTACATTTAACACACAGGGTGTACCCCTATGAATGCAGAGCATTGTGCTGATTGGAATTAAGATTGATAGGTGGGTGGAAGGAGGAGGTAGGATGAGGGAGGGAGAATGAGAGGGCTACTGCATTTACTTAAATTTAAAACATATACACTTGTGGGGTGTAAAATAACCTGGCGACTTGTTTCCGCCACACGTTAACTACCCCGTTACAGTTCTAGTTGCAGAGTAGTTAAGAGTATGTGAGTGAAGGGAGCAAGGTCTGTTGCAGAAGAAAATTACTCCCTTTAGTATAAATATCGCAGCCATTCTAATTGCTGCTCGTATTTCTTTCTTCATTTTCTTCGAGCCTTGAGTTCCTAACTCTATATATGGATATATATAGACCGACCGTACACAGTGCGATCAATATTACTGATCACAATGAATTCGAGATGGAAGGTTGATTGGGAGAAGAGTTACAATCAATTACATTTTAGGTGGCATGAAGTCCGCCGGGTTTGCTATATTTCTCATAAAAGACATTAAGACTGCATTGCCTGAGGTTATATCTTTCTTCAGAAATCTTATATATATTATATCTTTCTCCAAGTTATAGGTTCAATGTTGTTAATCTGCTACTTCAAGAATTCACAGACTTGTTCTGTACGACATTTCAAAGCATACTTTCTGCAATTCTCCCAAGTTTCATTAATAACACCTTCAGGCAAACACTCTCCCTCGTATTCCTCACCACTTCTATAAATCCATTCGCCCTGGTATTCTGAGTCTCATCATTCAATGCTTTCTATCTATGTATTAACCTTCTGGCATTCTTTTCTCTGTACCAGTTTTGCTCTACTTTTCTACAAGAAAATTGATTGACCCGAATATCTGCAAATCTCTTGATTGAAAAAGCTGCAAAATTTGCTTCGTTCTTCATCTTCCTTTAAATAAAAAATTATGGATTTTCTTGTAAATTCAAAACTTAAGTATGCAAATGTTTTTTACATTTTCTTCCACACAAAATAAAAGAAACACTACAATGAAATCTTACTTGAGGAATGTTCTCCTAGATACTTATTCCTTAGCTGGTGGCGTTCGTTCATATGCAAAACCACACCACTTTACAACACTGTTTGAGAGAGTGAAAATCTTCTTACGCTTGACTTTTACCTTAAAGGCTTTTTTACATACATACATACATACATACATTCTGCCACTACGTTTACTTTGAAAATACTTGGTGCAGCAACAACAACAATAGCTGCAACTATTCAACTACTATGCACTACCTTCTGTCGCTATCATATATTTCTACCATGGCATACTTACTATGCTGAATTTACTTCTTTTTTTTTCTTCGTATCTCTTGTCCCAACTGCGGGGCATACCTGCTACTTATTTTATTGCAGAGATTCTTATGTACAGCTATACAGACAGACACATATCATACATACAGGACTATATAATAGTCCTCTGTGATTCTTTCTTTTGAAACAAATATTGCTACATCAGAACAAGAACGACAACAACAACAAACAATATAAAATGAGGGCACAAGAAAGAGATTGTTCAATGTTCTTGTTGTACATACATATGTATATGGAATTACTCACTCACACACACACACACACACATACACTTACCCACTTACTTGTCTATAATTTTGCTTGCCTCTGGTTTCTGGCTCCTGTTTGCTTTTCAATGCTGTCTTTCCCTTTCATACCTACTTATTTCCTCTACTTTTTCATCTCGTTTGAAGGCAAAAAGCAAACAGCAACAACAAACAATGGGTCGAAAAAATAAGAAGAGAAAGTTTAAAAACTGCACTTGCACTTCAATTTTGTCGCTGTCGCTTCGTGGAAGTATGTATGCAGTATGTGTTTGTGCCTGTGTCTGTGTGCCGATTTGAGATATAGCATTGAAAGTTGGTAAAAATATATTCAGTTATAAAAGATTCAGAAAATCGCCTTACGCTAGTTGGTAGCGAGCAGAGACTTAATAGCAACTTGGTGCCTAATATCGCCCAATGATGTATGTAAAATATTGAGTACTAAGAAAGCAAGGTACAAGTATCTCTGATTCATGCAATTGTGAAGCTTGCCATAGTATTAACGAGAATTTTAAATATAATGGAGGCAGGTGTATGCCATGCCTACTTGTTATTTATAAAAATAGATAAAAAGAATAAAATCGAAACTTTCTTAAGCAAGGTCTCAAACCAATAAACTTTTATATTAAAATGGAATTTAGATTCGGATTCAGGTTCAATTTCGGAATACTGACGCAGAAAAATGTTCGTTGAGATTCGGGCTTAGTGAAGTTACTGTACTTTACCAATCACTAAGGTTGAAAAATCACCGCCAGAGCTTAACCAGGAATTTGTTATTTCTTTTAATGGCACAACAGGCTATGGAGGGCCTAGGCTGAGCTTTTTCTCACCGGGAATACATTTGTATTATATTTTTGTAAATACTTAAATACTTAGCACCGACACAGTCGCTTTGGAAGTCTTAAATATCGCCACTAGAGGGCACTTTCCTTACAAAATTCCAAGCAAAACTAACGAAAGTGATTGATATAGCATCAGAATATTTGAAAATGTTTTGAATAATAAAATTATGCGTTCTTGTGAAGAATATGCAAAGTTTTTGAAGAGTTCGCCTCAGCAAATGAGAAAGCAAATGTCATATGTAATCAAGTTTTCCTTGGTCTTTTATCACCGTGATTAATTAGCAGCCGCTTTAACTTTATATTGAAAACATAAAACTTTTGTTCTACCTGTTCAATCAATATCCAGAAATAGACCTTGTCAATCCAGAAATTAACGTCGTTAACGTGAAAAGCGTTAAGCAATAAGTTGACGTTAACGATCTCATTTTTAGAAATAAGATACAAGTGCGATTTTTTTTATTTGGCACAAGCACAAGTAAAATATACGGTCGCTGTGGCGAAGTTGGTAGTGCGTGGGACTGAGTGCGTTGACGCAGAGTGTCCGGGGTTCGAATCTCGGCACAGAAAAAATCAAAAAGGTATAAAAAAACAAACAATCTTTCTACACGGTACCACCTCTTGTCAGGCAATGGCAAACCTACAAGAGTAAAAATTGCCATGAAAAGCCTTTCACTTCACCGTTCGAACTTGGCATAAAAATGTGGGTCACTACCATTCATGTAGTGTATAACGCACACAACATTACTGGATGCAAAAAGCTCTGCTTATAGTAGTATATATACATATGTAATTATTACACATCTACGCCATCTAGCGGTTTCGGAATGTATTAGAATAGAAACTTCGAAAAAGCTTCGAGGTTCGTGGCTACGCTATATGCTCGTGGCTATGTTAACCTATGACACAAAACACAGCATCATCTGGAAAACCCGGAGAACTTTGGAATGTTGTGTGACGGCATTGAAATCTGTGTTATATGCAAGTAGTTACTACTGCAGCATCGAAATGCAGAGAGTCACAGTTCGACAATCTCAATGTGAACGCCGAGTGTGTAAGAAACTTGTGAATTAATTTTAAGTGTTGTTAAGCGGTGAATAAGTGAATTAAGTTGCAATAATTTGCTTTTAACAAATTCCAGTGATCAACATTTAAAATTTTTTTTTTTTGAGGATAATTAAATAGTAGAAACTGAATAATCGTTAAACTATAAATTTACGAAGCAGTTCTACTACTTATTATCACCTAAGAGGTCACTTTTAATTGAAACCAAGTGTTGTAAAGATCAAACTTTAGTTTCTCCATGATAAATTTAGTAAATTTTGACACTATTGAAAACAGATACTTTCAAAATGTATACACAGATATCACTCTAGTTACAACACCTACCTACCGCAAGAGGGTTTCTCCAAAACAAAGAAGCTGCAGATTTTGACTCAGTTCGAAATGTTTCTTTGCAGCTGGAAATCAAAAGTAAAAAAAACAAACTTAAATATCGTTTTTCTCTCCAAAATCTACCACTAGAGGGCGCTTGCTATATATGTAAATATAAAACTATATTCGTTTAGTGGCTAGAACAAAAACTCTAAACCAAAAAAAATAAAAAATAATGTTTAATAGTTTTTAAAAGTTAAATTTTTTTTTTTTTTTTGTGTTTTGCTCCTAGATTATTTTCATACCGACCAAGCCTAATTTAAGAAGGCAATAAAACCAAGCAACGTGCACCCTATTGTTTGTGATTATACGCTATTTTTATGTATGCATGCATGCAAAGTTTAAAGTTTCTTTTTTCTTCCACCGTTGAAGAATACTTTCAGTAATGCTAGCAATTCAAAAAAAAAAAAGCTCAATGAAATTTTTTCTTCCTACTTTAATATAAAAGATTTCATAGAACAAGAACCGCATGCAGGAGCGAAAGGAGTTTAAAAAGTATGTAAAGAAAAAGTAACGAGTACAAGCAAAAAGAAGTGAAAAGTGAAGAAAGCGAAAATAACGCTTAACAAAAGTTTGTTGCTTCCAAAACCGAGATGAAAAAAAAGTAAAAAAAAAAACCTTACCACAAGAAAACAAAAGAAACAAAAAAAATATAAAAGGTATTTTAATACTATAGTATGTAGTAGTAATAATAACAAAAAAAAGTGGTATGCAGGGAGGTAATATTTTCTACTTTTTCCCTTTTCCCCCTTTTTTGTTTTGTTTTTTTGTGTGCCTTGTCAAAAAATTATAGTTTGTGCGACTCGACACTCTGTTGTTACTAACTTTTCTTCACGAGTATTTCAGCGCCAGTCTCCAGTTTTTTATTCTTAAACAAAGTGTTGCATTGAAATCGTGCGGCAAGTCGTCCAATAAAGTGTGTTTGTGTGTTTGTATGTTTGTATGTTTCTATGTACTTATGTATGGTTCCATATATAATACAGCAAAAGTATTGTCGCAAGTTAGTAATTAAACTTTTAAGTAATGCCTGCAAATTTTCTACTTTTCTTTATTTCATTTTTTAACTTGTTTTTCTCTGTTTTGTGTGTGTGTGTGTGTGTGTGGTTTTGAATTTTCATTTCTTTCTTTCTCTCTCTCGGTTTTGTTTGCAATTGCCTGTGGTATTTTGAAGTTGTACCATATTGAGTTGTTGTTTTACCAGCATTTATCCTTTTGTTAGTTTTTTTTCTCTTGTTCTTGTTCTTGTTCTTCTTCTACTACTGTGGGCAAAAGTTAGTAAGACTTTGTTCATAATTTCAAATTTTTTTATTCACTCTTCCAAATCTATTTCGTCCCCTTCAAAGTAATCCCCCCCGGCCCCAATACACTTGTGCCAACGTTTTTTCCAATTCTCGAAACAGTTGTTAAAGTCAATTTCCGGAATAGCCTTCAATGCGCTTAGCGATTCATGTTTAATGTCTTCAATTGACTCAAAACGGTAACGGTGTCCACGAAGCGGTTTTTTGAGTTTAGAAAATAGCCAAAAGTCACACGGTGCTAAGTCAGGCGAATAGGGTGGTAGGGTGGTTGCGGAACGATATCAGTCGAATTTTTGGTAAAATGGTCTCGTAAAATCAATGCAGTGATTTTGGAACCAATCGTGCATTCACTCTTCTTAGGCCCAAATGATGTTTTAAAATGGTTTTCACTGATCCTTCCGATATTCCAACGATGCCAGTAAGGTCTCTGACTGTTAATCGTCGATTCTCGAGCACCAATTCCTTGATTTTATTGACCAGACGTGTTGATCATCAGTTGATGTTGATGGCCGTCCTAGACGTGGTTCGTCGTCAACGCGTTCTCGACCATCTTTGAACAATTTGTACCAATCAAAAACACTTGCTCGCGACATACAATTATCACCGAAGGCCTTTTGCAACATTCTGAACGTTTCGGCACCAGAAATTTGATTCCGCACACAAAATTTAATGGAACTTCTTTGTTGAATAATTTCACTCATTGTGAAAATCGCCGAATGCAATTTTCAATTTTTTGTACTTCAGAAAGACAAGCGTATACTAAACACTAATGATTATTTTGATGTGACATTTGGCACAGATGTCACCGACAGTCATACCAACCTTAAAAAAATAATATTTCGATGAATGGGTTTCCGCGCGAAATTTAAATTAAAAAGTCTTACTAACTTTTGCCCACAGTAGTATTTCCATTTCCATTTCCATTTCTTTTCTTATTTGTGGCATTATTTTAATAGAATCTCCTGCCTACGGCCCTTCTTCCTGGCTGGCTTCACTTTGCTGTGGTTTGTTTTTTACGTTGTTGTCGTCATCATTGAAATGTTATTGATTTAAAAAGAGCACTTTGTAAAGTTTTTGGTGTTTTAATTGATTTCATGGTGAAGCAAAGAAATTTCATAATGTCTGCAACAAAACATTTAATTCTCTTTTAGGAGCTGGATATACATTTTTTAAGCGCAGAGATATAGAAGATATTTGAATATTCTTTCAAGTTTCATTCATTTTTTTTTTCTTTTTCTGTTTGTTTTATTGCAATTCTCTTCTCCAAATGGCGAACACGATCTGTGCTATTGATCTGAATCTGACCGTAGTGACTTACTCAGTTTATTCATTGCATTTTTTATTACCTAAAATATAAAAAATATTAATTGAAAATACCTTCTATCGATGGATTTTTGATGCACCCATCAGTTTCTTATATGAAGTGCTTACTTTACTTTTAATGGCACAACAGCCCATGGAAGGCCTAGGCCGAGCTTTTCGCACCCACTCATTTTGTGCGTGTTATATTTGTACATGAATGGAATGGGCTTACAGTTTAATGCCGAATCCGAACGGCGAAGTGAAAAGCTTTTCATAGCTGATTTTACTCTAGTAGGTATGCCATTGCCGGTCCAGAGGTGGTGCCGTGTAGAAAAATTATTTTTTCTACTTTTTGATTTTGCCTGTGCCGAGATTCGAACCCCGGACACTCTGCGTAGCAGTCCAACGCACTACCACTATGCCACAGCGACTAGTTATATGAAGTGCACAAATCTTTTTAATCCTTGAAATTAGTTAAGATGAAATTTTTTTACATTTTGTTTTCTTGGAAGATGCTGTTCAGAACACTAAACTATCCAATCAAGGTTGAGCTGTTACGATTTTCTTGTTGTTCCTTAACTAAGTAAAATACTTTTTAAGGAACAAGAATCTTATGTTTCTGGTCAGTCTAGCTCACAGTAAAGTTAAAGCAAATTAATTTATATACATGGTTTCATAGTTTTTAAACAATATTTAGCAGGTACTTAATAAACTTATATTCAATAATGTATATAGGTAAATCTGAGAAATCAATCGAGCTAAGTTGATTTCAAAACATCGTTTATTTATCAGGCAGGTTCTGCATTTCATTTTCGAGTGAAAGTGAAATAAATTCACTGTTTTGTGTTCCACATTTCACTCGTTTTGCAAACGAATTCACTTTAAAACGAGTGAGAAGAAATCACTTTACCTGAGCATCGTGAAGAAGGTGGACGCCGGTGACGAGGCACGAGAATGTAAGTATAAATTTAAAGTACTCGTACACACAAATATATTGCAATTAAACACTATTTTATTAAAGGGTAAACATAAAAGCAGCAAACAGGATGGAGGCTCTTCGGAGTTATTTAATGAAAGAGCTGAACAATAATAGCGCACCTCAAAAAGTCGTGTCTGGAAGAGCTTCATAAAGAAGAAATTGTGCTGAAACAGAAAAAAATAAGGTTGGCACAGTTGAAACTTTTTATAAAAAATCAAATAAATAAAGCTGAACTAAAAAATGTTTTTATTATTAAATATTTGTTTAAATACTATTGGCTAGAAGAATCTCTTAGTCTGTTTGCTTCATCATCATTTATATCTTCATCTTGTGTGGTATCTTCATTTGCTTCGTTGACAAATTCAACTAATTCCAGCTCCTGTACCTTATAATGTCTGCAGTTAACGCACAGCAGACATTTACTTATTATTTGAACTACTTTTTTGGGCTGGTACTGCAACGAATTTGCAAGACATCTAAATCGACTTTTCCAGCACTCCACAGGTTCTCTCTACAACATTGCGTGCAGATGAATGTTTTTCATTGAATACGTGCTGTGGCGTTCCGATTTGTGGATCTCTGTACGACGTTAGTAAAAACGGCTGAAGAGGGTAACCTGCAACACCTAAAAGCCAAGATCCACGTTTACCGTTTTCGTAACAGCTTACAAAATAATCATGTGCTCTGCTTACACCCCAAATCAGAGCATCTTCTTGACTTGAGCCAGGACGACGGGCGTCTACACCTCTGACTACCATGTCATAGTCGCGTATCTATTGAGGGAGTAAAATCAAATTAACAATTAAGTCATTCAAAAGGATTTGATTTAAGTTTGCAACCCTTACAATCATTGCATTGATGCTAAAATAACCTTTCCTATTGTAAAATAGAGTGTGATCATGATGTGGTTTGGTTATTCTGATGTGTGTTCCATCAACGCACCCTATCACTCCTGGGATACTAAACTTTTTCAAAGAAAAGCCGTTTAGATTAACTCCGTTCGCTCTCGGTCATGCTTATTTTCAATCCAATTTGCACATACTTTTGTGTGTTTCCAAAATGATGAGGATGCGTTTTAAAACTTTTGAGACTGTGCTCCTTCCCAAAACTATTTCGCCATCCTTGCCGACAACCTTTTGAATCCCTTCTTCCGCCAAGAATCTTAAAGTTGCAGCTAGTTGCAAGGGGCTTGGAATGGAGGAGTGTTTCAAATGTGGTGTAACCACGGTAGTAAGATATGAGCCTGTGGAAAAGTTTAACAAAACCTATAATGATTTGCAATATTGGATCACCGCTACTTAAGTACGCGCCATACGGTACTTCTAAATGGTTGGAATAGTCTCGCAATGTCCACCTTTTAATTTATTCCTTTAAATTGTCTTAATTTTGCATCAAAAGTGCAGCAAACGCTGTGCTGTAATCGTACTATTTTTTTGTTATACGCAAAATAATCTTTGCAAAATTTTCTTGAATAAATTTTCTTCTCAAACATTTTTTGATGGTTTCGAACTTAATTTTGGCGTGATTTCGAAACAAGTTCGCAACAGAGAAAATCACTCGTTTTGTTGAACACCAAATTCGAATTCACTCAGTTTCATACTCGTTTTCAATTTCACTTTCACTCGGTTTCTGGAACCTGCCTGTATATCAGAACTTTAATCTATGTAAGTAGGGGCCATCTAGTGGTGAGATACTTCAACCTCTTTCTACGACAATTCTCATTAGGCTATGTTTATCGAACCTGCGTTTATGTAATATTTAGTATTCACATAATTCAATACGAACAACATGAGTGGATGCGAAAAGCTCTCGGCCTAGGGCATCCATGGGCTGTTGTGCCATTAAAAGAAGAAAGAAAGAAGAATTACATACAATTTCGGTCTATTTAAATTATGTGGAGAAGTACGATCAGAGAAACTTCAGGCCAGTCAACTCGCTTTTAAGGAAACTAATTATATTTTAATTTCATGAAAAGAGCCATCTTTATAGTGGTAATATTTGGATTTTTCTTGTTCCTATTATTTCGAGAAAATATCATAGAAATTTTCTGTAATTGTTGAACCAAACTTAAATATGTTTTATATTTTTCTCAGAAATGCCCCCTTTGGATGAAATTTGAAACTTTTTTTGAAGTGATGCAATTAGCAAAGGTAATGTTAAGCTTTTAAAGGTCAAGGAAGATACAATTTTTAAGCTATTTAAAAAAGGTGGTGCGTCTAGCGATTTATTTTGGAAAATTCATGAAAAGAAAAGAGATACTGTAAGAGAAAATTCAATTGGTATAAAATATTCTAGAAATCTATTCTACTTTCATTTCTTCTCTCTTTTAATGGCACAACAACTCATGGAGGGGCCTAAGCCGAGCTTATCGCATCCAATCGATGTTGAGTGTGTTATATTTGAACATGATTGGAAGGAATCTACAAGTTTTATGTTGAATCCGAACGGCGAAGTGAAAAATTTTTTCTTAGGCAAATTTTACTCTTGTCGGTTTGCCATTGCCTGCCAAGAGATGGTGCTGTTTATACAAATTTGCTTTTTATTTTGCCTGCGCCTTGATTTGAACCACGGACACTCTGCGTAGCTTGCTAGACTAGACAAAATCTATTACCCGAACCATAATCAAAGTTGTTTCGATGCTTCATTGATTCTGCTTCAAGCTTCAAGTGTACAAAAAATAATAATGATAGAAATCAATGCGATTAAATCAAAATTTGAACCAGTTACATTAAGTGTTGAAATACTTTGTTTTGCTACACAAAGAAACATACAATTTTGATGTAATTTTTAAAATTCAAGTTCAACTAAATTTAATTTAATTTATAGTTTATAGTTGTGGTCGCTGTGGCGTAGTGGTAGTGGGTTGGAGTGTGGTGGTAGTCCATGGGCTGTTGTGCCATTAAAGGAAGAAGAAAAAGGTAAATAGTTACCAGGCGTACAAGTATCAAACCGGTAAAAAGAAAATAAACGTTTATTTAAGAAAAATGTTTATACGTTCAATCTTCCATTCATGTTCAAATATAACACGGCCTAGGCCCTCCATGGGCTGTTGTGCCACTAAAAGTAGGTAAAAGTTCAATCTTAAAAGTAATAGCCATTGGTAGCTACACATTTTTCCCATTTCTCTGGCAATTAGTGAATGCCTCGCCAAAAAAAAACTGTTCGATTTTTAAGTCAAACCAATCATCGACTTTTTTTTTAAATTTTCGTACGAATTGAAGTGGTGCTCAGCAAGTGCTTGCCCCAATGATGAATATAAGTGGTAGTTAGATGGAGCCAAGTCTAGCGAATAAGCCGCATGGAGGGGGGATTCCGAGCTGTGCGAATCTACCAATTCTCGAGTCTGTTTTGTTCGATGTGATGGGGCATTGTTATCAAGAACAATCATTTTGTGTTGCCTAGCTTGATATTGTGAACGATTTTGGTGCAAAGCACGGTTCAAACGGTTCAAATCGGCCAATTGTTGATGGTAGCGTGGACCAGTAACTGTTTCACCTGGTTTCAGAAGGTCAAACCAGATAACACCTCGCTAACCCCAGAAAACACAGAGCATTGTCTTCATTCCGAAGCGATTTGGCTTTGCTGTTGATTTGGCCGTTGTACCGGGCTTAACATATGATCGTTTACGTTTGGGATTCTCGAAATAGATCCATTTTTCATTGCCAGTAACTACTCGATGAAGATATGACTTTTTTTTGTACCTGGCGAGCAACATTTCACAGGTGGTTTTTCGATTTTCTAGCTGTCTTTCAGTAAATTCATGCGGCATCCATCTTCCCACCTTCAAAATCAATCCCATGGCTTTTAAACAGCGGCAATTGAGAAATGCATTTTTAGGGCACATTTAATTGTTCTGCAAGTTGTTCTTGTATTTGAACATCATCCTCATCGAGTAAAACTTGTAATTCGGCATTTTCGATCTTTTTCGGTGGTCTTCCACGTTCTTCATTTCTCACATCAAAATCACCACTTTCAAACTCATTGAAACACTCGTTGCACTGTGTTTTGCCAAGAGTGTGCTAGCCGTAAGCTTCCACAAGCAATCGATGAGATTTCAAAGCAGATTTCTTCAATTGGAAACAGAAAGTCAATGATGTCCGCATATCGAAGTTTGTAGGCACAAAACTCGACATTTTTACGAGCGAAAAAAAAATGTTGTTGAATGAAACTTGATTGTTTATGAACTGAATATTGTTGACAGAACTAAATACGAAGAAACGGTGTCAATGATTTGGTTTGACAGAGCGTATAGTTTTACCTAGCGACACAGAGATGCCATTTCATAGTTGTATACCTGGTAGTTAATCGGCAGGTTTGGCAGCAACATCCACAGTAGTCATAATATTATCAAGAATATAGAAAGTGGGGAAGAAAACTCTTCTTTACTCTGCTTCTTCTCTTTTATTTTTCCTATTTCTGGGAAAAATAGAATGGTGAGAACAGACAGGGTACTGAGGAAGGTAACCCAACTCCAAAGCAATGTTATTCGTTTCTGATTTAAGTAATCTCTACCTGTAATCTTTTAAACTTGTTCATGGTTCGTCTTTCTGAGAAAATATCGTTAGGTTTAATTTGAACTAATTTCATAAAAACATAAAACTAAAACAAAAAATTAAATATTTCAAATGAATTTCAAATACTTTGAAAGTAAATTGTAGGTGATAAGATTTTCTTAAGCGGTTTTTACTTCTTGGAAGTTTGTCATTGCCAGTAAAGAGATGAGGTGGTTCTTGAAACATTTTTTATTTTTTATATATTTCTATTGTGTTTTGATATTGTTTGAACTTTTACCTAACATATTGCTTTGCTTCCAAGTTATATGAAGTTCTAAGACTTGCCGCTAGATGGCACCTCACCATCACCAAGGCACAGGTTGGAGGCGATATGCAAGCTGAAGCTTTGATTATTATTAGGCTATTATTTTCCAAATTCAATAAAAATCATACGCTTTTGCAGATTATTTTAAATACAGAACTTTGCTCTCATGAATGAAATCAACGTTTTACGTATTTCCTATGTTATTCCAATATGCTTGATACAGCTTCAAGTAGCGTCGCAAAAAAAAAGAATCTATGGGGATAATTTAACATTCACTGCAAATTAAAAATTAAAGTGTGACATAGATTAAATTATCTGATACATTATTTACTAGAAAAAAAAGCAGAAAAACATGACACATGAAACATGAAACAGAAATTCAAAGTTCATTTAATCTTCAAGTTATGTAGAAGAAGAATAAGAGATTATGTAAATTGTGAGATGTAGTTGCTTTATGCTCTGCTGCGTTAGAAGAAACGCAGTTGTAAACTCGAATGTGATTCGAGACATCAAACAGCAGAATGTTCAACATTTATAGATAAATATCGCGGACATAAATATCGCATGAGAGAATCAATTCAACTCACACACAGTACACAGCAAAATAGAAAAATTAAATAAATCCTTAAAAAAAATACTATAGAAAATATAGAATCAACTCGCACAGATCTCCGCATGAACTCACACACACAAAAACACATCTGATTACAACAAGAATAACAACGACAAGTATAAGCGGCATGCTATGGTATGTACTACAACCCGCACAGCAGCGAATCGAGAGAACAAACGGATAATCAGCATAAATAAACCAAATTCAACATACGAGAATAGCGTGTTAAACATTTAACACTAACCACCAACAGCCAATGGAAAAAATGAGCTGAAAATCCTTTTGCCCAGATTTAGTTTTTTTCTTTCTTTCTTCCTTTTTTTGTTGATTGTTTGCGCTTTGTTGAAGTCTGGACAAACAAAACTAGTGGAATAAGGAGAGAGAAAAAAGAAGAGAACAAAAGTCAGGATAAAAAAACCAATGCCATGTTATTTTGTTGCTAGCATGTGTGCGTGTGAATGTATGTGGTGGCTTTATGCATGTTTGATGAAGCTTAAAGATATTACAAAATCCAGCATCATTGAGCAATGTGAATGTGTGTGTGTGTGTGTGTGTGTTTGTGGTTACAAAATGAAATCTACATAACATAAATTGCTTTGAATGTGTGACTAAAACTATCTTTATCATCGGAACTTAACAATAGCTACTACATACAGATTCTCTCACACTCTGCCTTAGCTTGCCGAATCTCTCCCGAATCAATACCATCAGCGCCAGGCATGGCATTACATTTTTGATTAAATTTTAAAGCGTTAGCTGCAATTTTATCATCAACTAACATCAACTAAAGCAAGTAAAAAAGAATGCGTATACGCCCCCAAAACCCAAGCAGTTTCAAACAAGCTACCAATTCAACCCAAACCCACCGCAGCATCGCCACCACTACTTACTAACAACACTCATTTCCCCACCTCAACCCCCATCCCCCCTCGCTGCACCTTAATTTCTACATTACACTATCATACCTATCTGCAAATTCAATTGATTTTGACCCATTTTCATGTGTGTAGCAGGCGTGTCAATGTGTTTGCTTGTGCATACTGCCGCACTGAGAGAGTGTGTAAGCGAAAAGCGTTGGGAATTACATTAGTGGCATGCATTTGCGTTCGTTCGTTGGCGTTTCTGCTGCTGCTGTTGTTCATCTACTTTAGATGCAATTTGCTACTGTGACTACATAGAAATTATGTGCGTATATGTTCGCTCTCGTTTTAAAATGATGCAATTGAAAGTGCTTACTGTAGTGTAAAGTGAATTTGAAATGCGATGTGAATGCGTTGTGTAGATGTCTTTGCATTTATCGTCACTATCGCACACACACTCGCACACACGTACACTAGTATTTGTAAGTTTAATGTTTGACAAATTTGGCTACAATGATTTAATAAAGTTGGCCCATATACTTAGATATAAATTTTTTTTTTAGACTCATTAACCAACTTCAAGTCTCGCAAGAAACTCTAACCAATTTATTGTATGGTATAGTACAAAGAACGCCATCTCTGAGCAGTTAATGGCATATTTACATAGCAGTCGAAATATTAAGCGAACCCATAAAAAAAAAGCTGGGACACTCTGCCGCTTTATATTTTCAAACAAATATCTCGACAACTACTTAATAAAGTTAGGAGTATAAAATAAAGAGCAAAGAAAATACCAATATTTGATACTTTTTAACTTTTTAACACTTCATAGAATTTTTTAATACTTCATTTTTTTAATTCCATTCAAAACACAAAATATAATAAAGTAATTTCGAATTCGCAAAACAAAAAATAACTGTGACTTCATTATAAATAATTTAGAAACTGCTTTTAGTACTTTGTATGATGGCCTTCTGCTTTTATTGCTGCCTCCAGTCGTTCATTCATTGAGTTTACTTAATTTGAAGTAACATCTATTGGCATGCGCCAATCCACATATCCTGAATTGTATCCTTTAGCTGATTTTTTCCTTAAATCTCCTTTTTACTCAATTCATTTGCAGCAGTTGTTCTATTTGAGTTCAAATCAGGGCTCTGTGGTAGAGCGGTGTGGCAATACTAATTTCGTGTATTACAGCAGCCATTCTTTAACAATTAAAGCTGTGTGTTTGATGTCGTTGTTATGAACAAACAAACTACTACTAATTTTTCATTAGGTTGAGGAAGATTTTGTTTCATGCTATTCAGGTAATCCATTTTGTTCGTATTACCTTCAACAAATTGCTACGACCCGCCGCCGCTTGCTACCCTCGCATCCCACCCCACACCAAAACATTACCCCCTCCATGTTTCAAGGCCCGAAAAATATTGCCTGGCAACCAATGCTGACCTTCTCTTCTCCAAACGAAACGTCAGCCATCAAACACATTAATATAACATGTCGATTCGTCTGTAAAAGTAACGGAATTCCAAAACTTTGGATCAATACTTTGATCTTAGATGGTCTTCGCGCATCCATTTGGACATTTAGCAAAGCCATTTATTTTGAAAGATTTGATAATATTAAAAAACGTACACTTTGGCTTATTGATAATGATTGCAATTTGACGAATACTTGTATTTTCTTCGTAATATTTAATTATTAAATATTTGTAATCTTCAGAAATTGATTCACTGTAATACTGTGGGCAAAAAGTAGTAAGACTTTTTAATTTAAATTTCGCGCGGAAACCCATTCATCAAAATATTATTTTTTTAAGGTTGGTATGACTGTCGGTGACATCTGTGCCAAATGTCACATCAAAATAATCATTAGTGTTTAGTATACAATTGTCTTTCTGAAGTACAAAAAGTGCATTCGGCGATTTTCACAATGAGTGAAATTATTCAACAAAGAAGTTCCATTAAATTTTGTGTGCGGAATCAAATTTCTGGTGCCGAAACGTTCAGAATGTTGCAAAAAGCCTTCGGTGATAATTGTATGGATGAGCAAGTGTTTTTGATTGGTACAAATTGTTCAAAGATGGTCGAGAACGCGTTGACGACGAACCACGTCCAGGACGGCCATCAACATCAACTGATGATCAACACGTCTGGTCAATAAAATCAAGGAATTGGTGCTCGAGAATCGACGATTAACAGTCAGAGACCTTACTGGCATCGTTGGAATATCGGAAGGATCAGTGAAAACCATTTTAAAACATCATTTGGGCGTAAGAAGAGTGAATGCACGATTGGTTCCAAAATCACTGCATTGGTTTTACGAGACCATTTTGCCAAGAATTCGACTGATATCGTTCTGCAACCACCCTACCACCCTATTCGCCTGACTTAGCACCGTGTGACTTTTGGCTATTGGCTATTTTCTAAACTCAAAAAACCGCTTCGTGGACCGTTTGACCGTTTTGAGTCAATTGAAGACATTAAACATGAATCGCTAAGCGCATTCCGGAAATTGACTTTAACAACTGCTTCGAGAATTGGAAAAAACGTTGGCACAAGTGTATTGGGGCAGGGGGGGGGGGGGATTACTTTGAAGGGGACGAAATAGATTTGGAAGAATGAATAAAAAAATTTGAATTTATGAACAAAGTCTTACTAACTTTTGCCCACAGTAGTATATCAACATTTTGGTAGCTATTATTCTTGACAGACCTCTCCCAGTGTCATCTCTCGGCAGGTAATTTTTTATTGCCGAGTGCCTGTAAATTAAGACGATAACCTTTCATAGTTTCGAAGGGTAGACCAGATTATCAGGCTCATAATCAAACGGGAGGTAGCGGGTTCGATTTCTTTGGTCTGGTGCTTGATTTATATTGATTTATTCTTACATATTACAGATAGAAATTACAAGAAGTAATTTATAAATTTATGCTGAGTTTCGGTATTTACCAGTTTCTGAAATTTTTACTGCTTCCTTACGTAATGGTGTTACTCCTAGTGTTTGGAATGAATGAATCATTTATGATTCCCTTGCATAAGAGTAGTTCAAAGTCTGATATTGCAAACTACAGCGGTATAGCTAAACTTTGTGTTGATAACTGCCAAAATTCTAGGAATCGAACGTTACAGAACAATTGGAACATTCTATGAGATTAGTTCATATCTCCTTATCAATATGCCTTTCTTAAAGGCAGTTCTATAATAGCCATTTTTATTTTTTTTTGACAATTCTCAACTACTTAATATAATTGAAGAAGTTTCCAACAACTTTCAGATCGAGGGCATTTACATTGATTTCAGTAAAGCTTTCGACGTGGTGAATCATGATTTGTTGATCCAATGTAAATTTGATTTGTTTGGTTTTCCAGCACTGCTCGTCTGAGTAATAGAAATCAGAGGGTGCAATTCAAGAGTTCCATCTCATCTTCAAATGAAGTTCCATCAGGAATTCGTCTGTGTAGTCATCTTTGTTTTATTCCTTATATTCATGAATGATCTTCCATCGGTTGTCCGAAGATAGATACTTATTATACTGATGCAGATGATGCGAAACTCTATATTACACATTATTCTGAGAGGTACACAGTTTACTTCAATAAGATCTTAATGGTGTCAGATTAATTAAATGTCTTTAAATTTAAACAGATGTCAATCGAGATGTCAATGGAGATGTCAATTCGAGAGCACAACCAATCCCATCGGTTTACTTTACACCTTCGGAGACAGTTCAAACCTTCAGTGACTTAAGCGTTGTCGTGGATACTAAGTTGCGCTTTAATTTACATATTACTTAACATGTATATATATAAATAAACCTAAGGGAATATTAAAATAAGGTATTAAGAATTTAATGATCCGTAAGTAACGAAAACAATATCAATCTTGGAGTATGATTCTCCAATGTGGAGTATCCAATGTACATCATTGCTACAGGGATGGATTGGAATCTGTTCAAAAACAGTTTATATTCTTTGTGTTAAATAGTTTTCGATGGGATCCATCCTTCTCACAAACACCATGGTCTTAAACTACTAGATATGCCAACTCTAAAAAGCAGAAGAGTCAGAAGAGTAATGTTTTTGGCCAAACTCTTAAATGGCGACATAAATTCAAAAGTGTTACTAAATCAAGTTAACCGGAGCATCCCGAACCGTGCTTCAAGGTATTCAGATACGATTAAGTTAGGTGCCTACCGTACTAATTATGATCAAAATTATCCTCTTCGTATCTCGTGAAATTACTTCAACAACCTTCATGGGTTATTTGACTTAACTGATTCCCAATGAATGGTGAATATTATTTAAAATGAATGAACCAGCTGATGATTATATAACTTGTAATTGGTGTTTATAAAATCACTGAGATAGTTACTTCACCCTTCCACGTGTCGCGTCATACAGAATAGTCTGGCATCGATCTATTTGTTATGCGGATGCGTCCTTCGTGCGACTGGACGGGTAAGTGGTCCGTTGATTAAAAGAAATTGTACAAGTGTACAACAAAATGCCTGGCAATGGTCACCAAGTGATAACAAATTGCCATCCAGCCGTATGGGCCCGGCTTTAAACAGCAGGCCTAGGATAATAGTTTAATTTAACTGATACCATGTGGTTTTGGTGCCCTTATATCCGTTGAAAGCCAGTTACTTTAAACTAACCAAACCTTGGTTGATCCTAAAAAGTTTGTTTCTGCAAATTATATTTTTAAATAAAAGAATTAGTGACCAGAGGTAGTGAGGGCTTGGAGTCTTGCCATGAGACAGCCAATACAGTATAGAGTTCTTTCTTGCTTTTTATGGAGCAACAGCTCATAGAGGGCATAGGCCGAGCTTTTCGCAAACACTCATGTTGTGCGTGTTATCTTTGTACATAAATTGAAGGGACCTACAGTTTTAAGCCAAATACGAACGGTGAAGTGAAGAGGTTTTCATGGGCAATTTTTGCCATTGCCTGCCAAGAGATGGTGCTGGGTAAAAATTTTTTGTTTATCTACTTTTTGATTTTGCCTGTACCGAGATTTTAACCCCGGACACTCTGCGTAGCAGTCCAATGCACTACCAACTACGCCATAGCATAGACTATAAACAGAAATCGCCGTAAATTTGTTGATTTATAAAACTGCCTTTCGAAACATAGAAATGGATGTGGTGAAAATTACTGCGAGGTTTTAGAATTCGCTATAATTCTGGCATAATCTGTTTACAAATTTTTTCAAACAGCTATGCCATAAGGTCAGGTCTGCATCTCTATTTTGTATGATATACTTTATTTTATGATAGGAACTTGTGTTCAAACGAGATCGGAGATCGATTTGATCGGCACCAAACGAGAAATCTTTACAGTCGTTTTTTATATTTACACTTGGTGTAAAATATCGGCACAGCGAAAATTGTCACGGAAATGATGGGTAGCGCCCTCTATCAATCGGGTACGAAAAAATTGAGGATGCATATGTGTATATGGTACATATAAATGTTGGGCAGCGCCCTCTATCAAAAGTAGCGTATGTAAAATTATTAGATTATTAGAGGGCGCTGCCCATCAGTTTCTCATCAACTGAGATATTTCAAACTCAAATTTGGCATTTAATCGTTAGAAAGTTAAATGCAGTCGTTCTGAAGGAGAGAACTTCTGCAGGGCGTCCCACTGATACACACATTTTTTTTTTTTACATACGATACCATATCAATTTTAATATATCAAATAGACAAAAAAAAAAAAAATATTCTCAGCACACACATCAATTTCTCAGCCTACCTCTCAATTCCAATTAATCTAAGTATTTTTCTTACGACACACAGACTAAATAAAAGTAAACTTTCCCCTAAAAAAAATCATTACAATACTGGCTAACTTCAGATTAGTTAGTTAGTTGCTTGAAAGCCAAAAAATAAATGCTTCCATTAATAAAATATCCAACTTTTAATTTCAACTTAACTACAATTGATATGATTTTCGCACGTGCTTCGTATTGCAATACTTAAAAAAGAGGAGAAATAAAACAAAGAAAACAATATTACGAAATTGATTTCAATTGCGCACATTTTCATTCAATACATTTGCGCCAAATGAAGCACATTTAATCGCATAATTGATTGCACAGTATAAAAATAATATACGAGCGTGCCCGCCCTTCTCCTCGCCGCCAACTTCATAGATGCCTCCAGATACTTTTATGCATGAGCCCATGTGCCTACGGCATCAGCGCGTCACACTTTCGAACACACGCACACACACACACACACACACACACACACACACACACATACACACACACACACACACACACACACATACATACATACATACACACACATACACACACATACACACACACACACATACACACACATACATTTAGTTTGCTGGAGTTAGTAACTGAAGGCATTTATTTCAATTTTGAGTGGTTGGAGGCAATAAATGCCGCCAAAGCGCATCACAACAACGCTTCACTCTACACTCTTCGCAGTACAACAGCGCGAATAAGTCATAGTGAAAAACAATCAAAGCCAACAAAGTGCCAAGCAGCAAAACGAAAGAAAATGTGTTGCAATCATTTTTAGTATTTGCGCAATTTAATGCGTATTCAAATACGTTTTTAGAATAATTCAACACCAGTTTTTTGTATTGTTTTCTTTTTTTTCTTTTTATATATATCATTTTATTTGAATCGTGTTTTCGCTTTTTTACGTTATCGAATTTATTTTTATTTTTGTTTTTTGTGTTTTTTTATTCCATTTTCATGTGCGGCATAATTTATTTGCTTTTTCCCCCATTGATTCTCATGATTCATAAACGTGGACGAGCAATTTGTAATCATATTTATTGAATTGGAATTGATATGGAAAATAGTTCAAAACGAAAACCAGAAAAACATTTTACTTTGCTCTCTCTCCGCTTACTTTATTTTGTAAATATTAATCAATTCACAACCATGAACTACAATAAAATGTAATAATTCTCTGTTTTGTTGTTGTTGTTGTTGGTGTTTCTATTGCTCTTGTTGTCGTTGTCGTTGCCATTTGTATTACTTACGTTATTACTTAGATACGGTGTAAGTGTGTAAGTGTGGGAATCTTTGATGAATTTGCTAACGATCATAGCATTTTATTGGACACAATTGTTTAACCAAATTTATTTTGTTTTACTTATTATAGAATTTATGAAGGAAAGTGTGATTTCAATAAAATGTTGAGCTATACAAAAACTAAAATATAACGGATTCTTTTCATGTGCAAAGTTAGCGTTAACCTGAGAATAGAGAGAAATAAAGAGAGTGATAAGAAAAAGAGTGTGTGAAAAATTATTTCTGAGTTGTTGTTGTTTTTTTGCGGAGAAATGTGCGTTAACGTGAGAATGGGAAAAAGAACGTAAAAAAATTATCTCTTAGTTGTTGTTGTTGTTTTTTTTTGCATAGAAATGTGCAAAGTTAGTCTTATCCGGAGAATAGACAGATAAAAAGAGAGTGAGAGGAGAAAGAGCGTAAAAAAATTCTGTCTTAGTTGTTGTTGTAATTTTTTGCATAGAAATATTTTCACACCTCGTAGTAAATATAAATAGCATTTCTTGGCAAGGTAAGGCCTTTCCGATTTTCTACTGCCTCTTGCATTTAGATGATTACAAATATAAGATCAAACAAAGATTTTTCCGAATTTTTCCGATTGAAAAAAAAAAGAAAATGAATTTTTCCTATGTAAGTATGTAACGGCATCTATTGCTGACGTCAGACCAAGCTGATTTTCTGATGCTTTCGCTAAGGTTCATAGATTCATTCTAAGTTAATAGTTTTTGTCGCTGATGTCAGACTTTGCTGATTTACTGATGCCCTTGCGATTGAATGATTATTTAGCATTCGAATATTTGCTTGAAATGTCACGTTTAGTTAACCGCTTCTGCCGATGATGTCAGGCTTTGCTGATTTTCTGATGCTCTTGCGATTAGGAATCATACTGAAATTTTTGATGAATGAAAGTTTTCCTAGTATGAAATTAATAGCATCTAGCGTTGGCGTTAGATATAGCTGATTTTCTGATGACCTTGAATCATGTTAAACCTTTTTGATAAAAAATAAGTCAACATCTTTATATTTTTATGTTTTCCAAGAACATGCATGCCAACCATAATGGCTCAATTTCCATCAGATTAGAAATCTCCAAACCTCTGGGTTGGAATTTAATTCAAATTTGGCAGACTATTCTTGTCGTCGAACACTGTTTATTTATGTCTAGAAAAGGGAAAATCTGTGTTTAACTGAGCGTTCTACCTTTTCTACAAGCGAAGTCTTACATGTATGGAAAGGAGGTGTGGTTATTTTCAGTGGTATGCCTTGAATTTGATTAAATGTTCTTTATTATTTCCCTCGATATCACATTTTGAAAAAAGAGCTTAACCTCTTCCTGACACATTATTCGGGGAAGGTTACAATTATCATTAAGAGTTTACACTTGCCAGGATAACCGATCCTTTGACTTATTTCTGTTCCTGTTGTTTTATTAAATAATATTTGGAATTTATTCATTAAATTGAAAGGAAATCCTGATGAACTGATGAAAATTTTAGTTTTTTGATTTGCCCAGATTGCAAGATTTGAAAGCTGCTCTCTGCCAAACTTAAGTGAAAAAAAAACAGTTTCCAACTTAGTGCATCGTTAAAGTAAGACTACTGCTGTTTAAAACGTTTGAAGATGTAAAAGAATTGGGATAATATACCTTTAACGATAAAATATTCGTTAAAGTATTCCATTAAATTTTGAAGGATAAAATATCGTCACGTTGATATATTGTGACCTTTTTGGGCGTTATCCTTATTTCCAACTGTTACTGATATCCTTACTTTTTAACTTTAAAATAAGAAATGGATATGTCGTTGTAATCCTTTGAAAACTTAAAGAATCACTTGATATCAAAACTACATGGATCTGTAGTGTTGCATACTTTTAGGCTGCTGCTAGTTGTATACGAGTAATAGTTGAGTTTTCCATTCTTGGTGGGTTAAATAGTAAAAGTTAAGTTCTTCTTTTCGTTGAATTTTTACAAGTATTTACACATCATCATGAGACTTTTGATTTTGAATGGAAATATTTTCGATTGAAAATTTAAGAAAATTTTTTCTAGTTCACTGAGATTTAAATGGAATTTTAATGAAAGGAACTCTATAGTAGATAATTATCGTTACCAGGCAACCTCTCACATTACACAATTCCAATCTATATTACACACATACTCATACAAATACTCATACTCATACATATAGAAAATTTTAATTTTAATTTAAATGAAATGTTGGAAATTTTTCAACTTCAAGCTGCCACTGAGGTTCCTTTACTACTTTCATACTCGTTGCAGTAAATTTCGTTTAAAAGAAACTCATTATCAGTTTTTGCGTGCACCTAAGTAATATTAGATATTTTTGGTTTCGAGAACGCAGACAGGCACATACACACGTACACGCACACACACATGTTGCCTCAGTGCACCCTACGTTTTCACTTCTTTATTACAATAAAAACTATGCTGCCAAATGAAAATGATGTAACTGAAAGAGGAATTGAACATTTCAATTTAAATCTTTACTACAATATGTATATGTACATATGTACCATACATACTCGAATAGATAAGAGTTATAGATACTTCACCTGATGGTTCGTTCAAACCGTTGTATGTATATACATAGTATGTATGCTACTTACTGGGAATAGTAGTTAGAGCGTTAAGTAAAATATTTTAAACCAAACAAGCTGTTCGTGACTTATTCCACATCTATAAACACTGTAGATATGTATGTACTTTACGCTACCAAAATAAAAAAATAAAACCGATAGTTTCTGCCAGCAGAAATATCTTTTTCATTTCACACACACACACACACAAACTCACTCCAACGCACATACAAAATGAATGAACGAATGAATGAATGAATTTGAAACGTCTCACTTTCAAACTTGACGCTTATTTACCTTTAAAATTTAAATTGCATTACCTTTTTCACTGCTGCCTACATGCTACATATACTTCGACTTCTGTAGCTTATTCTCTCTACTATTGCTACCTGCTACAACTTCTCCCCAACAACTAATACAACGTAATACATTGCTGCAGCTACCTTCATTTCTATTACTACTTACCATTTACTTTTAGTTAGGTATCATCGCTAACTGCTGCTGCTTGTTAAACATGGTGCATGTGTGCGTGCATGAGAGTGGTTGTTTGTTTGTGTGTGTGTATGTGTGTGTGTGTGTGGGAAGTGGAAGTGGAAAAAATATATCAATGAAATAGGTCAGAGAACATACAATTTTTATATGTACTGAAAGGTAACAATGCCATCGAATGAGAGAAATACGCGCGGTATATATCCTATCGCAAACATATCTACCATGTCTGGATATATGTATATATATATTTACCTACTTACTACTTATGTAGCAAATCTTAGACGAACATGTATTGCAGCTGCCTTTACTGTTGCTGCTATTGCTGCTAACTGCAGTTAGCTGCAGATTTACGTAACTACTTTTCTTTCTATTTATTGTCCCCTTCCCATTTCTACTCTTAACAATTTTTCCTTTTCTCAATGCGATTCAACCTTATGTACATATATATATTTTGCTCCCCAAAAAAAAAAAACAAATAAAAAAAAAACAAAAAAAAAAGCCAAAAAGGAAGCAGAGGAAATTCACATGTGTTTAAGGATTTGTTTGAATTGTAGAATTTTATTTGGTATTTAAGCGTGAAGATTTGTTGCAACGCTTGAGAAAGAATGACAGAAATCGATGTAAGGATTTTCTCCAGAGCTCACAAGGAGCAAGTGGGGCGAGCAAACAATGCACGAGTGGTACAAAGAAGTAAACTCGTTTATTTTTCGACATAAGTAAAATAAAATTTATTGAAATTCATGTATTTGAGGGTGAAAAAATGAAGAAATTGGCTTGGGTTTTTTTTTTAAGTATAGTTATACGAGATATGATCAAAAAATAAACGTTATTTTTTCAAAAAGTATACATTTATTCATCAACAACTATCTTGTCCCCTTCAAAGTAATCCCCCTCAGATATAATACACTTATGGCAGCGTTTTTTCCAATCCTCGAAACACTTCTGAAACGCGCTTTTTGGTATCGCCAACAGCTCCTGTTTCGATTTTTCTTTTATCTCCTCAATCGTAGCAAAACGCTTTCCTTTCATCGGTGTCTTCAGTTTTGGGAAGAGGAAAAAGTCAGCGGGGGCCAAGTCCGGTGAATACGGTGGTTGAGGCATGATAACGGTATTGTTTTTAGCCCAAAAACTTACGCACAAGCAACGTTGTTTTTTCTCAAAATTTAGCAATTTTGGAACAATCTTCGCTGCCGCACGTTTCATGCCTAAACGCCTTTACATCCGTAAAAATTGCTTGGCATGAGCCGAACGATATGCCAACATCATCAGCAACCTCTCCGATAGTGATTCGACGATTATCCAAAATCATTTTCTTCACTGCGTCAATGTTTTCACCGGTTGTTGACGTGCTCGGGCGACCAGGACGAGCATCGTCATTGACATCTTCTCGGCCTTCCTTAAACCGGTTATACCACAATTGAACTTGTGTTCTGCTCATAGTAGATACGCCAAAGGCCACAGTCAACATTTCAAATGTCCTTGCACATTTCATTTCATTTTTAACACAAAACTGAATACAGTTTCTTTGATCCATTTTTTCGAATAGTAAAAAATCGAAGAGCACACCAAAACACGACTAACCTTTTTATCTGTCAAAAACAAACTGACAATCCAAAATGGTTGGTATTGCCAACATATATAACAGACATGTGTACCAACATAACAGAAAAAAAAAATGAGAAAATCGAACATAGTCTTTAGGCCTGGAGCCATAAGTTTTATGTTCATTAGGTTTAAGTTCATTTTTTGTAATCCTGGTGTTACAATTATAAAGAAATGAAAGAACCACACATGTGCTACTTATCTTAATTTCACAAATTTATTTTAAATGTACTTAATATTACAATAACCACGACTTACTTGTTTGCTTGCCAAAAATCAAGAGCAATATGATAGAGAAAAATATGTAGCAGTAAGTAGAAAGATATGAATTCATAGAGTGAAAGCTTTTAATATTCATATGTATTGTCAGCAAATCAAGCAAATGCATAACAAATGCAATTGAGTGGAAGTTAGCTAATTACCGATACTTATAAGCTAGACTTATGATTAGTGAGTAGCAGTAAACGAATAGCGTTAGAATTATAGTTTTATAACACTAGTAAACATAATATATTTTGCAACACCTGGTAACCCTTACCAGCTCGATTTTCCTTTCGTTAAGTTTGGAAAGAATAGCGGGGGTACTTCCTCAATCTATAGACATTTTATCGCAATGTTTAAGGAATTGGTATTACTAATCGAGAAGCCGAGAAGAAAAGACCTCCACCGCAGCAACCAACCCAACATTTAGAAAACCCGTTACCCGACGCCGCTACTCAAAGCACAAAGGAAAATCGAGGTGGAAAAGGTAAACCCCAATTACATTTGTATTTAAATAAATATTGTAAGAACGCTTACTGCTGCCTTTCTTTTCAACTTCAACTTCCCTTCGAGATCCCCCCTCGTCCGGAGATGCAAAGCCCTCACCCCGTTACACATATCAAATTGAATTGTATACAAGAAAAGTAGATAGATTACTTTACTTTTACTTTTAATGGCACAACAGCCCATGGAGGGCCTAGGCCGAGCTTTTCGCTTTTCGCATCCACTCATGTTGTGCGTGTTATATTTGTACATGAATGGAAGGGACCTACAGTTTAATGCCGAATCCGAACGGCGAAGTGAAAAGCTTTTCATAGCAATTTTTACTCTTATAGGCTTGCCATTGCCTGCCAAGAGGTGGTGCCGTGTAGAAAAATTATGGTTTCTACCTTTTATTTTTTATTTTGCCTGTGCCGAGATTCGAACCTCGGACACTCTGCGTAGCAGTCCAATGCATTAGCACTACGCCACAGCGACCACAAAGTAGATAGATAGTCATATGAATTTGAATATGGGAAAAATATTTATGTTTGGTAAAAATTACACTTGGGATAATTCGTAAAAATCCGTATTCAATTATGCGAGAAGGTTGAGATTTTTAAATACCAGATATTAATTTCTGTACTTCAGTATTTTTAAATAATTTAATAGCTTTGTTTATCCTAGTTTATATTATATTTTCTTTTTAACTGAAGGCCTAAAACTATGCCAAACGGTTGTATGTGCTAGTGGTTGAATATTTGTGGTTCAGTCGTTGTGAATTGTGAGCTAAAGGGTTAACATGGCTTGGGGTTTTATAGTACCCACGCAAAAACCATATCAGTTACCACCTAAAATACAAATAATTGTGCAGTCTAAAAATAACTGCGAGTTTACAAAATAAACTTTGTAAAGCATTTCAGATATTATTACACTTTTCCATCGTAAAAACATTTTACATCTCACACCATAAAAGAAGGCAATACTTTATGCTATGCTCTAATCTTTTTTGGTGCTACTTTATCTAATGGGTGATTTTTTAAAGAGTTTGGATTTTGCAAATGAAAAAAAAAACTCTACAAAAAACAAAAAACTTTATAAAAGTAAATGACATTTTTTTTTTTTGGATCGATGAATCAATTTCTACCATTTACTTTTTAAATATACTTTCACTTAAATGATGCCCGCGGCTACACTGAAGTGGACAATTCTGCAGGTTCAATTTTGGCACACATTTCGGCAGGAATCTCACCAATGACGCGTTCAATGTTTGCTTCCAAAACAACAATCGTGTTTGGCTGGTCCCTAAAGACAAGAGATTTAACATAGTTCCACAAAAAATAGTTTAAGTAGCCTAGTCAAGAAGTGCATTTTCAGGATGCATTGGTAGCTGCTGAATTGCCTCTGGCTGGTCTTCACTTCAAATACGAAATACGGCAATTCTGCTTATTCACGTATCCGTTGAACCAAAATCGAGTCTCGTCGCTAAATAATCGTAGCTTGCGAAACACTTTTTTCACAGCCCATGAATTTTGATAATAAATTTCAATAATTTGCAAACATTTTTCAGGAGTAAGTCTATTCATTATGGCAAATAGCAAACCAAACTGAGCATAAATAAAGTGGCAGCTGTCAAAGAGATCAACTCTGAAAAAAGTATTGCCAGATTGAAAACCACACTTCTAAACAAAAAACCCTCTACATTATAATATTTAACATCTATGTCTGGATGTACTCTTTTGGACCTTGTGTTGAAGTAATTCGAGAAAATCTCAAAATTCATAGAACTGTTAACCTTCTAACCATATTTGAGATTTAATCTGGTAAACAATACTGATTTTTTGTGATTTCATCGTACTCAGAAACCATTAGACACTGAAACCAAATAGGCTCTTTAGATATTATCTTGACATTTCATGTTTTCGTGTTCAAAGAAGTTAGCTAAAATTCCTACAGTTGTTGCTAAAAATTAAAAAAATTAGCATTTATTTCGGCGGGAGGTACTAAAAGACCCCTTTAGGGTATTTTCTCCGCATTTAAATTTTACAAAAGTTATTAAATGATAAATGAACAATGGCTGCTACTTTCAAAACAATGTTATTTTTATACTGATTTCCTTTAAATTTATTAATATTGAAAAGTGATATTTGTATGATATTTGTATGACCAGGAGCAGGGCAACCTGACTGCACTTGGCGTCATCAACTGACGCCAGCGCGCGCATAGCAGAAATGACTGGCGAAGCTTTGTGGAGGCGGCCAAGACCGATCATCGGTTGTAGTGCCAGCTAAGTAAGTAAGTATATTTGTATATTATACTTATAATTTTATTTGTGGTATCAATGATATGAAATAATTCATTTTAGATCGTGAAATATTTCTCTCCAATTTCCCGTTTGTTTTACCAAATAAAAACGGATTAAAATTGTTTTGAATTGTGACCAAGCAATTTTAGTTATCGTATTTATTCTAGTTATGTGATAGGTACACATTTCCTGCCTATAACATTATGATTGATAGCCTAAAAGTATGCAATACTGTACGTACTCAACTTTTATGGTACAATGTTAAACGTTACAATTCTTTTTTTTTGTTAAAACAGCAAATGCATTTAGGTTTTTCGTAAATAATATTATTTAAACACTTCTCAAAATGTGTCACACCTTTCCGAAACGTCTCCTCGACTTTTATTAATAAGTTTTGGCAAAAGGAATTATAAAAATTTATACCCCAAAGTATAACAGAAGAAACTAGGATTTACACTTTGTCTGAAGTAATTCGTATTACTAACTAATTCAGCAACACTTTCCTACGCTCTCAACATCCAAGCAGCTTTATACTTCCATACCTCTTCCTGGTAAAATTTTCTTTTACTTTAATTCATAAATCGTCAGCTGGTGGTAAAACTTTACAGCATTAATGTGTGCACTTATCAGAGTGAATATTTGAGTCTAGGATCTTTATTGCAACTTGAGTTGAAAATGAACAAAAAAAAAAAAAAAAAACAAACAAATAGTTAAACATTTTAAAGAAGTACATAGCTTAAGTTGTTACAATTTAATGCCTTTTGGTTGCTTCGTTGCTGGCTTGCTTGCTTACTTAATGTTTCAGCTGAACTTTTAGAATGCTTTCACCACATAACTTCAAGTACTTACCATAGTTACCTAGAAACAACAAATACATATAGTATATATATATATATATATGAATATACCAACTTCCAACATAGTCCGACTGACTACTTATGTACCAGCCAACCAACCAGCCAACCAACCAACCAACCAACCAACCAAACAGCCAACAACTAACTACCAATACCACAATTACTATTTGCCACTACTGCTAACTACTAACTGGAAACTACGCTCTTCAGTAATTTGGTCAATGAGACTTTTGCAAAGTTCTTGTTTGTGTTTATTCTTTTCTCGGCAAGGGGATGTGGAAGAGGTTACTGGATTGAATGTTTTTGTATTTTTTGTTGCTTGCCATTTCACATTTCGTTGCCAATGTTGAGCATCAATTTGTTAACTGGGTTAAAACATTAATTTTTTTTTTTTTTGGTTTGTTGAGAAAAGAAGCTAAAATTTTGAAATGAAATCATTGGTTAAAAGTTTTTCATTTTGGAGAGAAAAACTTATAGCGGTAAGAACAGCAGAAAGCGTACAATTGCAAGCGTGAGCAAAAGACAAACTTGCATTCTTTTGGTAATTTTTTTGTGCTCTTTTTTAAATACATAAGTTTTTGTGGTTTTGTAATCGCAGTAGGGGTTAATGTTTTTTATTGGTTTTTTTTTTATTTTATTTTTTTAATTTTGAGCTTAAATTGTTTTGAGAAGTTGTTATAAAAGTGTAAGCGGTAAATCGTGGTTGAAAAGTTGCAGTTCAACATATTCGCTTTAGCTGCGAGTAAATGTAAGTGCCACAATGCAACGCTGTACAGAGTTGCAAATATTCAGTTTACGTATTTGATAAAACAAAACCAAAAACGCACTTTTTTTGTTTTAATTGCAAGGAAATGTTGGGGAAGAAAAGTGTTTGATAATTCTTAGAAAATCAAAGTCTTTCAAATGTAGTTAATACTTTTGCTACCAGTTTAAAGTTTTTGTAAAGAATTGGAGAATTTCAAACACATAAAGTAGTAAAACACGAAAACTGCAATATTTGTTTTATTTTAGTTACAAAAAGTTAACTTTTAATCAAAATTAGAAAGCTAACTAAGAAGAGCAGCAATATTCAGCAAAAAATAAAAAGTGTGTAGTTATTCGGTGATGCAAGAGAATTTGCTTTACAAATACATATAGGGTGCACCATCTGTGTTGCCGAGAACCCACATGGATCGTATCGTCACCGTGTTCAGCATTTTCACGTCATTGGATCCACCTAGCGACGCACATTTTGAAGAATGATTTGCATTCGTTTCCATATAAAGTTCAATTTACTCAAAAAATATTGTCCACGTCGCTTAGAATACGGCCAAACAGTGTGGAGTCAAAAAATGGCGACATTAACTGGCCACCCAAATTTCTCCAGATTTGACCTCTCCGGACTTCTTTTTGTGGGGTTATTTTGAAAAGCAAAGTGTACGCCAGCAAGCCTCAGATTACTGACGAACTCAAGGTAAACATTCGTATCGAAATCATCGCTATACCGCCCGTGATGTGATGCTCGAAAAAGTGATGAAAAATGCAGCAAAAAGAGCACATTTCGCTTTGGTCAAAAACGGCGGCCACTTAATTGCTGTTGTATTCATAAACTAGTCCAAATACATTGTAAAGGACCAAGTAAAATAAAAATACTTCATATATGGAAATCGGTTGTTCTTTTTTCAAGTTATTTAATATTCACATACCGGCATTAAAGATGGCATGCCCTGTATTATTTTTCAAAGTAGTGCCCATCGGAAGCAATGACATTTTGCCATCTTACAGGAAATTTATAGATTTCCTGCTAAAAAAACAACCGTCCATCTTTTGAGGCTATAAACGCATCAATCCTATTTTTGATACTTTCAACTGAAGTAAAGCGTATTCCAGTGAGGGCATTCTGCATCGATCGAAAAAAGTGATAGTAAGACGGAGCACGATCTGGTGAATACGGATGGGTGAGTCAAAACTTTCCATACACTATTTTCCAACTAATTTTTAACCGGTCTAGCAACATGACATCGCGCGTTGTCATGTTCGAAAATTACAGTCTTGTGCCTGGTAGCATGTACTTGCTCTCTTCTAACGAATCGTTACAGCTCTTCCGTAATAGTACCACCAGTTTTATAGCAGCTCATAGCAGATTACACCCTTGTGATCCCAAAAACTGCAGAGTATTACCTTGGAGTCAAGGATTATCTGCTTCGTCGTTGATGGTGGAAGAATCCATTTTTCGTCAGCAGTAATAATTCGGTGCAAAAACGACATATTTTAAAAGCGCTGGAGCAGCATTTCATACATGCGAAATCACCTCATGATGTCTCTCGACTTCAAGTCGTACGGCATCCAATTTCATTCCTTTAGTATGAACTCCAATGACTTTGTGAACTTGATAATCGCTGCTTGAGTAACTCTCAATGTCATTGCAAGTCCCTCTTGCGATTGACATGACTCTTCGTTGAGTAAAATTTTTAATACTTCATCTTCGAACTTTTTCACTTGGCCAAGGGTTTCAATTTCCGTTTCAAAATCTACTCTTTTAATGCGTCGAAACCAGGAAACAGGAAAAATGGAGACAATAGATATTGTTAAGGTATCAAGATAAAAGGAAGCGATAGAAGGAGAGCAATGAAATGTTGAAATATCGCATGTTTTACTCCATAGAGTATATTCACCGGAAACTTTCAACAGCAATCGAAGGCTTTCAGCAGCATTTTTTTTCGGTTAACGGAAGAAAAGTAAAACTTCCCACATGTGCTGTTTCTTTGTCACGTATGCTGAGAAGTACTCACTTACTTAGCTGGCACTACAACCGATGATCGGTCTTGGCTGCCTCTCCAAAGCTTCGCCAGTCCCCCCTGCTATGCGCGCGCTGCCGCCAGTTTATAAGGCCAATTGCAGTCAGGTTGCCCTGCACCTGGTCTTTCCAACGGAGTTTAGGACGTCCCCTTCTGCGTGTTCCTCCACCGTGGTTCGAATAAAACACCCTTCTAGCCGGAGCGCTTTCTTCCATTCGCTCAGCATGACCCAGCCAGCTGGAGTTTTATACGCCTGACTATGTCAGTTTCAGCGTACTACTCATACAGCTCATCGTTCCATCTTATTCGATACATGTCGTCCACGCATACTGGACCGTAGATCTTACGGAGTATATTCCTCTCGAAGCCTCTCAATCAATGATGGTCAATGTCCACGTCTCTGCGCCATACATTAGGACGGGAAGGATGAGGGACTTATAGAGCATTATTTTCGTCGGTAGAGAGAGGGCTTTACTTCTCAATTGCCTACTGAGCCCGTAGTAACACCTGCTGGCAAGAGTTAGTCTCCGCTTGATCTCAAGACTGTCATTATTGTTGGTGTTTATGCTGGATCCTAGGTAAACGAAATGCTTAACGACTTGAAAAGTATAATTGTCAATAGTAACATTATGTCCAAGACGCCGTGACTCTTTGTTTGTTGACACAAGGTATTTCGTTTTGTCCTCGTTCACCACTAGACCCACTCGACGAGACTCCCTTTCCAGGTTGGAGAATGCTGCACTGACTGCTCGAGCGTTTTTGCCAATGATGTCAATATCATCAGAGGATGCCTATCCTAGCAGCATGACACTCTTGTAAAAGATAGTGCCAGAGATGTCGATATTCGCAGCTCGAATTATTTTCTCCAGCATAAGGTTAAAGAAGTCGCACAATAGGGAGTCACCTTGTCTGAAACCTCTTTTAGTATCAAATGGTGCGGAGAGGTCCGTCTAAATTGTCACTGCGCTAGTGGTGTCGGTCAGTGTCATTTTGCAAAGACGAATGTGCTTTGCAGGGATACCAAAATCAGAGAAGTTGGAAGCGCAAAACTGTTAGTTTGTTTACACTTTGGTAAATCGATAAATAATCAAAACAAATGGTTCATGGCGTAGCTAAAAATGAAAGTGGTGATATAACTTAGTATAAGTTTCGCCATCAATTTGGAGTACCTCATTTTCAAGTTATTCACCCAATATAAATTAGTAAATGATGACCCTTCTTCACTCTTTCAACATTTCATTGCTCTCCCCCTGTCGCTTTCTTTTATCTTGCTACCTAAACAATATCTATTGTCTCCATTTTTTCTGTCCCTCTGTGAGTAACTCATCATCGTTCATCAAAACAAAGATTCATTAAATTGTATTATTATTTCATGGATATGATGAATGTGTTCATAATATTAATAAACAAATGTAAACATCACATAGAAGACAATGAACGTACATCAATCCAATGAATCAACATTTAAGCAATGATACTCGATAGTTACTGTTTTATTTTGGAAAATGAATAAGTTAATATGCAAGAACCTATACAGATCTAATTACTACTGCAGGAGCTTTATATCGTATATCTTGTAAATGAAATTGAGAGATTCCGCTTGTCAAAAACTACAACCACCAAGGGGGTCATTACACCCTTTCGACTTAATACCTAACGGGGGCTCCGCAAGGAATAACCGAGGTGGTAATGAGAGGTGGTTTTAACGTGAGAATGTCTCGCACAGACTTTATAAAGTGGTTCTTGTTATACCAAAACCTTTGAAGCAAAGAAAAAAAACAAAAAAATAATGAAACTATTTGGTCTTTGCATAGTAAATTAAGAAATTAATTAAAATAAAAATCAGAAAATCACTAGAAGCGAAAAGCACAACCGTGCAAATTTTCAATCATTTCATCATGTGCGGCATATCAAAGTGTCAGAGTATTAAATAATAAAAAATTATACAAATAAAAATTAAAAAAAAAAATGTAAATTAAACAAAGAAACGTAGAATAAAGTAAATAAAGTGTGGCGAGAAAAAAAAGTTGCAATCAAAGAGCAATGAAAACCACAATAAAATCAAACGAACTCAACAAATACAATTAAGTGCAAAATTTAATCATATTGGAAACGGTTCATGGTCATGGCAGCTAAACACACACACACACACACATACGTACATACATGGTGAGAGAAATACAGATTAAATACATACTCGTATCCATACACACACACACACACACACACACACAAAGGCATCAGCGTAAACCAGGGGAAAAGTAAATAATAATAAAACAAATTGGAGACAAAAAAAAAAAAAAACTGAATTGATATCAATCAAATGCAACACAATCATTCGCCAAATGTGTTTGTGTGTGTATGTGTTTAACTAGAAAAATAAAGTAAAATAAGCTAAAAAAAAAATAAAAAAAAAACCAATTGCTTCAAATAAAAACGTCACAAACATTCTTTCCAAAAAAAAATTGCATACAATTTGTTTCGTTAGCAAATAGAAATATTGAAGAATGGTTGGGCGAGGAGAGATGAAACTGAATACGAGTATGTACGGAGATAGGTGGAGCGATAGGTAGAATATATATACTTGAACATATATATGTACCATATATGCATTTATTCATATATACAGTATTTAACGAAATTGAGCAAATAAATTCAATATTTTTATTATTAGTGTAAATATTACAATTTCACTGATATCATTTGTTTACAATAACAGTTTTTAATATTTTCTTATACATAAGGAACTTAAAACAATAATTCATTTCAATAAGGCACTTGCTCAATTTTAATAGAATATTATATTTTCAATATTAATATCAAGTAAGTATAGCCTCCTTTTGCATCAATAACAGCTTGGATTCTCTTAGGCATGCTATTAACGAGGTCTGCGCACTCTTTTTAGGTTATTGAGCCCCAAAAATCTTCACATCGATCGATTTTCTCCATTTTATTTTACGTAAGATTCGGGTAGTCATAAACTCTTTGTTTTTTCAAGATAGACCACAAGTTTTCGATTGGGGTTCAGATCGGATCGCTTTGAGGTTGCCACTCCTTTACCTCAAAATCATTGCTTTTAAGGAATTGTACTTTCTTTTTCGCTTTATGTTTCGGATCGTTGTCCTGCATCAGTATGGTAGATTTTTGTGGAAGTGAAGAACTTCCCCACAGCGAGAAAATACCCTTGCTCCAATACTGAAATATACGCCTTTGGCTTCCATTCTGTCTTCAATCAGCGCCAACTTTCCGACACCAGCTTTGTTGAAAGACGAAAAAGTGGTTTTCTCATTTTTCGCCAGATTTTACAACCCATTTTTCATAACTCCCGATCAACGGTCATCCCCGACACCCCGTATGAGTTTTTTTTTCACTCATTTTGTACATCATCAGAGGCCTGATTTTGTGGCTACTGAACAAATTAGACGACTTACTATCCTTATGTCATTGTCATTAAGTCTATCTTACCTTAGTACTTGCAAGATATGTGTTCTTCAGTTTGATGATGATCACCCTTATTGGGAGTTCCGGACGAAAAAATATTCCACGTGAATTTTTCTGTTCGCCCGAAACTTTTCCCCTTATTGGCTATTCCGCCCGAACAAAATTTTACTGTGAATGGCATTTACTGTGTAGAGCATTTCGAACACACTATTGCGAACTGATTGTTTACTTGGACGTTTGGAAAAAAATATAAATATTTGTAGCAAAATTTAGATTTATATCAAATAGTACTCGTTTTTCAATATGCACAGCAAGCAGTAACACTTTGGTGCAACCAAGAGGTTATAGCTGAACAACAAGTTGTACGAAGGCGTTTAAGAGATTCTTGCAATCCTTTGCAGCTGCGTGAGCCATTGTTTGATATCTTTACTGACGCTCTGCCGCCAGTAACAGCAAAATTTCGTATTCCCCCCGTTGGGGCAATCTTCATTAAGCCAAGTTCTCTCTGAAGTTTTGGGAATACTTGAGCCTTTGTTGTGCTCGCAATGGATAGTTTGGCCTACGACAGAAGATCAGCGGAAGATTGCACAAGTTTTTTATATGAAATATAGAATACCCGGTGCTAAAGGATTTCTACTTACAATGCAATTTAACTAAAAACCTTTATTTTAATTTTATAGTAAAATTTTTCCTGCCTTCTCCCTTTCCTTACCATCGTCTATTCCAACACACAGACACTCAAACATGAACAAACGTTTTTACGTGTTCAGACATAGTTTATTCTGTTTATTTTGAACACATTCAGACATAAGATACGAACTAACCTAAGTTATAATATAAGTACATACGTTTCAAAAACAAAAGAAATAAATAAAAATTTGAAGTTAGTACTTGAAACGAGAATTAAACTAAGTTTGGTAAAAGGGAATTGGGATCGCAAATTTCTTATACTTGTTTATTCCGAAGAATGTCCAATTTAATATTCTCTATTTTCAGCATTCGACGATTCTTCTCAATTTTAGTTTCTACTTCCTCCTTTCTCCATTTTTCCATTTCCAAGTTATGCCTTTTCATTTCCAATATCGCTTCACCCACTTTGGCGCACAAATCTTGCTGCATTTCCAGCTCTTTTAAGACTACTTCGTTAGTTATCATATTACAGGACTTTCCTTTGGAGTTAAATCTTTCTTGATTAACATCAGCTTGACTTGGGATAAGAGGATCAGATGATGAACTCATGGCTTCAACTAATGGCTGATCTATGCTGCTTTCCCTACATTCCCCCAACTTTTCATTTTCGAGAAATGTTTCTGCTTCTGTGCTTAACCCTTTTTCCTGCTCAACCAATATTCAAAATATTCCGTGTGAAAAAAGTGTTGCCAATAAGAGGAAAATTTTCCGCCCAGAATTTACAATATGGGAAAAGTGAAACAATCCGGGCGAATGCCGTATTCACGATATGGGTGGATATTTTATGTGTTAAAAATAAGTGAAATTCAAAAATTATAATATATTTTTGTATCACACAAGTTATTTGCTCAATTTTGTTACATACTGTACCTGTACATACATGCATACGAGTACACTATATGAGTATAGCCAAATGTAAGTGAATGTACATATATGTATAAATAAATGCGATATGTTTGTTAACAGGGTATTTAAGTTGAGCTGTACTAAGTATGAGTACAAACATATACATAAGGACAATGAACTGGAATAGCAAAAGATTTGCACTGCGGTTTGTAGTACAATCAGATGAAATTGTTTTACTGTGATGATATCAGAAACGAGAACGAAAAACAATAAGATTGTGTTCATCACGCTTCAATCAGTGATTTAACAGCATCACTTGATGCCGTTAAAAACAAATGTATCAAATAGCAGCGACTGGTACTAGTCAGTAAAAGACACTCGTTTTTTTTTTTAAACAGCAATCAACACGCAGTATATACCCACTATGGAGATAGGATGAAAGCTAAGAGGGATGTTGAAAAAGAGAGACTTTGAATTTGATCAGTTCAAAATTGTCAGGAAAAACATTTTCAGGAGCTCATTCCATAAACGACCGGTGCAACAGAGAAAAGGTCAAGATCTACTTTTACTCATGCGTTAGAACTACGTGGAACACGGGAGTTCTGCTTGCAGTTCGTGTAGTTCTGGGGAACAGTAAATTGCGCATCTCCGCAGATGATCTACCATTAAAGTATCGGTAGAATAGAGTCATGCAAGCCATATTTCTACGATGTTCCAAGTAGTCTATATAATTGGAAACCCTACTATCTCTTATGAGCTTTATTGTTCGGTGTAGACCGCGCGGTCCAGCAGCTCTAGTTGTGTTCGTTAAGCTAATGCCTGTAAATGCACAAAAAGCTCTAAAATACTGCCATAAATTATGTTACATTATTACTGCAATAAAAAACGGGACAAATTAACAGATTTACTATGTGAAATAATAACAACGGTGATTTATAAGCGAGAGAACCAATGAATGAAATAGTTAGCAGTGGTTGAAAAGTATCAATGATTGAGAATTTACAGTGAATGAAAAGTAACAGTGGTTGAAAACTAATTGTGATTGAAGATTAGCAGTGGAAAAAAGTAACAGTGATTTAAAAGTAATAGTAATTGAAAACTGCTGCTGAGTTTTTTGACAACAACTTTTAAGCTTTTTTTTAAGTTTTAATCGCTGCTAAATTTTAGTCACTGCATTTGTTTAATTCGTGATTCTCTTTGCTGTTACCTCTTAGTCACTGCTACTTATTAATCACTGCTACTTATTAATCACTGCTACTTATTAATCACTGTTGCTTTCTAATCCTTTCTTCTTTTTATGTAGTGATAGTTTTTAATCAATGTTACCTTTAAATCACTAATACTTATCAATCACTCTTATTTTGCAATGACTGCTATGATCATTCACTGCTACTTTTCTATAACTACTTCAATAAAAACATTAAGATGTAAAACGTAGAGTAAGTGGAAATAGCAGTAATTGGAAAGTAGCAGTTACTCAAAAATAACACTAGTTGAAAAGAAGTAATTATCGAAAAGTAGCAGTGAACGAAATTAGCAGTATATGATCATAGTAGTGATTGCAAAATAAGAGTGATTAATAAGTAGCAGTGACTGCAAAGTAACATTGATTAAAAACTCACATATAAAAAGAGAGCAAGGATTAAAAAGCAAAAGTGATTAAAAAAAACAAGTAATTAAGAAGTACCAGTGATTAAGAAATGCCAGTGATTAAGAAGTAGCAGCGATTGAAAGGTAACAGTAATTGCAAAATACATACCACTAATTCAATAAGTAAGAGTTATTGAAAAGTTATAACTATTAAAAGTAGCAGTCCTTTTTAAAAAGAGCAGCAAATGAACGTTGTAAAGTAATAGTTATCGAAAAGTAAAATATCACTGATTGAAGTGAGCTACAAATTGAGCAATTGCATTCAAAAAATTTATTCAAAAATAGCAGTGATTGAAAGCTTAAAAGTAGCTGTCAAAAAATTCACTAAAAATTTTTTTGTTAATTTTCATTTAAAAATAAGTATCTGATGTGAAGCTTAGTATGACAGATATCACTACATCGTTCATTTCTAACAAGTATAATATATGTTGTAGCAGTGATTTTATTCAGGAAATACTTTGTTTAACACAAATCGCTTTAAAATAATTTACTTCTTTTTCGATATTCTATTTGTTTCAGTATTTAGAATTACAGACTATATAAAGTTTTTTTTATATATGCCAAGAAAATGTTGAGCAGAAATATTTCATTTTTACATACTAAAGTTTGGGGCCTGGGGCGTAGGACACAAGGTAAAGTTCGTGACAGTCGCAGGTGCGTCCATGGTCGATCCTTGCGCTTCTACGTTTCAAGTCGACACACAGCCTCCTCGTGGCGTCCCCTGGATAACGATCTGACAACCGTCAGTGAGTTAACTAATGTGTGCGGCGGGCTTCTCCATGGCCTTGAATGAATGGTTGTGCGTCGGGCTTGGAACCCACCACGTTAAAATACCCTCCAATGAAACCTCCAAACAAGCCTCGGATAATGAACCCCTCTAATATTGACGACTCCCGCAAACGCCCAAAGGACAACGATTTACGGATATGCACCTGGAATGTCCGAACCCTCTACAGGGAAGGTGCCTCTATCCAGCTGGTGGATGTCCTCCAAAAATATAGAGCTGACATCACCGCTGTACAGGAAATGCGATGGACGGGACAGGGTTGCTCCAAAAGAGCATCCTGTGATATCTACTACAGCTGTCATGCGTCGAGACACGAATTTGGTGTTGGATTTGTGGTTGGGAAGAGACTGCGTCATCTAGTCTCGAGGTTCACAGCGGTGAACGAGCGCCTAGCCACTATCCGCATCAAGGCAAAATTCTTCAACATCAGCCTAATTTGTGTCCATGCCCCGACGGATGAGAAGGATGAAACGACCAAAGATGACTTCTACGAGCTCCTCGACAAAGCTTATGAGCATTGCCCCCGCCACGATGTTAAAATCGTGTTAGGCGACTTTAATGCCAAGGTGGGCAAGGAGAGTCTCTTTGGTCCGACGATCGGAAAATTCAGTCTCCACGACGAAGCCACCGATAACGGTATGAGACTGATCGACTTCGCCGCGGCACGAAACATGACAGTTAGTAGCACCAGATTCCAACATAAGGATATCCATAAGGCCACTTGGCTGTCCCCTGATCAAAACACACGAAACCAAATTGATCACGTTGTGATCGACGGAAGGCACACTTCCAATGTACTAGACGTACGCACAATACGTGGTGCAAACATCGACTCAGACCACTACTTGGTTGCAGCCAAGGTCTGCACACGTATATGTGTAGCAAATCGCGTACGGATAGGTACAAAGAGAAAGCTGGATGTCGAAAAGCTGCAATCACAACAGACAGCCAAAGTCTTTGCCAACCAACTTGCACTTCTCCTTTCGCAAAACACCCCCCAACTTGATGATATATGCTCACAGTGGACGCACATTTCCCGCTCTATGCGTACGGCTGCCGAAGAGGTGCTAGGCTACCACCGTCGACGGAGAAATATGTGGTACGACCAAGAGTGTCGCGATGCTACTGAAGCAAAAAACGCAGTATACAGAGCCACCCTGCAGTCAGTTGCAACGCGAGCTGCTAAGGAGCGATACAGAAAGTTGAGGAGGGAGGAGAAACGTCTTTTCAGGCGCAAGAAAAGAGATGAAGAAAGACGCGAGTTCAATGATATCGAAATGTTGCGGGACAGGAACGAGGTCCGAAAATTCTTTGAAAGAATAAGACGCCTGACTCTTGGTTTGAAGACCGGGGCATCTTCCTGCAAGGATGAAGATGGAAATCTGGTGACAGATATCCAGGGCATAATGAGATTATGGAGGGAGCACTTTTCGCAGCTGCTTAATGGCGAAGACGGCAATAATCCCGCCACTGCGGAACCCACTCCGGAAACCCCAATCACTGACGGCGTTGAAGTACCGCCGCCTGACTATGAGGAGGTCTTAACAGCCATTGCTCGGCTGAAAAACAATAAGGCTGCAGGTGCAGATGGCCTGCCTGCTGAGTTGTTTAAGACCGGAGGCGAAGAGCTCAAAAAACGCATGCATGAGCTTCTATGCAGAATATGGTCAGATGAAAGCATGCCAAGTGATTGGAATCTCAGCGTACTCTGCCCAATCCATAAGAAGGGTGATTCCACGATCTGCGCCAACTACCGTGGGATCAGCCTTCTTAATATTGCATATAAGGTTCTATCGAGCGTACTGTGCGAAAGACTGAAGCCCATCGTCAACAAACTGATTGGACCTTATCAGTGTGGCTTCAGGCCTGGTAAATCCACCATCGACCAGATATTCACACTACGCCAAATCCTGGAAAAGACCCGAGAAAAACAGATCGACACCCATCATCTATTTGTCGATTATAAAGCCGCCTTCGACAGCACGATTAGGGATCACTTGTACGCCGCAATGTCTGATTTTGGTATCCCTGCAAAGCTCATTCGTCTTTGCAAAATGACACTGACCAACACCACCAGCGCAGTGAAAATTGGGACAGACCTCTCCGCACCATTTGATACCAAAAGAGGTTTCAGACAAGGTGACTCCCTATCGTGCGACTTCTTTAACCTAATGCTGGAGAAAATAATTCGAGCTGCGAACATCGACATCTCTGGCACTATCTTCTACAAGAGTGTCATGCTGCTAGCATACGCTGATGATATTGACATCATTGGCAAAAACGCTCGAGCAGTCAGTGCAGCATTCTCCAACCTGGAAAGGGAGTCTCGTCGTGTGGGTCTAGTGGTGAACGAGGACAAAACGAAATACCTTGTGTCAACAAACAAAGAGTCACGGCGTCTTGGACAAAATGTCACTGTTGACAACTAGACTTTTGAAGTCGTCAAGGATTTCGTTTATTTAGGATCCAGCATAGACACCAACAATAATGTCAGCCTTGAGATCAAGCGGAGACTAACTCTTGCCAACAGGTGTTACTACGGGCTCAGTAGGCAATTGAGAAGTAGAGCCCTCTCTCGACCGACGAAAATAACGCTCTATAAGTCCCTCATCCTTCCCGTCCTAATGTATGGCGCAGAGACGTGGACATTGACCATCAATGATGAGAGACTGTTAGGAGCGTTCGAGAGGAAGATACTCCGTAAGATCTACGGTCCAGTATGCGTGGATGACGTGTTTCGAATAAGATGGAACGATGAGCTGTACGCCGACACTGACATAGTCAAGCGTATAAAACTCCAGCGGCTTCGCTGGCTGGGTCATGTTGAGCGAATGGAAGAAAGCGCTCCGGCTAGAAAGGTGTTTTATTCGAACCACGGTGGAGGATCACGCAGAAGGGGACGTCCTAATCTCCGTTGGAAAGACCAGGTGCAGGGCAACCTGACTGCACTTGGCCTTATCAACTGCCGCCAGCGCGCGCATAGCAGAAGTGACTGGCGAAGCTTTGTGGAGGCGGCCAAGACCGATCATCGGTTGTAGCGCCAGCTAAGTAAGTAAGTAAGTAAGTAAAGTGGAAATTTTAAATATTTGAAGCAAACATTTTCTTAATTTTAATTTAAGTGTCAACTACACATAAAATAATTTCCTATATACTACATATGTACATATGAATATATATTATGCAACGCATACATTCATAGACTACATATGTAAATTTATAGAGAGCTTATTCATGTCCATTTTGTCCAACATTTGATAAATGGTAGAAAAAAACATTTGATGAGAATATTTTCATAGTAAATAAAATTATTATTATAAAATAAATTCAAAAATTCTGTAGGATAGTTAACCGCATCTTCTTCATTGGTTGGTAGCAGTATCAATAGACATATACGAAACCAAAACACCAGGTATTTTGGATGGTATAGCAAAATTTAATTCATTGACAATGAGAGAGGGAAATTTCCAATTTGTTTGGTGGAGGATTAATTTTGTTGTCAGGAGATTTCCGACAAACTTTGTCAATTATATCAAGAACAAACCCTGCCGATGACATTCATGCTTGCTTGAAATCATCGTATTTGTGGAGACATGAAAAAATATCTTTTCTTTCAACAAATGTTCGTGTTCAATTGCAAAATGATGCATCAGCTGTTGAATTTTCAAAGCAATTGATGACAATTGGAAATGGTGCAATACCAGTTGATGAGACTGGATTGATAACGTTGCCGGATAACTTTTATAGAATTACACCATCGTTTCCGCTCTTTGCGCTGCATGCTCCGAGGTAAAATACACACGGTGTCCGTTTTCAAGATGAACAGCTAAATGCTGCACGATTGGCTAACGTTCATGTATCGAAAATGTAAAAATGCACCACACCGCCTGGTTAGTCAATTTCATCTGGTATAATTTTTTTGTTGACTAACCAAATGAGAATGTGTGCATGGGGCAATCCACGTTGCTGCCATTCAATTGAGTACATCCAGCAGCACACTTCACCAAACACTTCTGCTTTTACAATGAAATTGATGAATAATGACTGAAATCGAAAGAAATTCAATTCCAAATTATGCGCGGCTCGCTAATTTACACGGAACGATCGCTTTGTTTCAGAAAAAAACTGTCTCACTTGTGGAAAGATAAGCCAATTGTATCAAAACAAATGATTTCGTTAAAAAATATGATACATTCCTTATTGATGTGTTTTCAATTTGAAGTGAATGCGTTGAGGGGTTCAAAAGTTATAGGCATTTTACTCTTTTTGCGGGCGTGGCAGTGGGCGGATAAATAGGCTATGTCCGTCAGAAAAGCATGTACTTTAACATGAAAGTTGAATTTTTGAAAAAAATCGAACCGTTTCCGAGATGAGATCGTTCATCACACACATAACATATCTTCATTTTTATATATATACAAGTATGTAATATATGGATATTGGAAATCGGGCGAGATACGTATAGATTTCCTTCCACAATGAACCAATCTGAGCAAGTAAGGCAACCGTGAGAGCTTTATCTCTCTCTTATATTCCCTTTTCCGGTGCCCTGCACTTCTCTTTCATCATACATATACCTTCCAGTCGTTACTCAAACATTTGTTCTTTCCTTTTCGCTTCTTTAGCCAAAGTATTAGTTAGCTCATGTCATTACTTTCTCCCTCCTCGCACTTTTTAACTTCATATTTATTTATTTTCCTCTCTCCCAGAGAGGAAATTTATTTATTTAGTGAATTTCTCCCCCTTTTCCCTTCCCTGCAACACAAAATTCTTCTCTCTCTCAGCGCCTGCCTCTTTTTCCCCTAAATCATCCTCTCATCACATTTTCTCTCTTTCATTCTTCAATCAATTTCTTCTTATCATCTTATCTTCCTCTCTCTTCTTTGAATTTTGTTTTTCCGCTGTCTTTTTTAGGATCGGCAGGAAGAAACAGCTTTGCCCAATTCTCTCTTTCCTAAGTTCATCCTTTCTCTCTTTCTGCTTTCTAAATTTTATTTTACTATTTTTACTCTATTTTCTCTCCTTTCTTCCTTTTTTTGAGTATGGCAATTTCTTCAATTGGTCGCTGTGGCGTAGTGGTGGTGCGTTGGACTGCTGCGCAGAGTGTCCGGGGTTCAAATCTCGGCACAGGCAAAATCAAAAAGTAAAAAAAATAATTTTTCTACACGGCACCACCTCTTGGCAGGCAATGGGCAATGGCAAACCTACAAGAGTGGATGCGAAAAGCTCGGCCTAGGCCCTCCATGGGTTGTTGTGCCATTAAAAGTAAAAAAAAGTAAGTAATTTCCTCCATTCATGTACAAATATGAAACGCACAATATGAGTGGATGCAAAAAGCTCGGCCTAGGCCCTCCATGGGCTGTTGTGCCATTGAAAGTAAAGTAATTTCTTCTTTACATGTTTCCCCTCACTCTTCTCTTATTTCTTTCTATCCGCAGTTTTCCATGTCATGCCTCCAAATTTACTTAACTTATGTACACTATTTCTTCATTCTCCAATTACCCAACCATCATTCGCTCTTTATTAATCACAGTATATCATATGGTCGTTGTGGAGTAGTTGGCAGTGCGTTGGCCTGCTACCGGAGTTTAAATCTCGGCACAGGCAAACTCAAAAAGTAGAAAAAACGATTTTTTTTTATACGGCTCCACTTCCTGGCAAGCATTGGCAAACCTACAAGAGTAAAAATTGCTGCTATAAGTTCGGCCTACGCCCCCCATGGGCCGTTGTCCCATTAAAAGAAGATGAAAGATATCAAAGAGAGGATTTTCCACATTACCTTTTTGTTTCGGGTTTCTCTTCTTCTCTTTTTGTTTCAGTATTTTCTCTAAAACTTTTACTTTTCGAATTTTCCTTTCTCCTAGGCTCTCTTCTTTCTCTGAGGTGAACTTTGTTCAATAATCTTTACAATAAACACTGACAAATTCTGACCATCTGATATGTTCCGATGACCTGTATAGATTTCCCTATATAGAATCATTTATGTACATGGCCCACGGCACTATCCTAGGCAGTGAAGAAATTTGCGACTGGGCATATGGAGTACATGGATTATAAAAATTAAATGGAACATATGCTGTGAAATTACGAATATGAAGGAGTTTTCTGAAACAAACCATTTTCATCATGCAAGCTTACATTTTATGTATGTCAAGCTAAAAGAAGCTTCTATTATAGCTTATGGCTTTTATTCATTTAAATTTCAATTACCAAATTGATATTTCCAACCACTCACTTCCTCACCCGCCCTTGTAGCACGAATAAATTTGCATACCATAACAATTCCCATGGATACGATTTTACAAACACATACATACATACACGCACATATGCTTTCTTCTTTGAGTTTGAGCAAACTTTATTGGAAATTTTTATAAATAATTCAACACTTCATAATTTACTCAACCAATCAAAAGACAATTTCACAATTTCTCTAAGGTCACATTTACTACATACACAAGAGCATACATAAGTATTGATAAAATCATAATAAAATACAATGCCATGAACATTCTATGTACCTATATATGCTTTGGAGTTAGGGAACCTAACACAAAGGGTTTCTCCAAACACAATCTCCTGAAGCGCCGCGCTGCAACCAGCTAGTCTCCCATGACGCAACACATGTACGTGTGTATGTTTCGCAGTATACTCTCAAGTGGAAAAAGAAGAAGAAGAAGAAGAAGAGCTGCCTGCCAGCCAACATTAGATATATATCTCTCTCTCAGTCACATACAATATTACAAGAGTATTGTAGAGTGACCAAGTGCTTTTCTGCTGCTGTTTGCTGCTGTTTGCTTGCTGCCGGCGCTGCTTAGTTAAGTACTTTTGACACTTTGAGCATATTATTTTCTATATATTTATGAAGGTGTCACAAATTTTCAACGAAAACGAGTTAGAAAACTAATATGTACGTGTGCATGTGAACGAACAAGAGAGAATGTGGCTGGGTTTGAGTTGATATACATGTGTGCATGTGTATGTGTGGCTGTGTGTCTGATTTGATGGTATTCCTTTTACAAAAGTGACAGTTTTTGTGTTTACTTTAACGGGCATTAAAGGATAAAATTGTATAATAATGTTAGTAAAATATTGCAGTTGTTGTTGGTGTAGTGCCTGGTGGGTGTGAAACGAAGTGATTGAGCGCAAAAAAGCAAAAGTGGAGCACAGCGAGGGGGCAACGCAGGAAGCGGAGGGACTTCAAGGAAATATTGCGGTGATGGTCAATTGATTTAATGAAAATTGTATGTAGTGAAAGAGGAGCAGTGAAAGGGTTGAAAGCATACACTACATACACACAAATTTCATTTGTAAGAAAACGTTTGTGTGTGTGGTGTGTGTGTGTGTGTATGAATTAAGATAAATTGTGTGTGAAGGAGTTTTAAGTGGATATCATGTTTAAATTGAAGATTATATAGAAGGTCTTAATGTAAATATAAATTCACCAAATTTTATTTATCAAATATCTTTAAGAAAAGCTTTGGCATAAAATAGACTGAAAACTCGTTTGTAATTTTTTGGAAGTCACAATCCGAGCCAATTCCCCTCATAAATTCTTTAATATAAAGAAAATTTGGAATCCATTGAACATGGGTTGCATACAATTTTTAAAATAATTAAATGAAAAGAGCTGGGAAAAAATTTGTTTTGGCCACATTTTTTGGATATGCGGTAAAATCTTATCTACAATAGGTTATGAAGCCTCGACTGACCGTGAATTATGGTAGTTTGTGTGACTTGAAGACACCTCTTAACAAACATAAGTTCAAAGTTAGGCAAATTGTAAAACGTCAAAATGATATGAAACTGGGAAATGGTGGTAAATATCAATAAATTGTAAAGCCTGGACTAATTAACCTAATAACCCGGAAAGATATGAGCATTTAATGCGTTTAAGTCTGTGAAACTTCGATAAACTATGCAATCTACTACTGTGGGCAAAAGTTAGTAAGACTTTTTAATTTAAATTTCGCGCGGAAACCATTCATCAAAATATTATTTTTTTAAGGTTGGTATGACTGTCGGTGACATCTGTGCCAAATGTCACAACAAAATAATCATTAGTGTTTAGTATACGCTTGTCTTTCTGAAGTACAAAAAGTGCATTCGGGCATTCGGCGATTTTCACAATGAGTGAAATTATTCAACAAAGAAGTTCCATTAAATTTTGTGTGCGGAATCAAATTTCTGGTGCCGAAACGTTCAGAATGTTGCAAAAAACCTTCGGTGATAATTGTATGGATGAGCAAGTGTTTTTGATTGGTACAAATTGTTCAAAGATGGTCGAGAACGCGTTGACGACGAACCACGTCCAGGCCATCAACATCAACTGATGATAACACGTCTGGTCAATAAAATCAAGGAATTGGTGCTCGAGAATCGAGAATCGACGATTAACAGTCAGAGACCTTACTGGCATCGTTGGAATATCGGAAGGATCAGTGAAAACCATTTTAAAACATCATCAACTCATGGTTTTTGCATCACGATAATGCGCCGGCTCACACTGCATTGGTTTTACGATACCATTTTGCCAATGGTCTCGTAAATTCGACTGATATCGTTCCGCAACCACCCTACCACCCTATTCGCCTGACTTAGCACCGTGTGACTTTTGGCTATTGGCTATTTTCTAAACTCAAAAAACCGCTTCGTGGATCGTTTGACCGTTTTGAGTCAATTGAAGACATTAAACATGAATCGCTAAGCGCATTGAAGGCTATTCCGGAAATTGACTTTAACAACTGTTTCGAGAATTGGAAAAAACGTTGGCACAAGTGTATTGGGGCCGGGGGGATTACTTTGAAGAGGACGAAATAGATTTGGAAGAATGAATAAAAAAATTTGAAATTATGAATAAAGTCTTACTAACTTTTGCCCACAGTAGTATTTAAGCTTTGAAACTTAGACCGAAGGCGAAACCTGTGTTGGACTTAGTTATACAATCTGAATAGGCGTGAAATATTGTTAAAAATTTAAGTCCCGAATCTTACTGAGAATAAAACTGAGTAGAGTGCGAAACTTGGTTAGGCGGCGAAACTTGAATAGAGTATGTAATCGGAAACCCTGCATGGCTCTATAGGTGACGAAACTTGAATGGAGTATGCAGTATGAGTAGGTCTCTAAGTTTGAGTAGGTTGTGAGTCCTAAAAGGTGTACGACGTCCGCTAGACTGAAACGTAAATACTTTCAAAGTACTGTGAAAACTGAGTAGATTGCGAAACTTGGAAAGGCTGAGAAACCTGGGTACACATGGAAACTTGAATGATTGAATAATTAAAATAGACTTAAATAGGATGATATCTGAGTAGGTCGCGATACTTGAATGGGTTGTAAAACCAAAGTTAATGAAGAAACTCCTATAGATATGGAAACATGGATAGGTTGCGAAACTTAAATGAACTGGAAAACCTGAGTAGAATACGAATTTTGAAGATCCTTGTAAATTCTGATTAGATTTTGAAAACAGAATAGAATAGAGGACCGGAGCAGATCGCGAAACTTGAGTAGATTGCCAAACTCTGGATGATTGGAAAACCTTTTTATGCTGAAACACGAAAAGGCTTCTAAATAGGGTGCAAAACTTAGCAAAATGAAAGCTAGCTGAAAAGAAAGTCTGGAAAACTTACCTAGATAGTTTGCAAGCCTAGAAAGGCCATTTAATTTCGTGAACTGTACTGATTACAAAAATTGCTGTACTTAGACTATGTATGTATATAAACTAGAATTGTTTCAAATGAGTAAGCTGCGAACCATAACTAAATCTAGAAGCTTTCGATTCTGTGAGAAAACAACAAAACATGGAAATGATAACACTGGGAAACAGACACGTCTCTTGAAAAGCTTTCAGAATCCTAAAAAACTAATATCAATTTGATTACCCAAAGTCTGCTGGAATAATGAATTTGTGTCAGACCTTTTCTGGAAATTTTGATCTGAAACGAATTAAGCTGTACACTTTTTGATTAGGTTTTTTTTAGAAACCTAAGAAATTCTGCACAAATTATGCACATGTCTTGCACTAAGTAACTTGAAATATTAGAAATCTAGTGTAGAACTTAATCTAGAAATATAATATGACTTACCAATCTTAGTAAAAACAAAGCAATACTTAAGATCATCAAATATCCGAGGAAGACACATACCTAAAAATAGAAAAAAAAGTTTATATAAGTATACTGCATATACACACCTGCACAAAATAATAGGTATGAACATATTTTTTTCAAAAAAGCTTGGCTTTCATATATTTTTTATAAATGAAAGCCAAAACATAAATTAGTTTTCAACATAAACACACTTCAGCGTCATAACAAAACATAAAAGGTTTTAAAAACTAAAACTCTAAAAAATAACTTAAATTTTGGTTAATTCATAAAATACACAGATTGTCGACTGGACAGAATAAAAGGTGTGCACAAAAAACTTAGAATAAATATTGAAATTTTTGCTAGTTATGGTCCCGTATTTTATTAAACTGAGGCAAAAGTCTATAAACCCAAAAGAAGTGAATATATTTAAATTACCATAAATAATAGTTTAGAAAAATTATTATTTTTAATATTTATTTATTTATTTACAAAATTTATTCTATAATAAATAAACCTTAAAAACAGAACGTAAAAAATAGCCAATAGAAACATTTATGGTACTTTGTTCATAAATGCTAAATTTCTCAACCCAAATCTCTAACAAGCCGATGGAACTACATACACACCTGGACAATATATATTTTTTTTTCAAAAAAGCTTGAATTTCATTAATTTTTATTATCATTCAAAAAATAAATTAGTTTTCAACATAACTAAACATACTTCAGCGTCATAACAAAACATAAAAGGTTTTAAAAACTAAAACTCTAAATAATAACTTAAATTTTGGTTAATTCATAAAATACACAGATTGTCGATTGGACAGCATAAAACCTGTGCACAAAAAACTTAGGAATAAATATTCAAATTTTGCTAGTTATGGTCCCGTATTTTACTGAATTAAGTAGTAAGAACGCATTAATACCCAGAATATTCACCATTATTCTTGATGGCTTTTTCATTTTTCTTCTGGACATTGACGATATCAACTTCCGACCAGTTTCTACAGGAATGTTGTTCCCAGTTTTTGGAATATTTTCCCATAACTGCATTTTGTTTTGGTGTTTAAGTTCTTCCCAGAGGTTCTCAATAGGATTCAGATCTGGGGATTGACTTGGCCACTCAAGAACATCTACATTATGCTCTTGGAACCGTGCTTCGACAACTGGCGATGAATGTTTAGGATCATTACCCTGCTGAATTTTCCACCAAAGCAGCATTTTATCCTCGGCATATGGTAACATTACCGTTTCCAACAAATCCTTATACACGAATCTATCCATAAAGCCATTAATTTGATGTATCGGACCAATACCTTGCCAAGAAAAACAGCCCCATACCAGTAAGCTGCCACCTCTGTGTTTCTTTGTTTTCTTTGTGAAATGGACATCGAACGTTTCTTTCCGCATCATTACCAAACAAATTTATTTTTGTTTCATCGCTCCAGAGAATATTGTGCCATTTTTTTTTCTCCCTTTGAACCACACTACGCTTTATGAACTAAAGCAAATTTTTTCCTCTCCTTCAAATTTGCAGTTCTAAGCAGAGGAACTTTGCGAGCAATCCTACCGGGTAGATTTGCGCTTTCTAATCGCCTTGGAACGGTTCGTGATGATACAACATTCCCAATTCCGGTTGCAATTGTTCTGGGCAACATGAACGGTTCGCGTTTAGCTAATGTAACGATACGATTGTCGGTCACTAATGAAGTTTTTTTAGGTGCTCCATGCGTTTCAATAGCTTTTTCTGGCTTGAGAGCATTTGTAACGAAATTCTGAGACCGTCCCATCAATCTGGCAATGAATTTGTAGGTTTTTCCTTTGTCTCGGAGCTGACGAACAAGTCTTCTCTCCTCTGTACTGCAATGAACTCCACGACCCATCTATTTATTATTAAAAATTATAATTAAACCTTTGTTTACTTAGTTCACTTTCATCGATATCTTACCTTCTGGCACTAAATAACGCTTTAAATATATTCACTTATAATTTAAACCAAAACAAGCTTAAGTATTTTATTGTCCAGATCAATTTGAAGGTTGAACAAATAAACAAGCCGCAATATTTATCGAGAAGAACTTTTGTTGCGGGGAAACATTCATTCCAAAACAGTGCCACCAAACTTCTAAATTTGCCTTTTGATTGTATAATTAGTATAATAATAATTTTTTTCGTTCATTTTAAAAGTTTTTGGGTTCACGCCTATTATTTTGTCCAGGTGTGTATGTACTTTTTTTCTATGGAATATATATGTAAATAGTATGTGCAGAAGTGGTCGCTGTGGCGTAGTGGTAGTGCGTTTGACTGCTACATATAAGCAAATAATGTACAACATATATTCATAGTGGTAGTGCCGGGGACTGTCCGGGGTTCGAATCTCGGCACAGGTAAAATCAAAAAATCAAAAAGTAGAAAAACTAATATTTCTACACGGCACCACCTCTTGACAGGCAATGGCAAACCTACAAGAGTAAAAATTGCCTATGAAAAGCTTTTCACTTCGCCGTTCGGATTCGGATTCGGCATTAAACTGTAGGTCCCTCCCTTCCATTCATGTACAAATACAACACGCATAACATGAGTGGATGCGAAAAGCTCGGCCTAGGACCTCCATGGGCTATTGTAACATTAAAAGTAAAGTAAAGTAAGTATGTGCATAAGTATAAATATAAAACTTAAGAAACTTTTTCTATTTTATAAACATATCGAGAAGAAAGCTAACTACTAACTTCAAGCAACTACCGTTAGTTTCTGCAAAAAAAAAATAAAAATTTAAATGTTCTCAGCTGGAACAAAAATTCAGTAAAAAGAAAGAAAAAATACAATAGCTCTTGTCATATATTTTTTTTGTACACTTCCTGTCGCTATAGGACCACACTTTATTGAAAAACTTTTGATTGTTGTTCACAGCATACACGATATATGAATGTATGCATATATGTATGTGAATGCATATACACCAAAAAAAAAAAAAAAAAGGCAGACAAATGTGAAGAAATATGCGCTACGCAGAAAAAAAGCGCATCATCCTGTGGGTCATTCTGTAGTCTCGCAAAGAACGCGAATAGGCTCACAAATACATACCTACATATGGATGTAGGTACATTATATACACATCAACACATACTATATACACACACACATAAATTTACACGAACGGCATGAAAAACGTGTTAGGAAATCATATTTTTAAATAAAGTTGGCCAAGCGGAAGGAAGTACTGAAAGGGATATTCCTCCTGTAATCGTATGTGAGTGTGTGTGTGTGTGTGTGTGTGTGTTAGTGTGTGTACACATACATAAACCACAAAAGTGTGTGTTCATTTCGATGTGTTTGTGTGTGCACGACCCCCATGTGTGCCGCGTTGGCATGTTAGTCTGCTTTGTAGATTCTGCATCGGTTTGTTCACTCCGACGACATGGCCAGTAAATTATCGTCCGAGAAACTTATTGAAATGATTTTTGACGTGAGAATGTTATTTAGTGTTTTGCTGCGTGCGAGCGCAAAGCGAGAACTTTAACAAAAGTATAATACGAGTCTGTATGTTTGTGTATGTGTGTGTGTGTGTGTCTGCATAGAATTGGAAATTTTCTCTAACGTGTGTGGGTGAAAAGGATTTTGTGCGTAGTGGAAATCAATGCTACTTTTTCATTTCATTTGTGGTGATTTTGTGGTTTTCATTTCTACTCAATTTTTCCTTATTTGATTTTTTGGTATACATATTTATACTTGAGTGCCCTTGAGTCGTGTTATTTGTGGTGCTATACTTCATATCTGGTGTTGATACTTCATATAATTTGTTGATTATTTGAAAATCCTGCTTTGATATTAAATTGATTTATTTATTGATAAAAAAAAAAAAAACATAGAATGAGAGCATTGGAAGAGAAATTTCAGACGATAACGAAGGCAGAAACGCAGACTAGCCATAATTTTAATGATATTAGATATACAAATACAAGGTGGGGCAAAAATATAAATAATGTCTGAATGTTAATGTGCCATAATTTTTTAGCAAATGGCGCCAAATGCCAATATTCTTTGTCATTTATGTTCTAGACAGGAAAGAGAATAAAATGACAATAAGCAATGGAAAACCTCCAAATCACATCACCAATTCGGAGCCAAAATGTCGCAAAACGTGCATTTTTTTAACTTTAAGACATATATTTTACGCCTTCAAATAAACAACTTCTGTGACAACTTAGACCAATTTTTTTCATTCCTAACAAAATGACAGGTAATTTACATTATGGATGCGGCCAAGACCGTAAGAGCAAGACCGGCCAGCTAAGTAAGTAGTAATTTACATTATGACATTACTTGTGTCCCACCTTGTATATATGTACGTTTGTGGGCTTGCACTCATGTACAAATATAACACGCACAACATGAATGGATGCGAAAAGCTCGGCCTAGGCCCTCCATGGGCTGTTCTGCCATTGGAAATTTTCTCTAACGTGTGTGGGTGAAAAAGATTTTGTGCGTAGTGGAAATCAATGCTACTTTTCTGTAAAGTAAAGTAAAGTAAAGTGGGCTTGCACTTCCCAAGTAAGTAAATCTTTTTTGTTAATAGATTAGATTAAATCGAGCCTCATTGTACCATTTAATTCAGATTTTCTTCAAAGAAAACTTATCTTCAGTCCTCAGCGTGTGTTATGATGATTCTAGTGCTTAACACTTTCATTTATACTTTACTATTCCTAAATAATAAATTAATTAAGTTTGTAGTTTCATTATAATTTTCTGATTTTATATTGACGATTTCTGTTCTAAAATTATATTTCTGAGAGGGAGAGAAAAAGAGAGTAGTACAAACATTTGGTAGTAATATCTAGCTTTGTGATTGTAAACTGAGTGACTGCAACTAAATATCTGCATTTGGCTGTAAAAGCAAAAGGGACACAAAACAGAGAAAGAACTCATCCTTTACATGTGCATATAAAAGTTTCTGAGTATCCAATGAGCAATTAAATGTATGAAACAGATCGCTACGCTCTTTGGCCATCTCTGGTTTAGAGAAATAATCGAAAGAAATATGTGGTGAGAATCACTTTGTTGATTTATCCTCTAGAAAACTGAACTAAAAAACTTGAACCAGGTGTTTCCGGCTCGATTGTTGATCAGGGATAGTCATGCCATGTCACGTGGCTTGAGGATTATTGCAATAGAAAAAGAGTTCACTCTATCATTACGCATGTGTGGGCCATTACTGTTGTAGATACCAGATTGAGAAAATACAGTAAAGCCAAACACAGAGAGTAACTTGATAATTTCTATTTCAATCAATTTCTTTAGAACGAACCTTTTGTAAAGTGGGTCACAATAATGCCATATAAATCACTTCGATGAACATATTGCTAGAAATATTTACATAAGATGGAAAGAAGAAATATGTGAAGCAGAAATGTTCGTTGATAAATTGAGTTTTCAAAACAGAGTTAGTCCTTTACTCTTTCCCAAATTATAAAAGCGTTTGAGAGGAAACAGAGAAGATAATTACTTACTTACTTTTAATGGCTCAACAGCCCATGGAGGGCCTAGGCCGAGCTTTTCGCTTTTCGCATCCACTCATGTTGTGCGTGTTATATTTGTACGTAAATGGAAGGGAACTACAGTTTAATGCCGAATCCGAACGGCGAAGTGAAAAGCTTTTCATAGGCAATTTTTACTCTTGTAGGTTTGCCATTGCCTGCCAAGAGGTGGTGCCGTGTAGAAAAATTATGTTTTCTACTTTTTTATTTTACCCTGTGCCGAGATTCGAACCCCGGACACTCTGCGTAGCAGTCCAACGCATTACCACTACACCACAGCGACCACAGAGAAGATTATTAGGTAACAATAAAGAATCCAGGAACCAAGTAAGTTGATTGTGTACCATTGTAAATATTTTCGCTTACTTATCAATTCCATATCACTACCTCCATCTCTCTCTCTCCATCTCTCTCTGTATCTAAACGCTCTGAAAGTTCAAATCGAAACTCACCAAAAACAATTTTCTAATACGTAAAACAGACATAAACCTTATAATACGTTTTTTAACTTCTACGTTTGCAATCGCCACTCAAATTGAAATACGCTTGAATAAAGTTGTGATATATCGACAACAACAAAAAAAAAACAGCTGCTGCTGAAAAGATGGAATTAGAATTTTAATTACGATTCGCGATTACGTTAACGATTTGTAAGCCATATGCTTGTGTTTTCACTCTTAAGCACTCACTCTCTTCTTCACGTAACACGTAAACTATTTCATTTCAATATTCTCACAATTATGAACTATTTATAGCATGAGACAAAAAAAGGTATATAGATATATAAGTATATACAGTGATGGAAAAAATAATAGAAACGACATACATTTTAACAATTCTAACCATACCGATAATATTCTTGGCGAATTCTATGCGTGAAGCCTACTGGCACGATTTGCTGATAACGGTACTTTATTTTTAAATATTGTGCATATTTCGGCATGAATACTTGTTGCATTTGAGTGTTTTTCAATCAACCACCTTTTTATTTGGAAAAAAAAGTAGAAACGCGATTAAATTTCGTCAAAATATTTTCCGAGAACGTGTGAAATATTTTAATTGAGTTAGTTTTTGGACATTCAAAAAAGGAAAAAGTGCCAGAATAGCAATTATTGCGAAATTCGTCCTTCTGCATTGTTTCTAGATTCAGAATGGGTCGTGGAGTGCATTGCGCAGATGTGGAGGGAGAAGCCATGGGAAATCTCAAAAACGAAGGCAAATCAATGGCTGAAATTGCGCAAATAATGAAGTGTTCCAAAAAAAAGTGTTTTCCTCAATTCATTTTGAAGAAAAACAAGAGAAACGAGGCAGGAAGCAAAAAACCTCCCATAAATTCGATCAACTTCGATCAACTAAGGAAGGAGTTAAATGCACCTGTTATGAGCAGTACAATAAGGAATAGGCTGATAGAACGTGGTTTGGAGGCACATTCAGAAAGGAAAGTACCATTCCTCAGCAAGAAGAACATCCAGAACCGAATCAATTTCACAAAAAGACATTCAAACGCGAAAAAATTGGAAAAACGTCTTGTGGTCTGACGAAACAAAGGTGAATTTGTTTGGATCTGACGGAAAACCCCAAGTAAGGCGCCCCAAAAATACTGCACACGATCCAAAACACACAATAAAAACGACTAACCATGGTGGTGGCAACATTATGCTATGGTGATGTTTTTCAGCATTCGGTGTTGGTCCAATATATTGGGTGAAAGGTAAAATGTGTGCCACCGACTAGATAGTATAATGCTGCCATATGTAGAGGAAGAAATGCCATTAAAGTGAGAGTTCATGCATGATAATGACCCCAAACACTCATCAAAACTTGCCAAAAAGTGGTTCCGGGACAACCAAATTTCTTTGATGGAATGGCCTTCACAATCACCAGACCTGAATCCAATAGAACATCTTTGGGGAGTCAAAAAAAAACGAATTGCTGTGTTTAAGTTCAAAAATAAGGAGGATTTATGGAGAAAAGTACAGTCTGAATGGTACGCCATTGATCCATCAATTTGTGCCAAACTGGTGGATTCCATGGATCGTCGGTGTGTCCAAGTTTTAAAAAATCGTGGTAGAACTACTAAATATTAAAAACAAAAACATTCTACTAGTTTTTATCAAAGACTTTTACCGTTACTTAGTTTCAAGTTTTTTGTTTCTATTTTTTTTTTCCACGCCTAATATATGAAGTTAATTTTTCTTATATATGGACTTTCAGAAATACCTTCTTATTTGTTTATTTTGAAATATAATGGAATAAGTAATAGATAAAAATTATAACATTGAAAAGAAAATTCAGTTTACAAAAGAAAATTTGAACATTAAAAGAAAGAAAAGGTCGTTTCTATTATTTTTTCCATCACTGTATGTGATTAGTATATAAACCTTATACTTAATACTGGAATGTAGCTGAGTAAAGAGAAAGAGAGAGAGAGAGAGAGAGCGAGAGTACGAACGACTGCTCTGAGAAAATTGTTCGTGTATGAAAATTTCAATTAAACTTTTTCTCTCCGGCTTTCTTTGCTGTGTGTGTGTTTGCTATAAATTAATTGATTTATGCAATTGATGCTTTTTAAGTGAATTCATTCTGATTAAGTAAACTGGAATGAAGCTGAGTGAGCAGCAAGGACCTTCAAGATATTCCAAATTGTAAAACGCAATCTAACAAAAATAAGTATGTATGTAGTTACGAGTACACATGAAAGTTTAAATTACAAATGTCCAAATAATAATAAAAAGTAAAAAGTAAAGCAGTAAAGTTTTGTGATTAAAATCATTTAGTAATTTCATGCAACAATTGAAACAAAAGCAATTATGATTAGTTGCATTAGTAAAGACTGAAATGAAAGCGAGATTAGATACTTACATCGAATAATTGAAAATTTGTAGCTAAAACGCGAAAAGAAATATGTAGTAAATTTCATGCCAAAATAGATATCATTTATGGATATTTTTCGAGAACTGAGAGAGCGGGAGAGCAGGTGGTATAGATATAAACGACTTGTAGATTATACTCTCAGAAATAGAGAAAAATTGAGAAAAATAATTTTTTTTCCGAAAATTTTTTTAAAATTAAATTGCGTGTTTTTTTTCAGGAACACGTTCTTAAAAATTAAAATAAATTTTTAAGCAATATGGATTTATTCTTAAAACATGCTCTCACAAAGTTTTACGTTACGACAACAATTCACAACATGAATGATTGGCTTTTGCTCATCAGTTTGATAATAGCGAGTACGAATTTCTCCACACTCTGTTTTTCTTAACAATTTTCTCCTTATTAAGCCATTAAAAGAGTGAGAGAGAGAGAGAGAGAGAGAGAGAGAGAGAGAGAGCGAGAGAGAGAGAGAGAGAGAGAGAGAGAGAGAGCGAGAGAGAGAGAGAGAGAGCGAGAGAGAGAGAGAAAGAGAGAGAGAGAGAGAGAGAGAGAGAGAGAGAGAGAGAGAGGTGGAATACAATTACTATGTCAACAAACATACAGATTTTCAGAAATAATTCATCTCGCTTGATAACTATAGACTCGGTAGTCTGATGGTCACATCTTAACTAATAACCTTAGGATCCAAGTTGCCTGTACTTCTCACTTCCTTTCCTAATCAGAATGCCGCTTTGAATGCCGACCTCAACTCGCAGACACCGTCTCTGATTGCCTCTGTTTTGCGCGTTGACTAAATATATTTGATAGCCTCAACTGCCACTTGCAGCTTCTGAATACCAGTAATGGCTTCTTACTCTCTTGAAGCCTTGAACTGCGTTTATTTCATGAGTTTTACTGCATTTGACTTCTTTTGAGTCCTTTGAACTGACTGTGATTGTCGGAACAGTATCACTCCAACTCTGAGTGAAAGCCTTCGACTGCGCTTATTTCTTGAGTTTGACTGCATTTGACTTCTTTTGAGTACTTTTAAATGACTCTGATTGTCCTTGTTCGAAACAGTATCACTCCATCTCTGACTGCCTCTGCATGCATTTTGACTAGAAACCTCTGATAACTAGAAACCTCTGATAACAAAAAACCTCTGATAACTACAAACATTTGATAGTTACTGAATATCTTTTAAAGGTCCTGACTGACTGCCTTTGAAGTTCAATATGAGCAATTGACTGTCGCTGACTGTCGCTGATTCCTTAATCCTTATTGGTTTGTTTTTGCCTACATCAGACCGTGTGTGCCTACCTAATTTTGGCATCTACAGCGTTGGCTACATCAAGGCCAAGACCTCCGACCATCTCAGTGCAAAGTTTACATTTTTTCGAAAACAAAATCAAATTGAAATGATTTGTTTTTTTTTGTTTTTGAGCATTTGTAAATTCTGTCATCACATGTTTCTTTTATAATTCCTCTCAGCACTGTTACCCCTTATTCTTTCCCATTATAAATCAAAAATATCAACGTAAATGAATGGATGTATTGAACACACTAACAAAATGGGAAAACTCTTGCCGGCACAATTCGATTCACAACAAGTTTTCTCTGTTGTGAATTCGTTACCAGTTTCGTGGCCAATCTCTAAAAAATACTACTATTACTACTGCTATTTATCAAAAATATATTCAAAAACTTATCTTCATCACATTCGATTCAAATTCTATAAATATTTGCCCGAAATTCTATAAATACAAGATAAATTCCAATTCTTTTTTATTGCTATCCTTTTCAAATAAAAAAAAATGAAGCAAAATTGTCATGAAAGCGTAGAAGGCTGAGAAAAACTTACAGCATGTAAATTTGTAAAACATCAAAACATCAGCAGTGACAGATTTAGGACGACATATTTAGGTACTGATGAAACAATTTACCACTGGGACACCATGAAGGAATATCGCTTAACAGATTTAAAGCAAATTTTGAGAAACAAACCCACACACACACACACAAACAAAGCGATAATAAACTAATAATCTCATGGTTGTGTTGGCGAATATAGACGAAAATGAAAATGAAAAGGTGTTGATATTAACATATGCATGTCTGTGTGAGTGTGGCTGTGTGAATGGTTATGTGCGTGCGGCTGAGATATCACAATGACAACAATAGCAGCCTGCAACAATAATGGAAACAATCCGATCAACACCACAGCTAAACAATACCACCAGTAACAACAACAACAAACGCAATAATAATAAAAATAATAATAATAATCGTCGTCATCATCATGCACATTAGGAATACCAACATGTTAACGGTGTAATTTGATGAAGGTAAAAGGTTGCTGCGTGACTCATAAATTTGATTAGCTACACATGCACACATACATACATACATATGTATGTATTAAGGAGAAGAAAGTGAGAGTCAGAGGTAGTGCGACAGAGAGTAGAGGGTGCCGAGAAGCCTCTGAATGTTATTGCTTACTAGTTGCCGATGTTGTTGTTTATTGTTTGCTGCTGTTCATTCTATGTTTGCATGTTTGTTTGTGTGTGTGTGTGTGTGTGTGTGCGTGTGTGTGTGTGTATTGTACTGTTGCTATATTTTGTCCTTTGAGAATGTGCGTGATTTTCAGCAAACACGAACACAATTATAATTTGCATATTATACCTGAACATATGTGTCCTGTATGTAAGTCCTGTACGTATGTCCTGTATGTTGTACATTCATATGATTTTCAAATATTAAACATTATGTTAATTTGTTTGGTATGTATGCAATAACAAAAAAAAAAAAAAACGACACATGTCCTTTTTCCCCCCATAGCAAAAAAAACTGCCTTTTCACTTGGATACTCACTATTGCTGCCCTTGTGCAGTCCTTGCGTTTATTTGTTTGCCAACATAGTATGTATAAATGCTAATGTAATTGTATTTAATTTATTTACAGAGTATGTGTGTAACATAGCGCAACGCATATACTTATGTATGTGTGTGTAAATAACTTTGCGGTTTCTTTTCACTGGCGAAAATTAACATAATTTGCCAGCTCGCATTTCATATGCTGACATTATATTTACATACTCGTAAATATGTATTATTATTCATTTGTTGTTGTTGTTGTTGTTGTTGTTGTTTAATGGTAATTGTATGTGCGTACGTGTGTGTGTGTCTGTTAGTGCTCATATGTGTGCATCAAATGGATGATGTGATTTTTATTACTGCCACTTTTTTATTTGTTTTATGTTTTAAATTTTATATTATTTTGTAAAGGGTGATTTCTATAAGAGTTTAGTTTTTGAAAATGAAAAAAAAACTCAGATATTTTACAAAAGTGAATGAAATTTTTATTTGGATCGATAAATCAATTCCTGCCATTTACTTTTTAAAGACTTTTTAAACTTAAATGTTGCCCGCGGCTACGCTTCAAGTGGTTACATTGGACCATTCTGAAGGTTCAATTTTGGCACATTTTTCACACATTTCGGCCGGAATCTCACCAATGAAGCGTTCAATGTTGACTTCCAAAGCAGTAATCGTGGTTGGCTGGCCCCCCTATAGACAAGAGACTTAACATAGCTCCACCAAAAATAGTCTAACGGGGTCAAATCACACGATTTTGGAAGTCAATTGACTACACCAAAACGTGAGATTAACTGCTCACCAAATTCGCCTCTCAATTGATGCATGGTTTCGCGTGCAGTGTGGCATGTGGCATGTGGCACTGTCCTGTTGGAACCACATGTCGGCCGAGTCCAATTCTTGCATTTTCGGCAAAAAAAAAGTCTGTTTTCATCGCATGGTACCTTTCTTCATTGATCATAACGTTGCGGCCTTCATCTTTCATTGTCTTTGAAGAAGTACGGCCCAATGTTGCCGCACGCCCATAAACCGCACCAAAAAGTGCATTTTTCGGGATGCATTGGTAGCTGCTGAATTGCCTCTGGCTGGTCTTCACTCCAAATACGAAATACGGCAATTCTGCTTATTCACGAATCCATTGAGCCAAAAATGAACATCGTCGCTTAAGACAATTTTGCGATAACAAACATTTTTCACAGAGCACGAATTTTGATTAATAAATTTCAATAATTTGCATTGAAACATTGTTCAGGAGTAAGTCTATTCATTACGGCAAATGGAAAATGGCAAACAAAACTGAGCATAAATCAAGTGACAGCTGTCAAAAAGACCAACTCTTAAAAAAGTATTGCCAGATTGAAAACCACACTTCTAGAAAAAACACCCTTTACTTTGGTTTTAAACAACTCACACATACACGTTTATCTGTGACTGTGTGTGTGTGTGTATTTGTTCTTTCTCATCAAGTAGATATGTTGAGTCATTAAAAATTGTTGTTGTTGTCTTTTATTTGTGCAATATAAAATATAATTGTGCAAAAACCCACATTAAAATCATTTTTGAAAGTATTATACTCTTATTTAAAAATGTTATTATGTTTGTTGCTTGTTAATGGAGTTAACGAGTTTATTGTTGTTGTTATTGATATTTTTGTGATTTTAATTACATAATTAAGTTAAAAGCATAAATTATGGAATTTAATACTAAATACTAGTAGGTACTTATACCTACTCGTATGAGCTTTTCTAACGCTCATCGAAAATCTAAAATGCGCGAGTACTTTTGAGTTGAAGTATGTACACCCCTGCTCATAATAATAGGTACACAGCACACTTTCAACTTTAACATAACCAATAATGGTTTTATTCAATATTTTATGTTGAAAAAAATGCACACTAATTCAGTGGGTATAAATAAATAAAGAAAAATAAACTTCATTACTAGATAAAGTATAACAAAGAATCTCAGATCAATAAACATTTTAAAGTGCTTATTCGACTGCTCAAAAAAATTCGGCGGCTGTCATATGGTTAGTAGTTTGGTGTATAGGACCGACTCCATACCAACAAAAGTATCCCTAAACCATAATATCTATGCCTCACTTTTGAAACGAACGTGAAATTCTTTGCCTTCTGGACGGCGTACATTTCATTCTGAATCGTTTCCGAGCAGATTAATTTTCGTTTCATCGCTCCATAAAATATTTCTCCACTCAGACCCCACCCAGATTTTGTGTTTCCCTGCAAAATTTAACCTCATGCTCAAATTGTGTTTTTGGATCAAAGGAAATTTTTCGGCTGCTATTACCTTTGAAGACTTTAATGGGTCCTTTTTACAGATAGTCACAATGTGACGAGCGAGATTTGCTTTAGTTTCTTTTGTTTTTTTTTGGCTTTAACGCATTTCTAACAAAATTATGGGTTCTCCCCATCAATCGTCCAATGTCACGAAGGAATTTTCTTAGGTTCGAAACTAACCGGGCTTCTTCATAAGTGCAGTGTGATTTACGACCCATCTAAATAATAAATTATTTAATCAAATCTTAATATTTCTAAGTAAATTACTTAAAGCAATAGCATTTTTTAGCATTAAAGCGTGGTCGCTGAGGCGTAGAGGTAGTGCGTTGGACTGCTATGCAGAGCGTCCGGGGTTCGAATCTCGGCACAGGCAAAATCAAAAAGTAGAAAAACTAATTTTTCTACACGGCACCACCTCTTGGCAGGCAATGGCAAACCTACAAGAGTAAAAATTGCTATGAAAAGCTTTTCACTTCGCCGTTCGGATTCGGCATTAAACTGTAGTCCCGTTCCATTCATGTACATGTATAACACGCATAACATGAATTGATGCGAAAAGCTCGCTGCTTGGGTGCGAAAGAAATAAGAAAATGTTTTTGAATAATGTATTTTAAGCTAAGTTTGGTTCTCATGAGAGATACATTAGTTTTCTAAAATTGGTGAAAAGGTGTGAGGGAGGATTTCGAGGAAAGTTTATATATTTAAAAACTACTAAATGAAGCAGCAGTTAATGTTTAAATACAAGCTAATTTTAACTATAAAATGGATTGGGCGTTCCTGTTCCAACTCAATTTTCCTTTCTATTAGAAAACCGGATTGTGGTAGCGGATCAACTAAATATAGGACTTTGTTAGGATGTCTTTCCTTTTTGACTTCTTGAATAGTAATAACTTACTTACTTTTAATGGCACAACAGCCCATGGAGGGCCTAGGCCGAGCTTTTCGCATCCACTCATGTTGTGAGTGTTATATTTGTACATGAATGGAAGGGACCTACAGTTTAAAGCCGAATCCGAACGGCGAAGTGAAAAGCTTTTCATAGCAATTTTTACTCTTGTAGGTTTGCCATTACCTGCCAAGAGGTGGTGCCGTGTATAAATATAATTTTTTCTACTTTTTGATTTTGCCTGTGCCGAGAATAGTAATAAAATCTGTTAAAAATTAAGATGACGAAATACCCCCGCTATTCTCCAAACTTATCGATACGAAAATCGAGTTGGCAGGATTACAAAAAAATGTACTGAAACGTAATGGAAATTAAAATTATGGATACAGGCCTAAATAATTGGGAATATGGCTCTGAACTCGACCAGAGTTTTACTGAACATATCCCATGAGAGAAAAATATTTCCAAAACCTTAATAATAAAATTTCCCAACTAATGATAAATTGAAAAAAAAAACTTGTAAAATTGTTACTAAGTGGAATTCAACTTCTCATGGGAAAAATGTTTTCTAAATAATAAACCTGCATTTATTTTCTAAAAACTTTACGAAAGAAACATTAAATTGAAATATCGATATGGATTTTTAAATTTAAGCTATTATGTAAAAAATACAAAAAGTATTTCATGGAAGAAAACTATTTAAATAGAACATAAAATTCTCATCATTCAGTTGTTTAAGTCAGAGATGATGAAAAAATTATTCCATAAGAGAAATTTGTTTCAACAACATTAATTTTCTAAGGAATACGAATAATTTCTCAATCAAAAACTTCTTGATATATAAAATTTAATAGAATTGCACCAGAGATGACCAAAAATATCTAATGGAAGAAAAAATGAAGAAAAAATAAAAGCAAGTTTCGAAAAAGTAAACCTGCAGAAACTATGTATATTCACTAAACCAAATAAAAAATATCTCACGAGAAAAAAATTTATCCACCTACATTAATTTAAAATCAAAATTTGATAAGGATCTTTTAAATATCAAATAATTATTCCATTGACTTAGGGGAAAAATACCCCATGATAGAAAGTATCCATGATTTAAAACTGTATTGTACAATAATTTCCTCAATTCTTTTTAATAAAACTTCCAGAAAAACTAAGGCGCAAACATACATATTTTCATAAGTTTTCTTAAACCAAAATGGATATTTGTATGTTTCCCATGGGAGAAAAATTTACCAAATTGTAAAACTACAAAAATTTTTGAAGACTTTCAAATGAAATATACATAAAATATTTTAAAAACTATGAAAGACAAAAATCTGTAAATATCATGGTAGAGAAAATAAATCAACACTTGCAAAAACTTTTGATTGAAAAAGGATATCTACTATGTATTTAGATTTCTAGGCTAGTAATTTGTTTCTTATTAATTAGTCTTCCATGAGAATATAATTTTAAATTATATTGAAATTAATAAATGTTTAAAGAATTTCGGATTATAGTACTTTAAAATTTGAGTAGAACTTTCTAAAATTTTTGCAGACGATTTGACAAAAAATATATCATGGAAGAAAATTGCTCCCGTTTTGTTTCGTTTTCTGTTTTCTCTAATTGATTAATGGACACCGGAAACTGGAGAACTCCAGTCAACACCTACAGCATCAAGCCTCCATAATTGACTAATAACATTTTTTTTTTTTTTTTATGTATGGTAATTGAACTTGAAGCTTTTGCGTCTCATTCGCCAGGCCACCGAGATGATTTAAATAAAAGCATTTATTAAAGAAGAATTTTGCAAGAATTATTTTAAATTTTCACTTACACACTGGAGTTAACAAGAAATGTATCGTGAGAGAATATTTACCATATTGGAATGATTTAAAAATTGTTTTTTTTATCGCTGAAATATTTAACGACCTTTGAATTTATAATAGATGTATTTATAATGAGCTCGAGATCAACGAGCTCATTAAACATTCATTTACCATTACTTTTTTTTAAAGAATTTCACACAAAAATCTCTTAGAATGGAAATAAAGTTTTAAAATAAATATTTCTATACTTTCCGGGAAACTTCAGAATTAAATTTTTTGAAGGAGAAGTATGCTAATAGTTTGGAATATTCCTAATTTATTTTCATTCAAAAGTGCAGAAAAATTACGGAAATATCTTATATATATTTAATGTCTAATAGTAATAGTTGAGTGGGGAGGAATGTTCTTATGATACAAATTAGAATCTCAGGAAATTGCTTTAGAATGTTGTTTCTATTTTTCGAAGTGAAAACTTCTTGAACACATCTCGATTGAGTCTTAAACATTTAACTTGAAATAACATCATCTAAACTAACCAACTTAACCTCTGAATCCACAATTTTTGATTCAACTCATAACTTTAAGCTAGCATAAGAAAAATAATAAAAAAATAGTAGCTGTCGGTTCATTTTCCGAATTTCATCAAAGCGCCTGCGTGTCATTCATTGTCTGTCTTATGGCCTCGAATGAATGACTGAGCTCCAGTATTCACGAATGTTGAGATACAAATACACTGACATGAAAAACATAATCCCTATGAATTTGCGAACCTCTACCCGGTCGGTGGTGGATCGAATTTGAATGTTTCCTTGGCGGGCATACAAATTCATTTGTTCAGCTAGGAAATCACGAAATTCTTCGTTAACGAAATAATGAAAATGGAATGGTGTTTTCAAATACTTCATTCCATATAATATGATGTCGTTCACGTGCAGCTGTAGATTTCTTTCCCAAAAGTATCCATTTGAAATCATGTCAATCGTTTTTTATATTATTTACCACGCCACTGAATTGAGCATAGGTAGTCCGGCCCAGGTGGGCTAACTATTTCTTCTTATAATTCAATTACAGCAAATGTACGTTTCTTAGACAGAGAAAAATGATCAAGAATAATAAAATTAGCTGCAGAAGAAGTGCATGGCAATGGTGATGAAACACCGGTCGATTCATTATCGACTTTGCTGACATTGATATGACTGAGGCTCAGGCTTTCAAAGATAGCTTCCCCCCTCATTCGAATTCAGGCACTCGTCAATCAATAGTCAAGGTCTTCGGAACATCAGCGTCACCATCGAAATCTTTTTCGCTGGTAGAGTCATTTTCATAATCCATTGCATTCATCATTGCGTTTATTTCCTCCTCTGACATGGCCGTTAGATAGTTTGTAATATTGGTTACGACACGAAGTGGCTAATAACAAAACAAAAAAAAAACAAAAATAACAAAACTATAATCTTGACAAACCTCGTCTCTGTTTTGTTGTGCTGATGCGAGTTGTTTTCTTTCCACGGAGGAAAGATTTTCAATGAAATTTTCAAGTAAATCTTCAGCCCTTCTCTTTCGTTGAGAAACTGGGAGTTCATCCACCTTAATGACTGCCTAGTGCTGTATAATCTGAGGAGCTTCATCGGGACTCAATAACAGGAGTCTTGATGCATTTATTGGATCTAATGGCCTCATTTGCGATTCATATTGCCTCTCGGCATTAGTCTTTGCGAGTTGTTTTTCAATGAAATTCGATTTCTCGGTGCTGGTTATGGGTTTTTTTTCACGATAGCAGAATCGAATTTTTTTTTGGCCCCCATTTCTCGACGAAGTCTACCTTCTCGCTGTACCTCTGACGCAGTTTTTGCAGGAGATTTTATCGTAACACAATCGATTTTTTTGTTTTTTTTTTGGCTAGCGTTTGGTTTTTCCGTTTACACTCGCTCATTCTTTCAGCTGTAGAAATTTCAGACGAATTTTGTTTGAAATGTAAAATTTTTGTTTGAAATGTAAAATCTTTGAGTGAAATGTCAAATTTTACTACAAACTGATTTGCAGCGCCCTCTATTAATCGAGTATGATTCATACTCGGCGCCCTCTATCAATCAAGTATGATTCATACTCGATTAATAGAAGGCGCATAGTGGATGCATATGATTATACTAACAATTAAATAATTTTTCATACACTTCTTTCGCTTTATTTTTCTTAGTCTATACTTGCGCTTTCTTTTAGCTCGAGAAATTTCAAATAATTTTTGTTTGAAATGTAAAAAATTTGAAATGCTGAAAGCTCTAGAAATTTCAAATTATTTTTATTTGAAATGTCAAATTTTACTAGAAACTGATGTGCAGCGCCCTCTATCAATCGAGTATGATTCATACTCAGCGCCCTCTATCAATCAAGTATGATTCATACTCGATTAATAGAAGGCGCATAGTGGATGCATATGAGTATACAAATAATTTGTCATACACTACTTTCGCTTTCTTTTTCTTAGTCTATACTTGCTCTTTCTTTCAGCCCGAGAAATTTCAAATAATTTTTGTTTGAAATGTCAAATTTTACTAGAAACTGATGTGCAGCGCGCTCTATCAATCGAGTATGATTCATACTCAGCGCCCTCTATCAGTCAAGTATGATTCATACTCGATTGATAGAAGGCGCATAGTGGATGCATATGAGTATACAAATAATTTGTCATACACAACTTTCGCTTTCTCTTTCAGCCCGAGAAATTTCAAATAATTTTTGTTTGAAATGTAAAATCTTTGTTTGAAATGTAAAATTTTACTAGAAACTGATGTATGATTCGTACTCAGCGCACTCTATCAATCACGTTCGAATCATACGCGAATCAGCGCCCTCTATCAATCGAGTTTGATTCATACTCATGGATACGTGTGGATGCATATGTGCTATAAATGTGTACACATGCCATCTTAATTTTTTCAAACTTAATTGATAGAGGGTGCTGCATTTCCTTTCCGTGACAATTTCCGTTGTGCCACGATCATATTTTACCCCCTCGTAAATATAAAAACTATTCTAAAGAAGTAAACTTCAAAAAACTAATTTGTGCGTATTATAGTGCTTTAGAGACAGGTCTAGAGGGTAAATTCACTTTTACAAAATAGCAAATTTTGTGTTTATTAATAAAATTTTAAAATTATTTTCACAAAAGCTATAAGTATATGTGCGTAAGTATTTTTGATAGCAAATAAAACTTCAAGGACACATTCACTAATGGGCACACAAATAACAAGAAATATTATTTTAATTTAGAATATAGCTCGCACAAAGAAAAAACCATAATAACAAAATCCAATTTATTAACATATCAGTATGAAAAATTAAATATTTGAAAAAAAAAACAAAAATATTTCGCATTATATTTGAAAAGTAAGTAGCAACAGCAGCAATAACCCCAAAAAACAAAAATGAATTTGAGCAAAAACTTTTGCTGTGTATAACAGGAAACGCACACAGAAAAAACAAAAACATGTGATTGTTCACTGTGAATTTGGAAAGGGAGTACGAGTTTTGGTTGTTGCTGTTTTGAAATGAATACAAACAATCACTGGATCAAATAACTACACACAAAGTCAATCAATTCTACTAAATATCAACAATGAATAGCACAAAATAGCAACAAACATAAAAGAGAAACAACAAAAGTGAGATGTTGAAAAAGATAATCAAACAACATAGGTTGTTTGTTGTATAAAAAATCAACTAGCAACAAAATAAAGTTAGCAGCAAAAAACAAAACAATGAGTAACAAGTACATAAATATGAAATAAAAAAAAAACAGAGAAATAAAAAATGAGTGCATAAAGTTATGCAATAAAATGTATGCAACAACAACAACAGCAGCAGCAGCAGAAGCACAAACCATAACAACTTACATTCATGCACACACAGGCACACACGCACATACATACATACATACATAAGCAAGTGTGGATGGTGAAGAATTACATGCATGTAATCCAAATACATACTATGTGCAACTATGACTCTGCAACTGCAACAATTGACCACTTTCGTCTACAACATCAGCAGCAACACCAGCACTAAGCAACAGAACCAGCACCAGTACCAACACCAATACCAATACCAGCAGCATACATGCATGTTAAGGCATCAACCAGAAAGTAGGTACAACAAAGCAGCTGGCAAGACGAGTACTTGCACCACGATGCAAACAAACAAACAAACAAACAAATAACAATTTTACTATTTTCAACTCATTACAGGCATACAAAAAGTACAAAAAAGTATAAGTACACGAGTAAGTATGTATGTATATCAAAAAATATATGTAAAAATCAGGCAAAAACTTATTTTAAAAATAAAGTAAACATAAATAAAAAGAGGCTAACAGCAACACAACAAAAAACAAAAAGAAGTTAATGAAAAACCAGTTAAATATTGTTTGCTGTTGCTTACAATTGCAGTGCTGTAGTAAAAAAGCAAAACAACCAACAGCCAACAGCCAACAGCCAACAGCTAACAGCACAACAGCAGTAACAAAAACGCTAAAGAGTTTTATAACAACAACAAGAGCAAAAACCTTAGTTGGCTGCCGCTGGTTTTTGTTGTTGTTGTTGTTGTTGTTGTGGCTGCTGCTGCTGCTGCTGGTGGATTACATTTATATTTATGCGATAATGACGGTTAAAAAGGCACAAATTTGTTACATTTTACTACATCGTTTTTCTCAGTCCGCCAACTTCAACTTTACTGTCGCTGCGGCAGCATTAAATTTATATTACTGCCGCAATTCTACGAGTTGAGCTGTTAAATAAATAAATAAATTTGTGTTTGAAATTGTTAATTGTTGCAAAAAAAAACGTAGTAGCGGCAAAAAAGAGAAAAAGTTGAAGAAAGTAAAAGAATAAAGGTTTTGGAATTAAAAAAAACTAAACATATGAAAAATGCATTGAACTTCTTTATGAAGCTGGAGATTATGTAGCAGATTATGGTTGTTGGTTCAACAGTAATTTTTAATTTATTTCTGCACTTTATTAATATTTATTGTACCTTCTTCTTATTGCTTCTTTTAATGATACAACAGCATATGGAGGGCCTAGGCCGACCTTTTCACATCCACTCATGTTGTGCGTGTGTTATATATATTTTTTTTACATAAATGGTAGTGATCTACAGTTTTATGCCGAATCGGAACGGTGAATTGAAAAGGTTTTTCTAAGGCATTTTTTACTTTTGTAAGTTTGCCATTGCCTGCCAACGGGTGGTGCCTTGTAGAAAAATAGTGTTTTCTTCTTTTTGATTTGAAAAAATTTTGTTTTGTAGAAAAATAGTGTTTTCTTCTTTTTGATTTTGCCTGTCTCGAGATTTGAACCCCGGACAATCTGCGTAGCAGGCCAACAAACTACCAAGTATGCCACGGCGACAACTTTATTTATTGTATCTCGGTTCGTATTTAGTTTGGCTGTATATGTCAAAATCAAAAACAGTAATAACTTGTGCAGGATGAGGTAGAATATGAGGCCCAGGAGCAGAGCTGTCCAGCTCTCTGATATTCTGGAGCAAAAACCAGAGTTCTTAATAATACATATTTGACTCCTTACTTAGACCACACAAATTATTCTGCTGCCAGATTTTCATTCTATATCCCGATATGCTTTCAAGTCATTGGGAATAAATATAAAATATTGCAAAGCTGTGTAAGAAAATAAATCAATATATACAATGTAAATCTAATGCTCCTCTGAGATATGTATATTTGGTCGATTCAGATATAACTTTAATATACCTACTGTTGAACATTCTGAACTACATCAAATATTATAATCCGACCAAAACTTAATGCACTTAAAATTACAAAGGTAAATTTTTCTCGCATGCTATATTTTTAATTAAATATTAACAAAAGTTTATTTAATTACAAGTATTGAAAACTTTGTGCAATAAAATAACTTTTCTCGCTTGATATATTTTTTATCAATTCAATGTAACTTAAAGCAATCATTGGCTTGCTTCGCTTGAATTTCAAAGAACTCTCAATTCCAAGTATTTAAGAAATATGTAATGCATCAAATTTTTACTCTAGAAGCTTTGCGTGACAAGAGGTGGTGCGGTGTAAACAAAAATATTCTATTTGATACTTTTTGATTTTTGCCGTATGAAGATTTAGGCTCGGTCACTCTGCCTAGCAGTCAAGCATACAACAAATTACGCAACGGTGGCCACAGTTTTCATAGTTTTATTTAAATTAAAAATAATGGATTTAAAACCCTCAAAATGCATTAAAATCGCTACTGAGATCGATTTTTTTCGCATGCTATATTTTTCATCAAATTCAGTGTGACCTAGGGGAAATTTTGTCGAGTTTTATTAAAATTCAAAGAGGTTTCGCAATTAGACTTGAAGGAATTAGTCTTACTGAAACGTTAAAAAACCATTTTGTCCTATGCGACAAATTTTGGTCCATTGAGGAGTATTATAATTTTGTAGTACATATTTAGGCACAGCTTTTAGAGTAGATTAGATTGAAAGAGGGAGTGGCACCAAATCACTGCGGCCTAAAAATACCTGTTGTTGATAAGCCCATTGAATATCCTAAGATACTCTTCCTAGACTTGTAGCTAAGACATCCCTGGGAGTCATATTGGGCGCAGCTTTTATTACATATGTACTTAAATTATAATAAGCTCTGAATAAAAAATGTTGATAAAATTAAGGCATTTGAATTCCTAAGATTGACTTTTCTCGCATGCGTTATTTTTTGTTTTGTTTTTAATTTCAATGTAACTCATGGAAAGGTTTGACTGCTTTTGCTTAAATTTTAAGAAATTTTAAGTTGAAGGTATTGAAGGTTTGTTATGTAAAGTTGTAAAGATTGACTCTCCTCTCATGCTATATTTTCAATCATATTCTGTGTAACTTACGGGAATTTTACCCAATATTACTTGAATCTGAAGGAAATCTGAAGAAAAATGTAAGCATTAATTAAAATTATAAACCAAAAAATTCTCTCATGCGAGTAATTTATTTATAGTTTTAAGAAATTTTGATTTTACATCTTCGAAACTTAGTGCACTTTAATTATAAGATCGACTTTAATCGCATGTTATATTTTTAACTATATCCATATTTAATCTTCATTTTAAGAGAACTTTCATTTGAACATCTGTAGAAAATACTTAACAACAACAAAATTATCAGAGAAAAATATAATTGTTGTTGTTTTGGTGGGTAATTAATAATCGCTGCTTCAGAATTAAGAAGATTTTGGATACAAATACTTTCTGCCAGCTTCTCCCCTTCTGAAACCTCTTTGAAAAAAGCGATAAAAACCAATGCATTAGCCTCCTTAGCCTCCCTATTAAAAAGTGCTTCTAACGTGAATTTTTTCGTTTATGATAATCACAATTACATAGCTAATATAAAAAGCAGCTAAGAACTATTTATTCTAAATTTATTTATGAACCACACAAGTCCTTTAAATCAAAGCACTCACAATATTTACTATACATTTTTAATTTTACATAAAAGCAAGTAACCACACCCACTACCTTTTTACCTACCCACACAAAGCATAAGTTTTCATTAAAGTACATAGAAAGAAAACTTAATTTTAAGTAGTACAGCTTCTCTTTACGTTTTATCTGAACGAATAAATCCTTAAAACTTTCTACGCTGTACAACAAAAACACAAAGTAACAACAGCACACAAAATCAGCTTTGTTATAATAAAGCAAAAAAAAAAAAAAAAAAAAGAAAGAAAAGTGAAGAAAAAAACCAAACCAAGGAAAGAAAAAGAAAAAGCTACCTTTTTTAATGAACTTTACAACCGCAACAGAAACAAAACATATACAGCGGGAAAAAAGATGGTTGGGAAAGAGTAAAAATTCAAGCAGCAAAAAAGTTCGCATGCTTTTAATATAAAAATGTGCTTTTTTTTTAATATGCTTAAAAGAGTAGCAAAAACCGGCAGTCGACGAAGAGGAAAAGGGGACAAACGCGAGAAAATTGGATGAAGGGAGCGCGCCTGCCTTCACCTTAACACCTTCATCCCTTTACTTTTATATTTTATTTTATTTGATTTGGTTTGCCTAACACTTGCTCTGTGCTGTGTGTAAAGCATAAGACCACCAAAACCAAACATGATGAAACAGCAGAATGAAAAACTTAAAAACTTTTCTCTTCACCCTTCAAATATCTGGGAGAAAAAAATTATAAAAATATGGAACGAAAAATTTTTAAACTTTTTCGTTTTGTTCCTTTTTTTGTTTGTTTGTTTTTTGCTGCGCGGAAGTAATAATTCAGCAAACATTTTCTTTATTATTAAAAAGCTGTTTATTATTGCCTTTGACAATTGAGCGGGGCAAATGGCAGCGGCAACAACAGTCAGTGTTCGTCTAGTGGCTTGCTGCTGGTATTGGTCGATGCTAGCACAAATAATCATAAGGATCGAAAGAAGTACAGAGGTACAATGTATAACTTGATGAATTAAAGGAAGTATGGAAAAAAATTTTAAAATAGCATACGCTAGAAAATGTAGGAAAACACTTCAGATTATTTAAGAATTTGTGAAAAATTTGTATTTCAACCTTGAGAATTTTTTCATTAGAATTCTTTAACCGCTAACCCTCTAGTTCCCAATCAGGCCTCTAGACAGCCGCAGCCGTCACCAAAAAGAGTGTAATAACCACACCAGCACAGCATTCTGAAGGTACACTTTATCATATCGTTTAGTGAAATCCTCAAACTTTCATGATAATGCTTCATCTATAAGTTCATCAAAAATGTTCGAAAATCTGAAAACACAATTGTTTAGATTGAGTTTGAGTATTTTGATTAAAAATAAAAAACAAATAAGTAAAATACTTCCCGTGATACTAACGGTATATAAAACAGTCTATGACTATCTCAGAAAAGGAAAATTTAAGAAAAAATGTTTATCATTTAAAAAAAAAAAAAAAAAATTTCCAGTCATTGGCACAATTGCTTTGACTGATCCCAACTTCCCCACTTCATAAATATGTGACAATTTTTTTTTTTTTCATTTTTGAAACAGTTCTTTGCTTTTTACATTGATATTTATTTATTATAATTTTTTTAATTCAATAAAAAATTTGGGAACTTGGGGGTTAAGGTGCCCGGGTACCTTAACTGTAATTAGCATTTCAAATTCGACTTTATCTAACTTAAGAAATTAAAAGAATATTTCAGTCAAAATCAAACGCATTTGAAATAATTAAATCAAGTTAATTTTGATTTTGAAGCCAACATGTAGTTACTTAGAAAATCTATTATTACTGATTGCTTTAAAGAAAATGCTTTAATTTTTTAAAAACTTTTTTTCAAAATTAATTTTTCTTAGCTTAGGAACCAATAAAAAACGATAATGCATTCATTTTCAAAACCAAACTTAAATAAACGTAAAAAAAATTAAATATGTTTTGCTATTTTAGTTGACAAATCTGGGATCTCTCTGCACCCACCCAATTTCAATAAAAATGCAGATTAATATTGAAGGATTTTAGATACCTAATAAGTGGTCAATCTCCTGCATCTACAACCCTTTGAAAACGACAATCAAAGAGTTTTGGATGGATAATGACGGTATTTCATTTCAAGTCTTCATATTCTGTGTTTTCAAATCATACTTGATGAGTTGGTTGGCTTGCATTTCCTATTTTCGATTTTACTTTCCTTATAAATTCGAGCAGTGTTTGAGGTCGTTGTCATATTGGAATCAATAGAAAGCGGACAGCTAAAGTTTTTTAAAGCTTTGGTGTAAATTTTGCCTTTGGATGTGTAAATAACACTCATTGCTTCAACTCCAAGGTACCAACACCAATCGCTTATCTAGAACCCCACAACAAAGCCATCAAAGTTTTGGTTTTTAGCGAAATGTTTGCTTCACTTCAAACAATCTGACTTCAAGCGAATGTCTAAAGATAATCTTTAGGGTCGACTGTAAATATAACACTCTCTAAAATGTTTAAGTCATGTTTATAGAAGAAAAAGTAAATTTATTCTAGAAAAAAAAAATTAAATATTTTGATTTACAAAAGCCTCACTTGAACTCTAATCAGCTGTAACTTTATCAATAATATTCAAATAATATATTATATATTATATAAATAAATAATAATTGCCGATGCATCTGTGCTACGTTTCCGATTTTTCTTCTTGTTAGAGAAATTAAGAGAACGAGCGCTTACTTAAAGGTTATTCCAGTTCTTATCAAACTGTATTTTATTCGAATGTTTATAAATTACTGACCACTTTTTTCAATAAAATTTACTTTGATTTTTTGTGTGTTTTTTATTTTCTATGCTTTGCACATACTACTGTTGGCAAAAAGTAGTAAGACTTTGTTCATAATTTCAAATTTTTTTATTCATTCTTCCAAATATATTTCGTCCCCTTCAAAGTAATCCACCCCGGCCCCAATACACTTGTGCCAACGTTTTTTCCAATTCACGAAACAGTTGTTCAAGTCAATTTCCGGAATAGCCTTCAATGCGCTTAGCGATTCATGTTTAATGTCTTCAATTGACTCAAAACGGTAACGGTGTCCACGAAGCGGTTTTTTGAGTTTACAAAATAGCCAAAAGTCACACGGTTCTAAGTCAGGCGAATAGGGTGGTAGGGTAGTTGCGGAACGATATCAGTCGAATTCTTGGCAAAATGGTCTCGTAAAACCAATGCAGTGATTTTGGAACCAATCGTGCATTCACTCTTCTTAGGCCCAAATGATGTTTTAAAATGGTTTTCACTGATCCTTCCGATATTCCAACGATGCCAGTAAGGTCTCTGACTGTTAATCGTCGATTCTCGATTCTCGAGCACCAATTCCTTGGTTTTATTGACGTGTTGATCATCAGTTGATGTTGATGGCCGTCCTGGACGTGATTCGTCGTCAACGCGTTCTCGACCATCTTTGAACAATTTGTACCAATCAAAAACACTTGCTCGCGACATACAATTATCACCGAAGGCCTTTTTCAACATTCTGAACGTTTCGGCACCAGAAATTTTATTTGATTCCGCACACAAAATTTAATGGAACTTCTTTGTTGAATAATTTCACTCATTGTGAAAATCGCCGAATGCACTTTTTGTACTTCAGAAAGACAAACGTATACTAAACACTAATGATTATTTTGATGTGACATTTAGCACAGATGTCACCGACAGTCCTACCAACCTTAAAAAAATAATATTTTGATGAATGGATTTCCGCGCGAAATTTAAATTAAAAAGTCTTACTACTTTTTGCCCACAGTAGTATTTTTCTAATTATTTAATCTTTTTCTTTTTAGGTGAGGCACATTTGTATTCGATATTGTGAGTTGGTAAGGCTTTAGTTAATATATAAAAAAACAGATTGAACAAATTTTGAGAGTGCCATACACTCGATTAATTAAATATTTTACTTTCTCGCGGATTGCAATAAGTAAGTTTTCGAAGTTTCAGGGCAATCAAAATTTTTCAAGTTCGTGAATTCTCCATGTATTTAGAAACGTTTCTTAAGCTTTCGAATTTCTGTCAAGTGGTGGGAAATTGCAAATATGTTATATCAAATGAGTAATTTGAGTACTAGCTTAGAGTGAAAAGGTGCTATGTTCACTTTTCCAAATTTTGCAGGAGAATGGATTTTCCAATAATTTATTATTTTTATGTTCCTTAACATGCAATTTTGGACAACTTAGCACTTTTACCTATCAATGTGTAAGAGCACAAGTAAAAAGAAATCAAGTTCATAAATATTTTTGCAAACGACATATTTTTTCCTTTTTTTATTTCTTACTTTACTTTCTTTTACTTTTAATGACACAACAGCCCAGGAAGGACCTAAGCCGAGCTTTTCGCATCCACTCATGTTGTGCGTGTTATATTTGTACATGAATGAAAGGGACCTACAGTTGAATGCCGAATCCGAACGGCGAAGTGAAAAGCTTTTCATAGCAATTTTTACTCTTATAGGTTTGCCATTGCCTGCCAAGTGCCAAGAGATGGTGCCGTGTAGAAAATTTATTTTTTCTACTTTTTCATTTTGCCTATGCCGAGATTCGAACCCCGAACACTCTGCGTAGCAGTCCAACGCACTACCACTACGCCACAGCGTATTTCACTTTAATCATTTTGCATCAAAATCTAAGTTTTCATAAAAGATGGACTTAGCACATTTTCACTGAAAGATAGCGCTACAATAAAACTTTTTTAATGCATTAATTTATAATATTGCTGTCTTTTTAATATCACCTTTAAAAAAATCTTGGTTCCTTGGTACCTGGCAAACCTACAAGAGTAAAAATTGCCATTGAAAAGCTTTTCAATTCGCCGTTCGGATTCGGCATAAAACATTCATGTACAAAAATAACACGCACAACATGAGTGGATGCGAAAAGCTTACCTTTGACGCTACATGCGGTCATATTCGACACTGATAAACAGAAGTTCATTGTGGTATCGATGTCCTGTGTGATTGCATTCCCTCTCTGATTCTCCCTCCTTCTTTCTCCCACCTATCAATCTTCCTTCCATTCAACGCAATGGTCTGCATTCATAGGGGTACACCCTGAGTGTTGAATTTATCAATTAAAAAAAAAAGGGATAGGTTTCAGTTTTTGCTATTTTTGTTAAGAACTTATTGTACAATAATAAAGTAGATAATATCGTTGAACTCCGAATAAAAGTTCTAGAGGTATCATAAAGACCCAGCTTCAGTAACACCTATTGTTTTGTGAATTATGCAGTTTAAAAACCATTTAGGTATCCGAATGCCTTATTAGCCTGTTGCGGGTTAAAAATTTAAAGCAATTATTGAATGTAGGAGAAATTTTTCCCTTAAGATTTTGGTATATTTTTCCATAATTTCATGTTAATGCCTCGAAATTTTTTAGCGGTAGTTTTAAAAATCAATGCATCTTGACTAAAATTTCTCGCATGCGATATTTTAGTCAAATCTTGCTAAATTTACTAAGTATATTTCCTATTGAATATTTCTAAAAAACATTGGAGTTTTGTCACATTTTGTGATATATTGTGTCAGTTACGATATATTTTTTCCACAGTTTTATGGTAATTTAACGGCAATAATTAAAACAGTTTAGGAAATAATTTGTCAGAACCATGAGATTTTTGCAGCCAACTTTGAGTAAGTTATCGCCATGATATATTTCTTATTAATTCCGTTGAAATGTATGGCATTTATTCTAAAGTTTTATTGAATTTTAAGAATTTATCAATTAATAACTTCGAAAGGAAAGTAAAGAAATTGAAAAATTTAAAACAATTTCTCACCCATGATATATTTTTTAGTAAAATCTGAATTCCTCAATGCTGTTTATTCCAAGATTATTTGATTTGAAAGAGTTTCTAATTGAATTCATACTAAAAGTTGCTCCACTTGATCGTTTATATTTTCTTCTCTCATGAGTTAATTTATGTTAAGAGTAAGTACATCTGGTACTTTCGAGTAGTCAGTAAAAATTTAAAAAATTTTACAATTGGGTTCTCTACATACTAAAACGAATACAGTTAAGACATTTAGAGCAAACTTTTCCCAAGTTTTCTCCCGTAATACATTTTTGATCACTTTTTTTTAACTCAGAGGTCTCAAGATTGATGACCCAGTACATTTCAGTTCACTTCATTCACACACATTCGTAGAAGTGTTGAGTACCACATGTGGTAAGTAGAAGTAGGTAACCATTTAAATAAGTTATGGTGCATTCAAAAGTGCATTCATTTCAATCAAATTTATTTATTTATTTATTTACTTTGTCATTATGAGCGCAAATGCATAATAAAAAACCTCTGAACGCTGAATGCTAAAAGTATTTATAGTTTTTATTCGATGGTGTTGTTGTTGTTGCAATCGTATTTAATATAGAATTCAAATTGGTACTCAATTACGACACTTACGATTACAACGATTTCGTGACTATTTTTCCTTTGCCATTGCATACACAATGCGAATGTATGAGTAAGTGAGTAACTGACTGGCCGACTGACTGACTGTGTGTGTGTGTTGTGTGTATGTGTGTGGCGTAGTGAGCGTGAGTATCAGAGTCCATTAAATTGCAAACATCAAAATACAATCAAAAGCAATTCGTGTTTTGTTGTTGGTGGACCCAGTTTTTTTTCGATCGATTGAATAAAAAAAAGCCAAAAAAAGAAAGTAAAAAAAAAAATTTAAATTAGCATTTGCATACAGTCGACGACTACGACGACGAGCACAAAAGCAGCAGTAACACTACAAAAATACGCGCGATTTATAGTGATTTTGCGCGTTTGGTTTGCAATCGCTTACAGCTTGAATGCGCTTTGACTCCGATCGACCTCGGCGGCTTCGATGCAATTGCCGGCTGTTGTGGTTGTTGGCTGATGCTGCAATTCAAATGCATACAAATTGAAATGTTAGCAAATACATAAAGTGCACGAAAGACAGCGAAAGTGTGTGAGAGAGAGGGAAAATAAAAGGGTTGGTGGTGGTGGAAGGTGGTGGCTGTTGGCATGAGTTAAATCGAAAACGCACACTCGTCGCCATCATAAAAACCGCGAAAAATAAAAATTTAGTGCGAATGAAAAATTTGTGGCAAGCTCATAAAAAATGTATATAAAAAAATTATAAAAATATACAGGGTGGCGGGGAAAAAATACTATCACTGAATTGTGGTTGTTTTATTGAAGAATTGTAGCTTGCGGTGGCGTAAATGTTGGAGAGCTTTATAAATTTCGTGATAGCATTTGCAATGCAGTTTTTAGTTTTCAATTTGTTTTGTTTTTTTTTTTTTTTGCGATTTATTTTTATTTTTTACTCTCAATTTGTGTGAGTTTGTTGTGCGGTTTTAATTTTAAAACATTTTTATGAGAGTCGTAATTTTTTCTTGGAAACGAGTAATTGAGTGCAGTAAAATAAATTTCATTATCGAACGTGTGCAAGTAAATTAGATTCAGATTCACTTACTCTCTTTCCTCTTTACCCCTCCTTCTTCTCTCTACAAAGCTGTACAGCTTATTATGTGTAGAAAACAGAAAGAACTTCTTCTAAACTTTCATTGTTTGTTGGTACGTTCCTGAAATATTTTGTGCATTCCAAAGCATTTCACGTGCAAACTAAAATTGGCAATGTCCCTGAAAGTTTCAACTTTTTCATATCAATTTCATCACATCCACAAAGTGATTCAATCAAATTTTTGAACATTGTACTTTGTACATTGTAAATTTATGCGTTTCATGGTTGTTAGCTACTAGTTATGTTGAGTAGTTAGAAATGATAGACACTAGAATTGGCTGCAGATTGCTGAAATGTTTTTTGAGCTAGATAAAAATATCAAAGCTTACTAAATCTGTATGTATGTATCTGCTGTCGTAGTAGCACCAGCAGCAGCAACAGGAGTCAGTACTTGTGTGTTCCGGCATTTAAGAGACACAGAGAAGGAGAGAAGTTTTATTCAAGTGCCTACTACATGTGTGTTGACGCAACATACCCCCAACAGAGCGGCCGGTTGTGTGTGATTTTGCTTGTGCTTAGGATTCTCACGGAGGGTCATTTGCACAAGCGATCATGCCGTATTTACGGCAGCGCGTGTAGCAACATGACACTCTGGAATTGTGGAACAGCTAGAACCTAGCAATCGGTCACACGCTTGACGTTGTGCTGTGCCATCATTTTTCGTTTGTAAATTTGTTTACTACGTTTTTGCGTTTGTCACCAGCATTGTAGTTAATATATTAATAAGCAATTTGTGGAAATAAATTATTATTAGCAAATCAAGTATTGAGCGATCCAGTTCTTTCTTTTAGTTTGTGGAAAGCAATTATCTAAAAATCTCCTCGAAACCTAAGCATTGGTTCTGCACCAAGGCTGGGAATTGTATCTACCTTTTTTTTTTTTTTTTTTTTTGATTTACTTGTGCCGAGATTCGAACCCCGGACACTTTGCATAGCAGTCCAACGCATTACCACTACGCCACAGCGACCACTTGTTTCAATTGTTATAAATCGTTATTTTCGATTTGCAGAGCTGTTCTTTTACAAATTTTTAGTGTTAAATACAACTCAAATGTATCTCTAACTATGCCTAACTATGTGTAGCAAACGTGACAATTACTTACTATGACTTCACCTAAGAAGGCCGCATGGCATTCACTTTTCATATTTTCAAGTTGATATTCTATTTAATGCAACCATTTCCTACACACTTCCACATACCACAAAATCCAGTTCAAAATTTCAACAACAAGCAAAAAAGTAGTCCGCCAATTTAGAGCGTTAATGGTTTTTTCTATTATGAATTAAAAAAATAAAAAGTAATTGTACATATTTTGCGCTTATTTAGTATAAATGCTGCCGACAACTGTTACCACATATTGCCTTACACACAGACACATACAAGCTTTGACGCGAACATGCCTTGTCTTACTATCGCTGTTTGCATTTGCTTTTTGGACTTCCTTAAAGCGCTTGCAGCATAGCATAACTTGATGGCAATCAGTTTTAATGCAATGCATTGCTTTAAATTTTAGTACGGCGATGGCGTACGAGTACGAGGACAAAACGAAATACCTTGTGTCAACAAACAAAGAGTCACGGCGTCTTGGACAAAATGTCACTGTTGACAACTACACTTTTGAAGTCGTCAAGGATTTCGTTTATTTAGGATCCAGCATAAACACCAACAATAATGTCAGCCTTGAGATCAAGCGGAGACTAACTCTTGCCAACAGGTGTTACTACGGGCTCAGTAGGCAATTGAGAAGTAGAGCCCTCTCTCGACCGACGAAAATAACGCTCTATAAGTCCCTCATCCTTCCCGTCCTAATGTATGGCGCAGAGACGTGGACATTGACCATCAATGATGAGAGACTGTTAGGAGCGTTCGAGAGGAAGATACTCCGTAAGATCTACGGTCCAGTATGCGTGGATGACGTGTTTCGAATAAGATGGAACAATGAGCTGTATGAGCTGTACGCCGACACTGACATAGTCAAGCGTATAAAACTCCAGCGGCTTCGCTGGCTGGGTCATGTTGAGCGAATGGAAGAAAGCGCTCCGGCTAGAAAGGTGTTTTATTCGAACCACGGTGGAGGATCACGCAGAAGGGGACGTCCTAATCTCCGTTGGAAAGACCAGGTGCAGGGTAACCTGACTGCACTTGGTCTTATCAACTGGCGCCAGCGCGCGCATAGCAGAAGTGACTGGCGAAGCTTTGTGGAGGCGGCCAAGACCGATCATCGGTTGTAGCGCCAGCTAAGTAAGTAAGTAAGATGGCGGTGAAAGTAAACAAAGAGCCACATGATTTTGGCTTTTGAAGACTGGCCTATATGCATTCATCACGAGTACGTGTACGTGTATGCGAAATGTGCAGTCAGTATTTTGCTGTTGTTTTTTTCTTTTCCTTTTACATAATTTGTGTTGCGGATTATGTATTTGTATTGTTAATGGCACTAATGTAAGTGGTTTTGAAAATGCAACGCCTGAGGGCGTTAAGATAAGGGAAAATTTTAAAGAGTTTCAATGTTTAGTTTTATTTCAGAGTATCAAAAACCTCTACTTTGGAACACTTTGGAATCTGCATTAGCTCTTCAAAGCAAGTTGCATTCATCAACGCTCCGAAATCAAAGTCATTTTAATTGTTTGTCATTATGAAGATCATAGCTAGAAAGGAAAGCATTCGAGAAAGCTAAATTTATACCATTTGGTATCATTTATTATATTTCGAAACTGTCTTTTTATAAAAGGTGTTTTTTTAAGAGCGTGGTTTTTGAAAAAAACACACTAATTTTACAAAAGTGAATTCAATTTTTATTTGAATTTTTATTTCACATCAATAAATCAATACCTGCCATTTACTTTTAAAAGATTAATTCACTTAAATGTTGCCCGCGGCTACGTTTCAAGTGATCCATTCTGAACACTTTTACACACATTTCGGCCAGAATCTCACCAATGACGCTTCCAAAGTTCAATGTTGGCTTCCAAAGCAGCAATCGTGGTTTGGCTTGTCCTTATAGACAAGAGACGTAACATTGTCTAACGGGGTCAAATCACACGACCTTGGTGGCCAATTGACTGCACCAAAATGTGAGATTAACTGCTCACCAAATTCGCCTTTCAATTGATGCATGGTTTCGCGTGCAGTGTGGCATGTGTCATCGTCCTGTTGGAACCAAAAGTCTGTTGCCATCGAATGGTACCTTTCCCTATTGACCGTAACGTCAATGGAGAAAGCTACGTCCAGTTTATGGGCCGTACTTCTTCAAAGTACTTCCTTTCCCTATTGACCGTAACGTCATAAGGAAATAGGGAAAGGAAGTACTTTGAAAAATGGTCGTAGCTTGCGAACTACATTTTTCACATAAACATATTTTTGATAATAAATTTCAATTATTTGCAAACGTTTTTCAAGCGTAAGTCTATTGATGATGAAATGGCAAACCAAACTGAGCATTTTTTACTTTGACACATGTCAAGAATCACTCGTGAACTGTCAGAAATGTAAACGTCAAGTACCAAGTAGCAAAAAAATCACCCTTTATCTCTCCAATCTTTCATTTTTCATTTTTGCAACCTAATATATACATTTCTCCGAATCGAATTGGCACTGAAACCGCTAATTGAGTAGTAACATAAATATTTCCTGAAGCTCAACCAAAGAAACCAGTTTTCTATGACACTGTGCGTCAGCAGCCGAAGTTGAAGACTCCAATGAATTACCTAATTAATGAAATGTGTACCTATATAATCAACTTCAATATTATTTTGCTAAGCTGCTGTTGCTGCTGGTAACCAATTAACGCGGCATTGTATCATTTCTTTGGCATCTATTATTACAAAGATGACTTAAGATGGAACAGCGCTATGCAGACACACTAACACATACACACTTTCTCAAACACAAACACATAAGTACGTGAATTTTAAATTAAAAGAAGAAATTCAACTTCCTCTTTTCTTTCGTTACAGCAAAAGTTTAAACATATCATTAAAAAAATATAAATAAATACAAATACGTATACATTGAAATTCATAATGGGAAAGGGAACAAGAAATTACGAAATTTACATAAAATTTGCATTTCTCGAAACCAACAGAGAAGAAGAAGATAAGCACTGGAAGAAAGTAGCAGGTCGTGAAAGAAGCGCTGCTGAAATACTTGAAAGCAGCATTGAGGCGCCATTAGCTTTATTCATAATACATAAATTACAATAACAACAAACACCGTCAGCTGTAATTTAATAATATGAGCAATTAATTCCAATCAGCTACGAAAACCAGCAAACAAAAACAAAATACTGTTAATTGTTATTTGTGGTAAAAGAGAAACGCTGAAGTAGAATAAAAATTAATAAATTAATAAGTGAAGTTCTTTCATTACGGAAATCAGTAATACATAAATAATAAACAAAGTAATAAGTAATCAATAAGTAATAAACAAAAAAACATTACGCCACAATCAGTGTAAAATAAGCGAAAACAAATTTATAGCCAATTCAATATAAAAGCTCATTGTAAATCAAAATTTAAGTTTGGAAATGATTCAAGTTTAAGGTATGATTTATGGTAAAGATTTTAAAAAATGTTCTTCTGGTGAACCAAAGGTGTACACCAAAGGTTTCAAGACTCTAGAAAATAGGAGAGAGAAAGGACGTCGGGTGGAATTTAATAATTTTTAAAATTGGGCATACTATTTGGCTACTTAAGTTACTTTGTCTAGAATCATTCTATAGTCTTCAAAGCATTAAAGACACATTATGACCTCAGAAAGTCGAACATGATATACTGTAAGAGAATATAGTTTTATTCCCAGTGCTGGATCGAATAACAGTAAATATTCTGTGGTTGATCGAGAAGTAGACAGGTGGGGATTGGTTACCTAAGACAAAACTTGACTTAAAGACTTATTTAATAACAGAACTGAAATCAATGAGGATGCCCAACAAACACATACCGAAAAAATTATGCTTTGAAAAGAAACGAATTTTCCTGATCGATTCATTTTAGGATGATAATGACTACAGCGGTCACCGTGGCGTAGTTGGTATTACGTTGACCTGCTACGCAGATAATCCGGGGTTCAAATCTAATCATATTGAACTAAGAGCACAAGAAAATGTCACATACTACGAGCCTGGAATCTGAGATGAATAGTAATAATTAAGAATGAAGAAGCTTCCCAATTCGAAAAGGTTATTCTATGACCAAGTTCATCTGAATTAGATACGAGTATATGTTCGTAAAGTATTTACAAACGTTTTAAACTATACTTTAAGTGGTTCTAAAAATTATTGAAATAGATGCCGTATATAAGTAAAATGTGTTTTTAAAAGTCCCCTCAGCCCAAGTAGCAAACTTAAGTACATATGTGTAGATATAGAAAGACCATGAGAAAACAATAACAATCCTGAAGCGAGATTTAGCTTAATTTTTTGAAGAGTTAATTCAATATTGAATGATAATGATAATAGCTGAACAGCATTCAACTATTTTTAATAATGCTAGCTTTAGAGAAATATGCTCAATTGTTTAGAAGGAGATTAAGTTATAGGATCGCAGCAATGATATCAAATGTTAATGAATTAACATTGGATGAATTTCAAGAAATTTAAAATATTAGATATAACAAACTGAATGGTAGAAAATTGGGAAACAAATATCAACTGAACTTGCATATCAATTACTATGTGTATGTAACTATAAGTATAAAGTATATAAAGTAATTCGCCAAAAATGTAAGAATAATAACTAATCACTCTAAGATAGAAACTTTAACTTGAACCCACTTGAAAAGTGAACTGAAATCATACATACTTACTTTCATACGGGCTTCTCAGTGGCCATTTAAAAAAATGTCAATAGCACACTTTTGGGATTTGATTAATTTTTTCTTTGTGCTTTGGAGATACAAAAAGTATAAAACTTTAATTTTGCCTATTGGGCTCTTATTATAACACCCATTCCCTTAGAATAGAAGCAGTACAACGCAGATTCATTCCGTTTGCTTTGCGTGGCCTACCATGGTCCGATCCCTATAAGGATCACCTAAATATAATTAACGTTCAGTCTCTTGAAATACGCTGAAAAAATGACGATGAAATATTTTTTCCCAAAATAAAGGGTGACATTTTAAGAGCTTGGTTTTACAAAAGTTAATGAAATTTTTATTTTGATCGATAGATCAATTCAATTTCATTTAAATGTTGACCGCGACTACGCTTCAAGTGATCCATTCTTTAGGCCCAATTTTGGCACACTTTTTCCTACATTTCGGCCGGAATCTTGGAATCTCACTAATGACGCATTCAATATTGGCTTCCAAAGCAGCAATCGTGTTTGTCTGGTCCCCCTATAGACAAGAGACTTAACATAGCTGTACAAAAAATAGTCTAACGGGGTCAAATCACATGACCTTGGTGGCCAATTGACTACACCAAAACGTGAGATTAACTGCTCTCCAAATTCGCCTCTCAATTGATGCATGGTTTCGCGTGCAGTGTGGCATGTGGCATCGTCCTGTTGAAACCACTTGTCGGCCGAGTCCAATTCTAGTATTTCATCCAAAAAAAAGTGTTATAATCAAACGGTACCATTGGCCATAACGTTGCGGCCTTCATCGTCTTTGAAGAAGTACGGCCCAATGATGCCGCCAGCCCATAAACCCCACCAAGCAGTGCATTTTTCGGGATGCATTGGTAGCTGCTGAATTGTATCTGGCTGCTCTTCGCTCCAAACACGGCAATTCCGCTTTTTCACGTATCCATTGAGCTAAAAATGAGCCTCGTCCAAAAAATGGACGTAGTTTGCGAAACACTTTTTTCACAGAGCACGAATTTTGATATTAGATTTTAATAATTTACAAACGTTGTTCAGGCGTAAGTCTATTCACGATGAAATGGCAAACCCAACTGAGCACTTTTTACTTTGACACATGTCAAGAATCACGTGTGAACTGTCAGAAATGTAAACGTCAAAAACGATGTAGCGAAAAAAACACCCTTTATTAGCTGGAAACATTGACACACGTAACCTTAGATATGTACCCTTTTTTCGCCTTAATACTCACCGAACTGATTACTGTGTCAACGAACCCATGTCTAGAATGCTTCGAACAGCCAAAGATATTCCTCATGTTTTTGACTTTCACTATTGGAAATTTAGCTTAAAGAATGCTCTACTTAAAGCCACTTCCTTTCTACCTTAATGAATTAGTTTTTAAGCTCTAATAATTAGATTTAAGTCTTTGTATTTATATTATTTGTTAAGTGCTTGTACTAAACTAAATGAGTAAATTAAGTGCAACGGGTTTAGCATCACAATCAAATCGCTGGATGTTGCATGGAAGAAATTGTTATTTGAATAATTCGCTTAGCGTATTATATGCGTAGAAAATTGGAATTACAATAACGATGGGTACCAGTTGACATACTTAGTTTCCGCGAGCAAACGCCATTCATCTAATATGGTTTTCCTCACGAACATAGCCTTTTTATATTTAAATACAAACGCATTCCTTAATTTTTTTGAATCTGGCAATATCGAAACGTTATTCAAGGTTTACGTTTATATCATATTGCAGTTCATGAACGAGCAACGTTGGGAAATTATTAAAAATTATTAGGTTTACTTTAGGTTTGAAGAAAGTTCTGTATTTCATCGAAAAATCATCTTCATGGATGAAGCTCATTTTTATGCTTAATGACTTTGTCAATAAGCAAGATATGCAATTTTGGACTGCAACAAACCCACATGTGCTTCAAGATATTGCTTTGCATCCACAAAAAGTGGTCGTGTGGTGTGGATTACATGCAGGAGGTGTGATTGGATCGTATTTCTACGTCGATGAAAATGATCACCATGTTAAGGTCAATGGAGTTCGCTGTCGTGCCATGTTAGAAATCTATTTTTGGCCAGAATTGGATGAACTTGACATCAGTGATATGTGGTTCCAATAAGATGGTGCCACATGCCACACAGCTGGTCAAACAATTAATCTATTGAATGGGATATGTGGTTCCAATAAGATGGTGCCACATGCCACACAGTTGGTCAAACAATTTATCTATTGAATGGGAAGTTGGGTAATCGTGTAATCTCGAGAAATGGTCGGATAGAATGGCCACCTTACCTTGCTCATGCGATTTAAGGCTGTTAGATTTAAGGCTGGGGTCGTCGCCGCCTGACTATGAGGAGGTCTTAACAGCCATTGCTCGGCTGAAAAACAATAAGGCTGCAGGTGCAGATGGCCTGCCTGCTGAGTTGTTTAAGACCGGAGGCGAAGAGCTCAAAAAACGCATGCATGAGCTTCTATGCAGAATATGGTCAGATGAAAGCATGTCAAGTGATTGGAATCTCAGCGTACTCTGCCCAATCCATAAGAAAGGTGATTCCACGATCTGCGCCAACTACCGTGGGATAAGCCTTCTTAATATTGTATATAAGGTTCTATCGAGCGTACTGTGCGGAAGACTGAAGCCCATCGTCAAATAACTGATTGGACCTTATCAGTGTGGCTTCAGGCCTGGTAAATCCACCATCGACCAGATATTCACACTACGCCAAATCCTGGAAAAGACCCGAGAAAAACAGATCGACACCCGTCATCTATTTGTCGATTATAAAGCCGCCTTCGACAGCACGATTAGGGATCACTTGTACGCCGCAATGTCTGATTTTGGTATCCCTGCAAAGCTCATTCGTCTTTGCAAAATGACACTGACCAACACCACCAGCGCAGTGAAAATTGGGACAGACCTCTCCGCACCATTTGATACCAAAAGAGGTTTCAGACAAGGTGACTCCCTATCGTGCGACTTCTTTAACCTTATGCTGGAGAAAATAAATCGAGCTGCGAACATCGACATCTCTGGCACTATCTTCTACAAGAGTGTCATGCTGCTAGCATACGCTGATGATATTGACATCATTGGCAAAAACGCTCGTGCAGTCAGTGCAACATTCTCCAACCTGGAAAGGGAGTCTCGTCGTGTGGGTCTAGTGGTGAACGAGGACAAAACGAAATACCTTGTGTCAACAAACAAAGAGTCACGGCGTCTTGGACAAAATGTCACTGTTGACAACTACACTTTTGAAGTCGTCAAGAATTTCGTTTATCTAGGATCCAGCATAAACACCAACAATAATGTCAGCCTTGAGATCAAGCGGAGACTAACTCTTGCCAACAGGTGTTACTACGGGCTCAGTAGGCAATTGGGAAGTAGAGCCCTCCCTCGACCGACGAAAATAACGCTTTATAAGTCCCTCATCCTTCCCGTCCTAATGTATGGCGCAGAGACGTGGACATTGACCATCAATGATGAGAGGCTGTTAGGAGCGTTCGAGAGGAAGATACTCCGTAAGATCTACGGTCCAAAATGCGTGGACGACGTGTATCGAATAAGATGGAACCATGAGCTGTATGAGCTGTACGCCGACACTGACATAGTCAAGCGTATAAAACTCCAGCGGCTTCGCTGGCTGGGTCATGTTGAGCGAATGGAAGAAAGCGCTCCGGCTAGAAGGGTGTTTTATTCGAACCACGGTGGAGGAACACGCAGAAGGGGACGTCCTAATCTCCGTTGGAAAGACCAGGTGCAGGGCAACCTGACTGCACTTGGCCTTATCAACTGGCGCCAGCGCGCGCATAGCAGAAGTGACTGGCGGAGCTTTGTGGAGGCGGCCAAGACCGATCATCGGTTGTAGTGCCAGCTAAGTAAGTAAGTAAGTCGTTGGTCTATGCTAACAAGCTAAAAACAACATTAGTGAAGCTCAGGAACAGTATCGAAAACGAAATTGACAACGTTCCGGCCGATATGTGTGCAAGAGTGGTGGAAAATTGGCTCTAACGCGTCGATCACCAAACTTGCAAACTTGTTCGCGGTGGTCATATGAGCGATATCGAATTTCAAACTTATGGCAAAAGTAACATATTATTTCAATACAAAATTGTTATGTCCTTATTCAAAAGCCATTTTTGTATCTTTTTCCAAATTTCTATTGCTTACTTTTAGGCGCGGCTATTTATTGATATTGTGAGACAGTGGAAATCAATTGTGAACACAAATTGTTAGAGTACTATAGAATATTTGTACTTATGGTATATAAGTAGATAGAAAAATAGAAAAATATGGTATATACATAACTACTTAGATGCAACTTGTACATTTACTGCTCTTATTAAATGATAGAAATATCATTGAAATCGTGAATAGCTTGGGAAGTGAAGTGCTTTCAAGACAGCCTAATCTAAATACGGAAGAACCATGGAAATATTTAAATAAAGTAGGCTCAAATTATTTAAGAATCTTTAAACAACAAGTAATTGTTAATAGATTTTCAGCTTTGTATTTATATTGTATTTGTGAAGTAGCACTCGAAAGCTATTGATGATCGACTAACAAAACAAATTAAAATTTCAACCACTCCACTTGAAGTAAGTAATATTTGTGAAGTAAACACTTTGTGAAATATATTTTTTATGAGAGATATTCAATGCATAAAAAAGGTGCAACACTCAATGGCAAAATCAAAATGTGAAATAAAAAAGAAATACAAAATGATTGTATTGTGCACTCGAATTCGTATAAATGTTTCAGCTTTACGATATATTATATTTTTTGCGCTATCAATTTGTAAAAATATTTTAAGAACAAAAAAACTTTTTGGGACCAAAAATAACAAACCGCAAAATCACAAAAAAGTACGTGAGTATGTTTTTGTGTTTGCTTGGCAGCCGCATGTTGCTGCTGTTGTTTCTTTAACTTTTTGCATTTATAAATAGTAACTTCCGTGGAAAATAAACACCCACATAAAAGACAACAGAAGATTCGAAAAGTGACAGAGAACGGAAAAGACGAATCTATACACATACTTAGAGCTATCTATGTATATATACCTAGAAATACATATACACATGTACATTGTTGTATATAAATGTAAGTGTATTGAAATGTGTAAAGTTTTTGCGTTGTGAAACTTTTTGAAAGCTGCAACATTTACATTTAACAGCAGCAGCAACCGAAACAGTGGCAGCAACAGTGGTGCAAATATAGACAAGTTTTCCTATTACACACACACACACACACACACACACAAACACACACACACAACAGTAGTAGTAGTATTAATTCAAGGAAGACGAAGAAAAGTTGTTGGCAATTGAATGTATGAAAGTTTGTATGCTGTAACCACCAACCACCACCACCACAACAACAACAACAACAGCACCGTCAGCAGCAATAATATTACTAATGGGAAAAAATAAGCAAGAAAATACTTTAACTAATAAACACTTTTTATGTGTTGGTGTGCATAATAACAGACACACTCACACAAACACCCATCATTTGAAGTTCAAAGCCAAGTTTGTGATTTGGTTGCGATGGTGTTTTACTTACTCTTTTTTTCTTCTTCGTTTTCGTAAACAAATTCAAGTTGCAGCAAGTCAAGTTGCTGCTCCAGTGTAATTATATATGCACACACTGTCAGCCACTGACTGCGCTTCAATTCAAGCCCAGCTGGAACAAAGAAGCAACAAAAACTGTCAATTCAACAAAATTTCACAAGCATCAACAAAATGCTTGAATAATGTGTACTTTCTTCGTGTTTGTTGCTGTGAGCTCGCTAAAAGTTTTTCACTTTTGTTTTGCTTTTTTTTCTTTAGTTGACATTGAGTTAAAATGCAAGGCAGCTGGATTTTTTTTTCCATTTTTTTTGGGTTTGCTTTTCTGTATGTAATTAAATTTGGATAGGTTTTTTTCTATAAAGGTTGAAGGTAAGCTTAATGGGATTTTATGACTAATTCAGTTTGAGTATACATAGTAGGTCGTTTCAAAAGAAAGGCAATATTAAAAATCACTCACAGATTGAAAGAGAGAGAGAGAGAGAGAGAGAGAGAGAGAGAGAGAGAGAGAGAGAGAGAGAGAGAGAGAGAGAGAGAGAGAGAGAGAGAGAGAGAGAGAGAGAGAGAGAGAGAGAGAGAGAGAGAGAGAGAGAGAGAGAGAGAGAGAGAGAGAGAGAGAGATTCACTTCTCATTTTGTTTTCAATTGACCAATCATAATCAAAATGATGGATAAAAGAGAGGAAAATGGCTCAAGGTAGCACGCATGCGGACCAAATTTTATACTCTTTTGGGGGCTCAGATAGTCTCAAAATTTACCTTTCCTGTTACGAAAAGTTACAAAAAAAAACAGTAATTCAAGGGCATCAAGCAATGGTAAAAGTAAAATATATATATGTATAGTACTATTTTTGAAACTGATATATACGAGTATATACATAAGATGTACTCAAAAAAATATTAATATCATAATCAGAAGTCAGAATTTCGACATTTCAACTAATATTCAAAACATACATATGTGCTTTATAATGAAAATGACGAGATCTCTCTAAAAATATTCCCGATTTCATAGTTCCTGCCTAAATTAAAAAAAAAAAAATTTTCGTTAAATTCTGGATGCTTGGATGCTACCAAAATGAAATATCGGACCAAATTCATATGGAAATCCCGAACATAAGCAGACAAATAGTATAAAATATAAATACATAAAATTAAGTACATCAAAATCAAATCAGAACCAATCTTTGAACTACATACAAATCAGAGAAAATTGGGTATAAAAATCAGAAGAAAGCTTTGAGATCAAGGAAATACATTCAAAAATTAATTAAAAGGACAAAAAAAGATAAACTAAAATAATTAGACGAAAAATCAACAAAACAAATTCAACGCCAAAATAAGAACGAATGCAGACCGGAATTCGTCCCAAAATCAAGACAAAAAACACGAAAAATTCAAAGCAAAATAAAGTATAAATCAATCAATCGTTAGAGGACCCTTCTATCTAGCGATTGATAGATGCCGCTGATTCGCATATGATTCATAATCGATTGATAGATTCGTTTCTAGTAAAATTTAATCGTTAGAAATTTCTAGAGCTGAAGAAATAAGCGAGTATAGAAGAAAAAAAAAAACAAACGCTAGGAACAAACTGCGGCTGAGAGACAGCGAAAAAAAATTCATATTCTGTTCTCGTGAAAAAAGAAAATCATAAACCAGCACCGAGAGATCGTGAGAGAGTAGAGTTTGCAAGCAACTCGAGACTCAACAGAATTCAAATTTAATTGAAAAACAACTTGCAAAGACTAATGTGGAGAGACAGCATGAATGGAAAATGAGTTCATTAGAGCCTATTAGCATCAACACCCATCTCATTGAGTCCCTACGAAAGTCTTCAGTTTATGAAGCACCAGCCCGTAATTGATGTGGACGAATTCCCAGCGTCTCAATGAAAGAAAAGGATAGAAGATTTACTTGAAAATTTGGCTGCAAATCTTTCCTACGTGGAAAAAAAAACAACTCTCATCAGCACAACAAAACATAGACGATATTTTCCAAGTTTCTAGTCAACCTCATAACATTCGCAAGTTCTCAGACCGGCAAGTGGTAAATTTTCTAGCTGTTGAGATCATACAACCTGAATATTTAAATGATGATAATAACAATGATGATGATGATGATTATTATAACGATGTAGCAAATAAATTGGCATGCTCTGAGTTTGAATATTTTGATGCAGATGATGATTTTGCAGAGAGCGTTGCATGCATTGGAAATGCAAACAATCAAAATGAAGTTAAGCAAGATGTAGCACACCTGGATATCAAACTGAATTATACAAGACACAAATCAGCGCTTAAACAATTTCAAAACTTGTTCGTTAAAAGTTATTTCGGCCACCCCTGTAATGTCTGCGAAAGACTCTGGTTTTTAAAAGATTATTAAACCTAACTTGGAAACCGAAAACGCAAATGTTCTGAAGAAGTAAACTTTTGTAGGGCATCCCACAAACGCACACAATTTTTTTTATTGAAACTTGAACGTGAAATTGAACTTAAAATAATTTTGCATTAATTAATTTATTAAGTAGTAATGCAAAAGTTAGAGAATTTTTTTCAATTCGTCTGGCTCTGAAGTTGAGTTGGAGCAGACCACATCAAAATTTATTATCTCTAGTTCAGAAAATTCTCTATTACTAAATATTTTATTATTGCTCTCAGCTGGATAAACGAAATTTCCGAATGATTTTATATAGTACATACATACCGAAATTAAAGAGATTAAAATTGAAAAATTTTTGAACAGAACAAAAAATTTATAAAATTTATTAACAACAATAACCAAAAAATCAGACATCAGACATCAACTTTGCGAAAAAAAATAAAAAGTCAACAAAAAAACTAACAACAACAGAAAAATATCAGGAAGTGAAATAAGTTTTCATTCAACCAAGACCTTTACACCCGCACCAGGAAGTGTGCAACACAAAATTGTGGTTTTTCTTTTGTCACTTTTCTTTTCTCTTTCGATTAAGCTGATGGTGATGATGATGACGATGCTGTTGCATGTGTGGCATGGTATACACATGTGTACATAGACATTGAGACTGCATCATGCAACACAACAAAAAGCATATGCTGCCATTGATTGTATAACGCTTCTTGTGTTTGTGTTTTTTATTTGTATGTGTGCCTGAACATCAATTCAAGGTCTGTTCAATTTTGTGGCATGCAACTTTCTTACACTTTCAATACCAAGAAAATAAAAACAAACATAACGTAAAACAAAAATATTTACTCCACAAAAACTCAAAGATATTTGTATTTTTCAAGGTTTTCAACTGATCAACTGATGCTCACTACTGTACTACCCTGTGAAAGTGAGTGAAAAAAGCGACAAGCGATTCGAGAAACAAATGTTTTTCGGTACTTTTCTGGGAAGCAGCCACCACCCACCACCCACAATATTGACAGTGTTGCCATGGTTTAAGTTATTGTGGTTTTAAAACTTGCTCATGCAATTTCGGCTGCTTCGGCTGCTGTAAGTTTCTTTGCTTAAGCAATAGCAAACAGCAGCAGAAGTGTAAAAGTTTCCGCAAAATGTTTTTAAAAATGTTGTTATCTTTTCTATTCTTTTTATATAAGTATAGGTTAGAAAATTCGGAATTATACACCGCCGCAAATTATCTAACCTTGAACTAAAGTTAAATTTTATTTGGTCATTTAAATATAAATTGAAATTATTGTAACTACTTATGCAGATTGCTTCTTTAAAGCACTTTTTGTTATTGCACAGCAATCTTATATACTTATAAAAAGAAAACAAAAATTTGCTTTGCGTTTTCACAATTATAAAAAAGAAAATGCGTAAAAATAAGTAGAAAATAAGAATGGAATGAAAATGAGGTGAAAAATTAACGTAGTTTACGTAAAATATACAATTTCTTTCCCATCTGATTGAATTTAATTTAAGTTCATTGGGTAAGAGGGAAGAAGAGGGTGATAGCTTCTTCACAAGATTTGGACTTAATCTTGGGATTTTAGTATTATGTAGAATTAGAATTGAAGAAGTTTCCCATCTTTGAAACCAGAGAACTTTGAATGGGAAGAGTCTATTAAAAGTCTGGCATTGTACAGCGCCAGAAGGTGGCATAAAGAGTTGGTGAGTCTTTCAAAATTCTGTGTAGTAGCTCATGAGTGGTTGTTGTGGCGTAATGGCAGTGCGTTGGACTGACACGTAGAGTGCCCGAGGTCCGAATCTCGCCACAGGCAAAATCAAAAAGTAGAAAACACAACTTTTCTATACAGTTCCACCTCTTGGCAGGCAAGGGCAAACCTACAAGAGTAAAAATTGCTTATGAAAAGCTTTTCATTCCGCCATTCGGATTTGGCATAAAACTGTGGGTTCCTTCCATTCATGTACAAATACAACACAGTATGAGTGGATGCGAAAAGCTCGGCCTAGGCCCTTCATGGGCTTTTGTGCCATTAAATGAAAGAAAGAAGAAGCTCATGAGTGCTAAAGCTTGACCTACTGTTTTGCAAGGTTGAAGATTTGACTCAAAATTCAAGTAACAAAGGTTTAGGATTTTCAGATCCATATTTTGAGACTAGAGGTAGAATTCTTGACCCTTGACACTTAATCCCCTCCTTCACCGACAGAATAAAACTGTAGGTCCCTTCCATTCATGTATAAATATAAGACGCACAACATGAGTGAATGCAAAAAGCTTGGCCTTTGGCGCTACAAACGGTCATAGTCGACACTGATAAACTGCAGTTCATTGTCACAATGGCTGCCTATCTCTTTATCTCTATCTCTTGTGTGATCACATTCACTCTCTCATTCTCCCTCCTTTTTCCTCTCACCTATCAATCTTCCTTCCATTGAACACAATGCTCTGCATTCATAGTGGTATTGAATGTATCAATAAAAAAAAAAAAAATAAAGGATCAAATAATCCAATACGATTAAATTCAAATATTGATAAAATTCCATTCCATCCTTACCTTTCTTTCAAAGATACATATTGTTGGATTCATTATTATTCTCTGCCTTCGCAATCTAATTTCAACTGAAAAGAACTTAAAGATATTGTTTCTTTTTGATTTTTGGATCAGGCCTGTGGATTCATACGAAGCACCATTTGAATTATGTGAAAATCTGATTAGAAGAGCTAAGAAACTTAAAAAACATTTAGCTAGTTACTTCAATAGTGGAGAAGTTTTGTAACTTGCCGTACTTTTTTCTAAAGCCGATAACTCAGAGTGGATTGGACTCATGAGAAAAAAGTTACAGCTCATTTACAGAAATGTCCCAAAATGGTAATTTTTGGCTTGTAAATCGTCGCACCATGAAAAAGCACTGAAATATGGTAGTAGAAAATCTCAATGAATAGCTCAATGAATATCATATTTTATGGAATTTAAAGAGCAGCCAGAGGCATTTGACATTTATTTGATTAAAAAAAAAACAATTAAAAATAAATAATATCAAATGGAAAATTCATTAATCACCGGAATCGCAATTTGTGCCAAAATAAAATGTGTTTGCTTTCTGAAGGCGTGAAGTGGCGTGGACAAATTATCGACAGCTGTGGCATCGGTTTGATTTCTTGGCAGTAATTTGGGTGGTAATTGTTGACAGCAAACGAGGCAAAACTCATCACTATCCTCTTTTGATTATTGCCGCTTCTTCTTTAAAATTTTCTGGTGATATGCGTTTTAGAATTTTCTGGTGATATGCGTTTGCCTGTAGATCCATGTTTGCGTGCTCGTGCTTGTTCTGAGGTTTTGCAGCATCTCGCTTCCCTTGTTGTTATCGGAGAGCGGCTTCATTTTCTGGGGACGTATATAATGGGAGTGCTTTGCACCTCGATTTGTCATAATAATTGGCCCGACCAAACACAAAAAATGGAGGGAAAAAGTGGCGGCAACTTAAAAGACCGACGAGTGTGGCTAATTACCGCCCATTAAATTCTTAAAATTTTGTTTAAAACAAGGCAATACATGCACTTTCCTTAACATTTTTTCAATAATTTCAACAATTTCCATTACCATATAAAACATTGACTTTTAGTTTTTCACTTGTTAGTGACTTGTTATGCAGACGTTCAAGGTCACATCATGGGCACGAGTCGTTGTTGCTTCAATATAAAACACGAAAAATTTAAAGAAAGGATGAGAGAGTAAAATTTGACCGCCACTATCACCAAATGATTTGGCTTTCGATATGAAATCAGGCGATCAAAACGGGGTTACATTGTGAAATTATTTGCAATAATTCACTTTTAGCACCAAAATAGTACACACAAACGAAACTGCTTGAAAGCAACACCTACATTTATATTTGCTTGTCTTGTCGCGATGTAAAAAGTAGTAAAAAAGTACTAAAAGTATGCAAAAACGCTCTAGTGACCGGTAATCAAATGACCGTGTGCATTACATTCTTTGGGCACAGAGCGGAAAACAAACAAAAAGAGAGCGTTAAAGGTGAAATGACCGTCATTTGACCGTCTGCATAACATTGCCCTTAGGAATAACACACGACTATGATGCGTCACATTTTGCCGGGTGTACCGCTATGAATGCATAGAACTGTGTTGAATATAAGGAAGATTTATAGGTGTGAGGAAGAAGAAGGGTGAATGAGAGAGCGAATGCAATCACACAGGACATCGATAAAGAAATAAACAGCCATTGTGGCAAGTGTTATGCCTAGTGAAACCATTCTGCAGCAACATACAAGCCGCAACAATTTACAAACCTCTCCCCTATTATTATTATTGAAGCTACTTATGACGTTGGCAATTTTTTTGCCACACTCGAACACAAAAATATTTTAAATTTACGCACTCATCGCTGGAGTGCATATTTTGTTATAACTCGTTCTATCAATCAATCAATCAATCAATAAATAAATTTATTTTTATTAATTGATTTCTAGCAATAATTTTTTTTTTTTTGACGTTTGATGTGGTTGTTCATGAGTGCTTTTATATATGCCAAAAATATGTGTGACTACTAAAAACCACAGAATTTCATCAACACAAAAAAATTACCACAAATGATTTTTAATTAAATAAATAAAACTCAAATTCAAATTAAAATGTTATAAAAATTTACTAATCAAGTGTATGCATCAAATGGAATATTTTCCATTTAAATTGCGAAATTAATATTTATGAAAAATATATAATTAGAATTTGAGAATTGATTTGATTGATGATAAAATAATCAAATATATAATATAAATTTCGAGGATTTCTCGTTTAAATCTTTGCGTTATTAAGTCTTTTTATTATTATCTGCTTGATATTTTGTAGTATTTTAAATATCGCATATAAGCTAATCAGTCGCAGAAGTGATAAAACAATACAGCGCAAGTATAAATATGCATTGAACTTATTTGAGCTGACTAATCTTCTTACATACATACATACATATAAACTGACTAAGTTCTTTATCTACGTTCTAGTTATTTCCTAGTGTGTGATATTTCAAAGTGTGTAAAACGTCAAGCACATTTCATCTCTGTAAAACTTCTGAAGCACAAAGTTGACGTCAGTATTTCAATTGCACCATGCTTGTCTTATAAAATTTGTAAATACATCAAATACTTCAGTCACTGTGAATAGTTCAATAAACTAACAAAACGAAGCAAGCAAATAGAATTGAAAAATATTACAAATGAAAATATTTTAACAAGACTTTGCTAATTTTCAAAGTAAGCGAAATTAAATGCTTCTGACAAACAAAAATAAAAAAAAAACACCATAAATACACTCTGGCTGTTTGCTTGATGCGAATGACACTTGAAACTGTCAAGAACATAAAACAAAGAATAACAACAGAAAAGCGAAAACGCTTAAAAGCATATAAAAGTATATAGCATAAGTATACAGAAATAATTTAGGAATAATGTTCAACACATAAGGTGATGGTAGGATGCGTTAAGTGGGCGGGTGAAGCATTTGAACGAGGAAGGAAGTTTGGAAGATAAACTGCTGAATCAATAAACAAATAGGAAAGAAACAGCTGCTGTTTTAAATATGTAAACAACAATGACGAAACTAGAAATGAAAAGAGATAGTCATTGGCGGATGTGAGGGGAGGGCGACAGATACGCCAGATGCAGAAATATATATCGAAATATCTTCTTGAAATTTACATTTATTAGAAATATATAATTTTCACTTCAATATTAACTCAGTTTCATAGATAGAATCTTATACATACATCAATTCTGTCAAAGCTCGTATATAAGATTAAGAAACAGTGGCGAATCAAATATTTTAGTTAATTAGAGTAAAATTAGTTCTCGGAAATTCCCATTCAAAAGCAATTCATAAATCAAGCCAAAAACCGGAGAAAATTTAACCCAAAATGCAAACCAAAACCAGAGCAAAACCAAAAACAATATTCAAATCAAACCAAACTCAGACTCAAAGTCAGAATAAAAACCAGATGATAAGTACATAAGTGGTCGCTGTGGCGTAGTGGTAGTGCGTTGGACTGCTGCGCAGAGTGTCCGGGGTTCGAATCTCGGCACAGGCAAAATCAAAAAGTAGAAAAAATAATTTTTTTACACAGCACCACCTCTTGGCAGGCAATGGCAAACCTACAAGAGTAAAAATTGCTATGAAAAGCTTTTCACTTCACCGCTCGGATTCGGCATCAAACTGTAGGCCCCTTCCATTCATGTACAAATATAACACGCACAACATGAGCGGATGCGATAAGCTAGGCCCAGGCCCTCTTACTTATCACTTACTTTTTTAAAAGTAAAAGTAAGTGATAAGTACATATGTAAATAGTGAAGCAAAACTCACACCCAAAAATTTAACGTATTTGGGAAATAGAAATGACAAAAATTCTGAGAAAATTCAGACAGACCGGAAACTAGAAAGAATTAAAAGCAAAATCCAAGCAGAAACAAAACTAAAAATCAAACCAAAATCAGATCGAAAGTCAGATCAAAAGCAAACCAAATATCAAACCCTTATTTTCAAACCGATATTCCGATGATACTCTAATTAGAAATTAGTTCTAAACTAAACTTAGACCAAGAACTAAATCAAGTTCAGACCAAAAATCAGGTCAAACACCGTTAAAAATTTTTACCAAAACTCAGACTAAAACTTAATTACACCAAAATGCAGACCGAAAGTTGAACCAAGTTACGATTAAAACTTAAACCGACATTTAGACCAAAATTCAGACTAAATAAAAATAAATTGTTTGCGTCAGTGGAACGCCCTACAGAAGTTTACTTCTTCAGAACGTTTCCGTTTAAATTTCTAACGATTTTTGTTTGAAACATCAAATTTTTAACGGGGACAAACTATTGAAATTATTGTAACAATTCTCCCTGCTATTATTTTATTATTTATTGCACTTCCATCATTACGATTATTATACTTATTAGATGAGATTAATGAACCTGCTGCTACATTAAAATCAATTGGGCATCAATGATACTGAAGATATTTAATACTGAAGTATTTAAATGTTGAATTTGACTTTTATATGACACCAACAAACACAAACAATTGCCTAATGATGGATTTCGATTACTTGATGAAACACACAAATGATGGGCAGCGCCCTCTATCAAAAATAGCGTATGAAATATTATGTCTATACACATCATTTCTTACATACTCGATTCATAGAGGGCGCTGCCCATCATTTCCTTGACAATTTTCGCTGCGACAATCGCCTTTTATCCCTGGAATAAATATAAAAGACGATTCTATAGAAGTAAACTTTAAAAATTTTAGATTACATAAGGAGTGAAATCGAGACAACTTTACTTTACTTTTAATGGCACAACGGCCCATGGCCTAGGCCGAGCTTTTCGCATCCACTCATGTTGTGCATGTTATATTTGTACACGAATGAAAGGGGCCTACAGTTTAATGCCGAATCCGAACGGCGTGTGTAAAGTGAAAAGCTTTTCATAGGCAATTTTTACTCTTGTATGTTTGACATTGCCTGCCAAGAGGTGGTGCCGTGTAGATAATTTATTTTTTCTACTTTTTTTGATTTTGCCTGTGCCGAGATTCGAACCCCGGACACTCTGACTCTGCGTAGCAGCCCAACGCACAACCACTATGCCACAGCGAAATCGAGATAACACAAATCCTGATCAAAAATCACAACAAATCAGATTTCAAAAATTTCCGCAAATTCTCTCTAAATCTCAAGCCAGAAAAAGACCAGAAATCGGACCAAAAGTTAAATGAAAATAGGCGGTAAGTAAAAGTGTAAACAAAACAAAATTCAAACTGAAACTTAAATCGATATCCCGATAGAAAATGAGACCCAAGTCAATTAAAAAATTAGTAAAAACAACAGATGTAAATTCAGACCAAAATCATTTAGTTTGATGTAGGCCTTAAGCATTCATATTTTTGGAGAGGGCTAGCAGCATCCCCATAGGCTTCTGTGGATTCGCCACTGTTATGAAGTTTTATAATTATAGCCATTAGCAAGTGCTTGGAAAGAGGCGACGTATGGCAAGTTAAATATAGAACAGAGGTTTAGCAGAAAAAATAGCTTAAGCTGACGTTACCCAACTGATTAGTGATCATTGACCAAAAATACTCCAGAAAAACTGGGTCACAACTCAAAGAGTGTAACATGAGGAATTTAAAGCCGCTTTTAGCTATCAACGAAAAATACTAAGGCCAACTATATGCAGTAAGGAGCCATTAAAAAAATGTAATCCTTTGAATCATTAACTAACTTTTAGAAAAAAGTTCAGTACTTGAGAAACGTGATCTACATAACATCCCATGATAATTTGCTACTTTCTGTACACAAGGAATAAACCAACTAAGATTTAATTTAACTGATTTCCGAGATTACTTTGATAACTTGCCTGGAGAAATGTTGAAGAAAATGACCTAAGACATTTAAAAAACAAAATCAGAGGCAGATGAGGAAATTGTATGTATTTTTTATTTAGTGAAAACATTTCGGCAATAAGTTCTTAAGTTTTGCCATGGCTTTTCTCCGAAAATTAAAGCCTCTATACTAACAACTATTTATCCTCATCAATCATCATCTTTTTCCAATTACAAAAGTCTTATGCTCAAATAACTTGAATAGACTTCTACTTGCGGAAGGAAATAAATAATCTCGTTGATAGCATCTAAAAGCGACGCGACGCGACGACCAATGTCTATTTTGAAATAGAACTTTAGTGTAAAGACAAAAAATATAAATAGAATAAAAATAAATACCAAAATGATTAAACCATTTGCTGCTAGCATAAGCGGCTTATAAAGGTTAAATAAATGCCACAAAAAATAAATAAAAAAGATTTCCAAAAAAATTATCTTCAATTATATTCTAAAGCAAAAACCGAAAGTTCGTTCTTATTTAAAAGAAAGTTTAAAGTATAGCCAAATAAAAATAACAAAAAAGTTACCCAAAATGTTACCCCCATCCCCACACCTCCTAAACACAAACCCATTAAATTGCCCGGGTACTTAGAAACGAACAAGAAAAAATAAAATTTTTTGATTTTAACAAAATACGCCAGTAGCACCACTAGCAACAACAATAAAAGTAAATAAAAACCATAAAACATACATGCACACACACGCACACACACACACACACATACTTAAAGCAAACCATCTTATCAACATTTTCCACTTTTAACTTTGCAAACAATGCTTGTAATTTAAACTACACGTTGTAGTTAACAATTTTTCCTTATTGTTGCTGTTGTTGTTTAGTTTTGTTTTGTTTTTCATGAATGGGCGTTTGTTGCTTTTAAATACCTACTGCCGGGTCTTCTTCTTTTTACCTTAAGTTTTTCTTACCCAGCAAAGCTGGCAAGTTTACTTCGCAGGCACTTCCCATTGTTTCTTGTTTTCTTTTGTTTTTTTTTTCCTTTCAGTTTTTGCCTTTTGGCTCGTAGTTATCGTCTTCATCGCTGCTGCTGTTGTTGTTGTTGTTGTCGTGGTATTGTTCTTGGCTTCTACTTCTTCTTCCTCTTATCCTTTCTCCACTACTTGTATACTACGTATTTATATTGTTCTTGTTGTTGTTAGTTTTAGCAATTTTTGGTCAATTAAAAACTTCAAACTGATTGTTATCCTGACATAGCTTAACGAATGTAGTCAGCCCGCACACACTGGCAAACATATAAACATAAGTTGAACATTTTCTGCACTTCTATGGAGCGTAGCGCAGTTATTTGAAATTGCGCTGCGTTGCACTGCTTAGAACTGCGCTGCCCTGCCTTCAACTACTCTACTCTCACCTCTGCCAGTCTACATTGTACACAGCTCTTACCTTCTGTGCTCTTGACTCCTCTCCAAAACTCTAACCAGCTCTGCTTTCGATTGTAACGCTCCTCATCTCTCTGCTGCTCTGTTCGGCTCTCTCCTGTTTCGCCGATTACATGTTCCGCTATGCCCTGCTCTGCCATCAAATAACGTTTCCCCTTACTCTTTTCTCAACTACTCTTTTGTATAAGTGAGTAGCAACAACAACAAAAAAGGTTATCCAGGACAACAACAAAAATAATAGACCGAGAGTGTAAAAGGAAACCTTTCAAGGAATTGCAACCGTAAATGGTTTCTCTCTTTGCACTATTAAGGCGTCTACTAGTGGTGCTACTGCCACTGCTGTGTTTCTTCTTCTTCTTCATATTTCTTTAACTCTTCCCATGTTTATGCGTGTGCGAATGTGTGTTACTATGAAAATTGGTTGAGTAGTCTGTGTGTGTTTGTATTAGTGGTAGAGGAAATATGTATGTACTGGTGGCAGTAGAAATAGTATTAACTTATGGTAACCATTTCTTGTTTAGTTTTAAGATAGTTGCTGGAAAATAAATTCAATACTTGTTTCTAGTAAGTATGTGTAGGTCTTTGATTTGTAATCTACATGGGTTGATATAAATAGTTCCGCAACAACAACAACAACAACAGAAAAAGCGGATATACTTGTAAGTAATTTGGGGTTGCCATTTTGCTGTCGAAGGAAACAATAAAGTTTCAGCTCAACAAAAATCGAGTTGAATCGTATCTATCGAAAATTCAAAAGTATTATCTATGCCCTACACGAGTACTACCTACAACCTACGGATTTCTACTATATCTATTACTTTTTGTTTTCCTACTTTTTCTGTTGCTGCTGCTATGTACTCAAATGTTAAGCATAGGGTGAACTGATTGTGTATGTAATTAACTTTTTTCTTCCTTTTTGGAAAAGCATAAGCAAAATCCCAAATCCTAGCGCACTTTTGCACTACTAAGGCTTGGAAGTTTAAATGGTTTTCAAATTATTTACAACCATTTTGTGTATAAAGGAACTTAAACAAGTATTGATTTTAGGTATCTAGATATTAGATTGCCTCAATTGATAGTAAACTGCATTTTTCATCATAGTTAATTGATGGACTATTTAGTTTAGCCCGAAGAGTGTTCTGAGCGAGATGACGAGAAGGCACAAAAACAATGAAAACAGTCAGAGAATAGAAAACAATTCCGGCTAAATTTTCTAATACTTTTTTTTTTAAAGTAAAATTGAATGAAATTTGGAATTAGAATTTTTGAAGTTGGCTCAAAAATACTTACTTAAGTAGGTAATCTATCATATTCAAAGTAAATTTAATCAAGTAAGCCAAATCAAGCATTTCCTTCTAAATACAGATTTTTTTTTCAAATTTATGTAGTATATTTTTAAGCTTTGGATTATTATTTGAGTTTGTTTAAGAATTATTTGAGTTTAAAACAAGAATATTTCGTATTTAACAAAACATTGGCTTACATCAATTAGTTCTTTGAAGAAATGTTAAGCCATACCTGCAAAAGAAGAAAAAATAGTATATTAATATTGATTTCACTACATATGTATTTATATAAATCTTTAAAGTAGTCAGTCTTATTGCACAGGCTTTGTGGGGCTATCAAGCTCATGTAGCTATTCGGAATGGAACATTTCACATTTGGTAATCGAATTTTTAATCAGTTTACAATGGATCCTAAGTAAATAGGGTCACATTTTGGAGGCACATTTGTATTCAGTGAAAAAAAGTTACACAGGATATGGCTGCTTCCGTTCTTGAGTCTGTGTTAAGTTTGTGTAAAGACAATTTATATTAAGTAGAAGTGTAAGGAAATTTAAAAATGCCGACTTAAAAATAAATCCAAGAGCACAATGTTGCTCGGCATACTTTAACATAATCCTAAAAGTATGCTATAGTAATAGGCTACTATAAAACTGGTAGTACTCGTACTATTAATTGCACAAATTTTATTCAGTCACTTGATATAGCCAAGCTAACGTACAATTTTTTCAATTGTGAGAATATGGTATATGGTAAAGAGAGTTTGGTTGAAAATAGTCTTTATTTTGGTTAACCTGGGAAGGGTAAATGGGGCACTAACGATTTTCAGAATTAGATTTTAGAGTTAGAAAAGTTTTCATGTTAAGTTACCCATATCCAATAACCCCTACCTCTGGATCTGCTCGTGATAGAGTTTGTCTGGAATAATAGAAGCAGGTATGCATGTAATGACCTTAAGATATTACTCTTACTTTACTTTACTTTTAATGGCACAACAGCCCATGGAGGGCCTAGGCCGAACTTTTCGCATCCACTCATGTTGTGCGTGTTATATTTGTACATGAATGGAAGGGACCTACAGTTTAATGCCGAATCCGAACGGCGAAGTGAAAAGCTTTTCATAGCAATTTTTATCTTGTAGGTTTGCCATTGCCTGCCAAGAGGTGGTGCCGTATAGAAAAATTATTTTTTCTACTTTTTGATTTTGCCTGTGCCGAGATTCGAACCCCGGACACTCGGCGTAGCAGTCCAACGCACTACCACTACACCACAGCGACCACAGATATTACTCTACTTCCAGATTAATTGATAATTGTTTACCAAATTCCATCCAGAAACACGAATTCAATTTCAGAAGAGTTATTGCGAAATCAGAATGTGTCAAGTAGAACCGGGGTATATAAGTACTACTCCGTTTAGTTGAAGTTAGAAAAGAGTTAATTTGAGTTCATAAAGCATCAATTTGAATTCAAAGGAGCCAAATTTAATTCAGAAGCTATCAACTTTGGGAAGACATTCACTTGAATTTAAAAACGTCAATTCAAAATGGTCAAAGGAACAAAATTATTCCAGAAACCGTCAGTTTTAATTCATAATACGTCAAATTTAAATCAGAAGTAATTAATTTGAATTAAGAAGAGTCAAATTTAATTCAGAAATTATGAATTTAAATCGAAAATAGTCAAAGTGCCAATAGGGAAGGTATGCCAGTATGGATTCAGGAGGCATTATTTTGAATTCTTAAGAGTCAAATTGAATTCAAATGAATCACATTCACAAGAGATCTATATAATTTAGAGCGCATTTATTAGAGTTCCAAAAACGACAATTTGAATTCAGAAGAGTCACAATAAGTTCGGTTCGAATTTAATGAATTTTCAATTTTGAATAGTCAAATTGAATTGAAAAATGAAATTTTGATTTCAGAAGAACCAATTTTTATTCAGAAGCTATCAACTTTGGGAGGGAATTCATTTGAATTTAATAATACCACTTCAAAATTTTCAAAGGAACAAAATTAACCCAGAAACCGTGAGTTTGAATACAAATATCCGTTAAATTTAAATCAGAAATAATCAATTCAGATTAATAAGACTTAAATTGAATTCAGAAATTATCAATTTGAATCGAAAATAGTCAAAGTGCCAATAGGGAAAGTGCCAGTATGGATTCAGGAGGCATTATTTTGAATTCATAAGAGCCAAATTGAATTCAAATGTATCGCATTTAAACAACATTCAATTTTTATTCAGAAGAGACAAAATAAGTTCAGAAAGAGCCGATTCGAATTGAAAGGGTTTAATTTTGCATTTAGAATAGTCAAATTGAATTGAAAAGTGAAATTTTGAATTCAGAAGAGTCCAATTGAGCTCATATAATGGCATTTGCTGAAGAAATATGCATTCCACAGTGATAATCTGAATTCAGAAAGTACCATATTGAACTCAAAAAACTGGTCTACGTCTAGTAACCTGAAATTCTATTTTACTCTAACATAGAATTCACCTCACAGTAAAATAAGGAGCTTTGATTGAACTTAATTTACCCAATACGAGTGGAAGACTTTCTGAGCTCCAAAAAAAAAAAAACCAAAACTGAAATTACTCCACTAAAGCAGACGACTTTTTAGCTTGCTCCACTCCTAATAAAAACTTTAAACCTTAAAACATTTATATCACAAATTTCACATAATATTTTTTTGTATATAGTTTCACATAAATTTATTTCAATGCAATTATGAAAATATTTATTAAACACTCAAACCGCAAAGCCAACTTAAGTAAGAAGTTAGCCTATTTTTCAATTATGTGTTTTTGGTTGAAATGCTAATGGTTTTGGTTTTTAGAAAAAAAAAAAAACCAAAAAAAAAAAAAACACGTCCAGCAAAAGTAAATAAGCAATGAGAGAAAAAGTCAAGCCGCAAACTTTTAAGCTACTTGAAACACAGTGTGATTGTGAATGTGTGCGTGTAATGTATTTATCGCTGCAAATGTAGTACAACAACATACATACTTACATACATACATACCTACAACATACAAGCAAACAAATAAACATAAATATGAGGCAGACAATGAGAGATTGTAATAAAAAGCAAAGCGAGCATAAAAGTTTTAACTTCATAATGCAGACTGTGAAAAGGATTTAGGATTGAGGATATTTTTTCCATGCACAGCTAGATTACAAACTTTATTCATTTAAAACACTAAACACTTAATGAGAGGAGCACATATAACAACTGCAAGGATAAACGAAACATTTGAGCAAAGTTTTAGAGCGCACAGGTTATTAAGGGTTAAGTAGTGACTGCTGGAAAGCTGGAAAACTGGAATTCCCAGCTCTAAAGTTGTTAATCTTAAATATTAGCTAATCCTTACAATTTACACACCGGTTAATTCATACTAATACTTCAAGCCTCTCAATAACTGACTAAATATTTCGTTCGAGTCTTATGCGCCATTAAATAATCTGCACAAAGACACACACAAAAGAACAAAATTAACACAAATATTCAAAAAGCGTTGCCAAGCGTTTTATTCCGCTTATCGTATGCAGTCGTGCGACTCTTAAAATCTTGCATTAAATTTTTGTTTTTATTGTTGTTGTACAATGAATGTACAAATATTTATGCAAAGTAATTTCACTTCACCGCTTAAACTGATACAGACTCACTCACATTTGCACATGCAATAGTGATTTTATATATATGAATATGTATGTGTGTGTGTATGTGTGTGTGTGTGTGTTTTCAGTGGATTATGTCTATGTATGAAAGGATGTGTGCGTGTGTTTTTTTTATGTTTCCCCTCCCCGCATTTATCTTGTGGCTTTAGCGCAGCTTTTCAATGCACTTCATATGGTGTATGAAATTGCATGCATGTGCAGCGACACAACCGCAATTGCAACGAATTTGCATTAGTATTAAAGCGCACATATTGTGTGTAAAGTGCAAATTATGAGGTCGAAGTAGTATGTAGATTTTTTTCCAAGTTTCCATCTTCCTTCCCTTTTACTTAAGTGGTAAATAAATGTGTGGATTACCAAAAGCGCTTGAATGATTCTTTCTAAGTTGGTTTTGCTTTTGTTTTGTAATATTTCTTTCTCTCTCTCTCTCTCTCTCTCTCTCTCTCTCTCCCTCCCTCTCTCTCTCTCTCTCTTTACATTCTATTGAGATAAAAGCAGCTCAAGTGTAACTGATTTGCTTGTCAGAAAGTGAAGGAAATGCGTTAGTTTTCAAAGAAGGGGAATCTTGCTTGATACAGATTTAAGTTTGAAAGTTTACGCAACATGGAGAGCAGCTACTTTTGTGGATTATTGGAAAACTTCTCGTTAAACTTAAATGAAGCTTCAATAAAACTAAGACTTGAACTTCTTTCTTTCTTTTATTTAGTGGCACAACAAACCATGGCCGCGCTATTCGCATTACCTTTTTTTTTGTGCGTGTTATATTTGCACAAGAATGGAAGGGAGTTTGTTGCCGAATCCGAACGGCCAAGTGAAAAGCTCTTCATTGACAATTTTTACTCTTATAGGTTTGCCATTGCCTGCCACCACCTCTTGGTGGTGTCCTGTAGAAATGTAGTTTTTTCTACTTATCGGGTTTGCCTGCGTCGATATTTGAACCCCGGACATTCTGCTGGGCAATTCAGCGCACTATCAACCACGCTTCAGCGATTGCAGCCATGAACTGCTACTTGCAAAAAATGCTTACAATTACATATCATTCTTTTCGATTAAGTTCTTCGAAATTGACATTAGGGACCTTGAATTTTTTGAAATATGAGCAAATCTCTGACGAAATCCATACCGGTTGTGGGCATTTGGTTTTGAAATTATTCTAAAAGTATGCAACGCTAATAAAATAAACATCAAAAGCTGAAAGTCTTTAACTGGACGAGCTTTCAGGTTGACACTGATATAACCCAATTTCCATTGGTTGGTTAAAAAATATCAACTATTGTAGTAAGATGAAATAGTCTCAGTGTTAAGCGTTCCGAATTCAACGTTCACCATTAGATGCTATCTCTAATGATAACATCCAAAGAAAACAAATTTGGCATCAGTCCATGATTCAAATATCGGAGTATCTAAATTGTCCTTCTTTACTTTACTTTACTTTTAATGGCACAACAGCCCATGGAGGGCCTAGGCCGAGCTTTTCGCATCCACTCATGTTGTGCATGTTATATTTGTACATGAATGGAATTGACCTACAGTTTAATGTCCAATCCGAACGGCGAAGTGGAAAGCTTTTCATAGCAATTTTTACTCTTGTAGGTTTGCCATTGCCCATTGCCTGCCAAGAGGTGGTGCCGTGTAGAAAAATTATTTTATGTACTTTTTGATTTTGCCTGTGCCGAGATTCGAACCCCGGACACTCTGCGTAGCAGTCGAACCCACTACCACTACGCCACAGCGACCACTTCCACTTCTTTACTACAATTTTTGTAATTTTACTGTAATTTTGCAGCGATAACTTTATAAAGTATGAAACATCAACACCCACATTTGGTGTTGATGAGGCGAAGCGAGACAGTTTCGATATGGAATTTATAGACAGAGAAAAACTGCTGGCCCTGAAATATATGGCCTAAAAGTATGCTACATATCAAAATATTAGATGCAATTCTCTCTTTTCGGTGAGAGTTGGATTTGACCCCTTCGAAAGAGACAATGTTAGTTTAAACTATGAAAAGTTCGAGTCGATTTTGGGCTATCTTTCATTGCTCACTGTGAAATATGGAATTTAAATTGCTATAACTAAGCCTAGAAGTATGCTTAACTTTTCGATTGCATGTGAAATGAAATAAGTTACGGTAACTTAAGCAATGAGCATAAGCTTAGTGACTTTTTTAATGGAGATTTCAGAATTGAATTCAGCAGAGTAAAATTCAACCTTGAACTTAAGAAAAACAGAATACTAATACAGCTTAAAATTAATACTTAAATTTATAGTAGCTCAATTTATTATGAAACCCGTCGAATTTATTATTAAAAACTTCAGTATTTGCTACTTCTTAAATTAATTGTATTGCATCACTTCCAGTAGTTGCTTTAACTTGATAAAGACTAGTGAATTCCAAAGGCAACAGGACTTGATTGTTTATCGATTTTGGGTCCCATAAAATAATCAGTTATAACAAATTCTGGCGAAACTTTCTTATTCCTAACGATCTGTAATGCGTGCATAGAAAACAAAATGGACGATTTTTCTATTACCTGGAGTTTTCGGTACCTTAATCACTTTCTCAAGCTACTTAAAATAATTAATTTGCTTAATCAAATTGTTTGAAAATCAATTTTCACTTCCACACACATAAGATAAATATCTACACTTTTCCTCCCAATTTCCTTGCCATTTACATTTAAATATCAATTTCAATTTGTATACAGTTTTCATTAAACTAAAAAATTTGTGAAAAATTACCGCAGCGCATAAATCACAAGCTCCTAGGTAACAAATAAAACAAAAAAAAAAACAAGGAGAAACACACACTCACATACATTTTAACAGCACCAGCAACAGCAAGCAAAAAGTTAATCCTATTCGAAAATTTATGCGAAAAAATAAAACGACAAATAGAATTTGAATTATTACAAACATAAAACAGCGAAAGATTCACATGGAATCATATTAGAAATATATTAAATGCGCACAAATTACTACTACAAAATACAAAACGAAGAAGAAAACAACAACTACAATAAGAAGAAGAACAACAACAACAACAATGACGACATTAACAAAACAAATAAGCGTGCAGCAAGCTAGATTCAGAGCTGAGTTTACACTCCTTTACTGTGAGTTTTTCGTCTTTGCTTTGCTTAACAGCAACAGCAACAACATCAGCAAATAACAAAACTACATAAATTACGCATACTTTGGCACATAATAATTATGTATGTTTGCGTATGTGTGTGAGTGTGTGTGTGTGTATATGTATGTGTGCGAGTTATGCGAACATAACTGCCAGCGGTAGAATGCAGCAACAATTCATGGAAAATTGCGCTCGCAAGCAAACAGTTATTTTCATCAACTCTTTCCAGCAGCTGAGCTGCTCTTCCCTTTCCACTATTGTCCCTCCACATAGACCTAGTCCTTGGCTGGCGTATGTAACGTTTTTTTTTCTTTTTGTTCTTTTTGTTTTTTGCACACAAGTAGGTTGCATTCCATGTGCTGTTGTTGTAGTTGTTGTAAAAAGTACTTTTGCCAAAGTGTTTGGCTGGCATGCTTTATCACCGCTGATTTCATGCTGATGCTGGTTGGTTGCCTGCTGCTGCTGCTGTTGTTGTTGTTGTTGTTATTATTGTTGCTGCTGCTACTGCTGCTGCTACTGCTACTGCCTCATGCTATTTTGATTCGCAAACAAACATAATTCACAATTTGCACATTCACAGCAGATTTTTGAATGCGCGCGAATTTAGGTCGCATATATTTAGTGAAAACTTTCGCTGGCAAGCACACGCACACCGAGGTGCAAACATACAAATATGCCCACCCAGTAGGAAATTTGTAGGTGCAAAGTAGTTGACATGGAGCTTGAAATGAGATACCAACTCGAATACCTTAATTCATATTAGGCCTAACTAAAAAAAAAAAAACAAATATTCAAATGTGTTCAACTGCCGCAGAGTGTACTGAACGAAAATTCAGAGAGTTTATGTCTCTAACGGAAAGTTAAAGAGTAGGTTACCTCTTTCCTTTGAAAAAGAGAGGGAGAACTTGGATCTTTTTGAAGGACCGAAGAGACGATTACTTCATGCTTATCTCTAAGTTGATTTTGGGGGGAGAAAAACAAAAACAACAGAGACAAAGTGAGAGAGAAAATGGTGCTATACTTATAATTATGAAATCGTGAATGATAGAATACAATATTACGGCATTAAGTTGAACAAATTTGCCTCTCACACGTCGTCACAAACAGAATTTTTAGTGCTTGAGAAGAAAACGCATAAGCTAGAGAAAACTAATCGAAATTGTTTTTGCTATTTCTATAACCGTGCTCGTTGTGGCGTAGTGGTAATGCGTTGGACTGCTACGCAGAGTGGCCGGGGTTCGAATCTCGACACAGGCAAAATAAAAAGTAGAAAAAATAAGTTTTCTTCACGGCACCACCTCTTGGCAGGCAATGGCAAACTTGCAAGAGTAAAAATTGCTATGAAAAGCTTTTCACTTCGCCGTTCGGATTTGGCATTAAACTGTAGGTCCCTTCCATTCATGTACAAATACAACACGCACAACATGAGTGGATGCAAAAAGCTCGGCCTAGGCCCTCCATGGGCTGTTGTGCCATTAAAAGTAAAAGTAATAACCGCTGTAAGGAAACACTGAATTTCCCACTGGGTACATAAAAACTATGCGACACACGCAATCAGAAATTATTTGTTGCAAAAGCAAAGCAGCAGATATGCTCCGAAATCATACAAACTAACAAACACATACATACATATGTAGGTAAACATACACACACGCACACACATATGCATACATGTGTACACCATGCAACAGAAGGATGCATTCCTCTGCTACATTGTGTCCTTATTTTGAAAACTTCTTCATAGTTGAGTCTTTGTCGTCTTATTTTCATTTTCATTGCTTTTAGTGCACACATACATACATGCATACATATCTACATACACAAGTATGAAGTAGCGTTTGCTTTTGCGAATGCGTTGTAATAAATTCATTTTCATTTAATAAAACTTGAAAGGCTACGCAAAAAGTAAGAACAAAAATAAAAATTAATTTAAAAAATTCGCTACTGCAACTACTGCTATGATAATATTTTTAAAATGTCACTTGAATTGAATTGAGAAAGTTGCGTGTGCGTTAGTGTGTGTGTGTGTGTGTGTGTGTGTGTGTGCTTGTGTTCTTTATTCACTCAAAGTACTACGTGCTAGTTATTTCCACTGCTGTTGATGTTGTTAGTAATGGATGAATGTTGGTGACAGTGTTTGGATGTTGGCGGCGGCTACTAGTACATATTAGGCAGGCAGGAAGGCAGGCAGGAAAGCAGGCAGTGAGGGGTTGCGATTTTCAACAAAAGTTTAATAAATAAAACTTTGTTGTGTCGCCAACAATGTTGTTTCTGCTGGTGCTACTGCCACTGCCACTGCAATGCCAATAATCGCAAGAAAATATATACTCCTCGTAATGTTTGCGAGAACTTTTTCTTTTTTTCGCGCTCAAAATAGCAGCATTTAAATGAATTGCTTAAAAAGTTATTTTATGTCTACCATCAAGTTCATCGATATAAATGTTTATGTTCTCTTCAAAGTAGGTTAACAAATATTTATATGCTTATGCTTTATTGTGCCCAACTGATTTTTAAATTGATAAATTCGATATTCCGTACAATTTCTATCGATATAAATATGCTTGTATTTGTTTTTTTTTTCCAAAAACTTAAGTTTTAGGAAAAATTTATTCGAAAAGGTCATAACATTTTCTTCATTGATTTTTATTTTTGTTTAATGATATTTAGGTGAAAAATTAATCAAAATTGAAACAAATGAGTGTTCTTCGTATTTAAGTTTGTACTTCGTTATTCTTTCCCTTTACGATAAAGTTTTTGTTTTGATATGGTCTCTGTTTATTTCCTTCTGACTTTTCTTTAGACTACTGCAGTAGTTATGCTATTTACCCAAGTCTAAGCTGGGAGTCATTCAAGTGATTCAAAAATACCATCAATATAAATACGGAATATACAAAATTATACAAAATTCAATTACATTTCATAAATATAATATTATTGGTACTCCTCGCTTATTAATTAATATTAATCATACGCCACGGTGCACCATGTTTTATTTCAACTTCACTTCGTTTTACGTTTTTGCTGTGTACGTTACCTATAATATTTCCCTTTTTCTTATTTTCTTAGAAAAACAATTAGCATATATAAAGATTTTACCGCTCATTTGACTTTAGTTAGAACTACATAGTATACTAAAAAAGAGAAAAACAGAAAATTGAAATATATAATTGACTTACAAATACAAACGACAAGGTTCAACAGGAAAAAGTGGAAATTAATACAAAGCAACTTTATATAAAAACATTAAAAAGAAAATAAGTAAAATTAAATTAAAGGTGCACACGTATCCACCTACGCATTCATATTACACACACACACACACACACACACACACACACACACACACACACACACACACATACACACACACATCTATCTATACATACAACACTAATTAGGTTATTCCATTTAACTTTTAGCAAGTACTCGTGTTTTGTAATAAAAATAGAAATGCTCTTGTTTTAGACTTTGTTTTTTACATACAAAGACAAACTCATTCATTACGTGTACTTCAGTATGAAACATTTTGCATATGTTTGTATGAATATGTGCACATATATACTCGTATATATATTTACATATAAAACTTACAGAATGAAAAGAAAATACAATAAAAACATATGTTGGCATATGGATTGTTTTAGTTATATGTATGTAATATATTTACTTCCTTATGTACTTGTAGATACATAAGTATGTACTGTTACATTCATAGTATGACCGTTTTGGTATCTATTCGCAGATATAATCCGAACATACACTGGCGGTCACGAAAACCGCACCACCTCAAAATAACATGAACATACGAAAATAATGATTTTTATGTTGGGGAATATTTAGTTTTTTTTTTTTAAATATTATTATTTTAAAATTATGCAAAGTGTAAGGAACGGAAAAATATCAATGGAGCTCAAAAACGTATTATTTTTGACAAAAACTTAAATACAAAATACGAAATTTATAAGAAAATGTAATTTATTTTTATAATATTCAAAACTAAACAATATCCAAGAACTAACATCAAGCTACAAAAAAAAAAAAAAAATATTACAGCCATTATCCTTGACGGCATCGACCATCAACCAAAATTTGTAGGTTATCTTTGGAAAAAAAAGAATTTTTTAAAATTTTGCTATTTTTTCATTGCATTTTGAAGAACCTATTCCTTCATATAAATCTCGTTGTTTGATAATTGAATTGAAGTCTAAGCAAACGAATGGTAAATTCCTTAATGTTCATTTATGACATCGTTTGTGGCAACATTGATTGCTCTTGCTTGTTAAGTAATATACATTTTTTTTTGTCCCAAACAGAACTACTCGCCAAAACAAGTTTTTCTACATAAAATGTCATAGAACTAACTATGATTTAAATCAAACAATCAAAAGGTCTCTCAATGAATTTAATGTATTAGCATCGGAAATTGAATTAGATTTTTGTATGCCTAATGAGATGTTTAAAAGTATAATTAATAATGTTTACTTATAATTCTAAGCTTATTATATTTAGTTTGTGGTTTCAATCTGGCCTGTAGAACTTTGTATCACTTGGCTTAAATAAATGAATAAATAATAACTTCATACCAAACTTTATTTAATGCTAAAACTGTAGGGGAGCGTAACTTCCCTAAAGTGGGAATTGCGTTCGATTACACTAGCCTCAAGAGCCAAAAAGTCTACAAACGTCTAAGCGTAAAGGAACGCTTCGATGATATTAAATAAACACGCGAAAGTTTGATTTTAAGCGTCTGCTTTCTTTAATAGTTGAGTATCGAATGACCAAATAATAATTATGATAGTTAGTCTTAACAAGTAGTGCGCGATAAAGGGAGATTACTGTTAATTGAGTGATAAAGTAAATGAAATTGAGTGATCTCTCTTTATGCATTACAGTGATGGTAAAAATATAGTTAAAGTAAATAAATAAATAAGTAAATGTAAAATCAAAAAGTAGAAAAAAATAATTTTTCTACACGGCACCACCTCTTGGCAGGCAATGGCAAACCTACAAGAGTAAAAATTGCCATGTAAAAGCTTTTCACTTCGCCGTTTGGATTCGGCATTAAACTGTAGGTCCCTTCCATTCATGTACAAATATAACACGCACAACATGTGTGGATGCGAAAAAGCTCGGCCTAGGCCCTCCATGGGCTGTTGTGCCACTAAAAGTAAGTAAGTAAAACATAGAATGAAAAGTGATAAGCATATAAGTATTTTGTAAATAATCATAATATTGATAATCAGCACTTCATAATATGCCATAAGTGCTCGATAGGATTCAAATCGGGTGAGTTTCCCGGCCAAGGCAGGCGTGAAATTCCTATGTCCGTGAATATTTTTTCAAGCTATCAAAAAAGCATTTTATTTTTAATTTTACATTCTGTAAGAATCTAACAAAAGATAGCATGCAAAATTTACCGATTTTGCAAGATGGCAAGGCGCAGAATCGTCTTGGAAAATTGCGTTTATACTGCAGGATAAATGCTCTTCAAGAGCTGGCACTAAGTTTTCCTTTATGACTTGCCCATATTTTTCAGCATTCACAGGTCCTTCTAAAAAGTACAAAGGACCAAGTACGTAGTAGGAAAAGCATCATCTGGCTCTGTGGGAATTTCACTGTTTTTCAATACAGTTTTCTTTAAAACGTTCACCATTGGAACGGCGCACGTACGGCAAATTATCGGCGCATAGCAGGTTAAATTTGCTATCATCAGACCAGATGACATTTCGCCACTGCTCCAGTGTCCAGTTTTTATAGTTTTTAGCCCAAGCTAGACGTGCTTTTCTAATTTTTTCAGTCAACAATGGCTTTTTTGCAGGACGCCTTCCATATAAACCAGCTTCTTGCAGTCTCCTACGTAAAGTTTCAGCACTAATATTTACGCAATGATAGGTTTCTAGCTCGGCCCGAATAGCTATTGCACTTTTAAATCGATCCTTTGTGGTAATATTTTTGATAAGGCTATCAATTTTATTGTTACTGGTTGTACGTTTACGACCACATCGTTTTCTCCTCTCCAGAAACTCCATTGTATTATTTAAAAAAAAAACGGACAACTGTGGAATGTGAGCAACCCAATGTTTCAGAAATTTTCCGGTAGGAAAGTTCTTGGTCCACTAATGTAAGTACAGCGACTTTTTTGTCATGTGTCAGCTGCTTATATTTTCCACTCATTACTGTAGTTATTTCACGAAAAACCCTTCTGCATTAAACAAATGCACTAGAATAACTAATTTCTATTGTCAACACATTTGGAATAATTTAAACCGGGAAATTCCCTTTATCGTAGCAAGAAAAAATAAGTAAATTACCCAAATTTTTTCATATCAAAAAAGTGTTGCCAGTGGTGCGGTTTTCGTGACCACCAGTGTATATGCGCTTTTTGTGCAAATTTTTATTGAGAAAAAGTCATAGATCAGCATCATTGTAAGGAATAATAGAAAAAATTTAAAAAAAACAACATCAAGTTTTTTTATTGGAGATATTAAAATAAATACGCTATTTTATAGCACTTTTATAATTCTTACATACGTTTTTTTAATCCTTCTGAATCGAATTTGTATATCTATGCTTTTATCTATGCACATTGATTCAACATTGACAATACATTGCATAGTTTGATTCTGACTCAGTCAGATCGATTCATTTTCAGTTCGTTTGATTCTAGCTCAGTTTGTTCGATTCTGGCTCGGTTAGTTGATTTCGGACTCAGTCAGTTGCAGTTAATTCTGTTACGATATTTCTATTCACAATCTGTCAATTCTATCATATTTTATTTAGTTCGATTCAATTGCGACTCAGTTAGTTTGATTTAGATTCAGTTAGTTCGATTTCTTCTTAGATAGTTAGAATATTTGTTAGTTTGATTCACACCCAATCGATTTGATTCTGATTGAATCAGTTCAATTGGATTCTTTTTAAAGTAGTTTGATTCTGCATCAGCTGATTTAATTTCGTTTATTTTTAGATTAATTCGTCTTAATCACTTCGACTATCAGTTAGCTTGATTTTACTAAATTCGATTAGGTCTCTCTTTAGACTAATTTATATCGATTCTTGTGTACTTACTTTACTGTTGTTTTCTTCTGACTCAGTTGGTTCGATGATAACCCAGTTGGTTCGATGCGATCCTAAACGGTTCAATACACAAACAGTCACTTTGATTCTGACTCAGCCACATCGATTCTTTACTAGTTACCACAAGTTTCAATTCCTTCGATTATGCCTTAGTTCTTAGCGCTCGATTCTGGCTCAATAAGTTTCATTCTGGTGCAATGAGTTCAACTCAGACTCAATCAGTGTATTTCGAACTCAATTAAATTAATCTATACCGAGTCAGTTCGATTTGATTTTTTTAAGTTAGTTTGATTCTGAGTTAGATTCATTCAAAACATTTCTTTATAGTCCTTGTAATTTGAGCCTTGTCCATTCGCTTTTGGCTGTCTTCATTCAATTAAGACTGACTTCGGATATAGATAATTTTTTTTTCAGTTCAGTGTGAGTCGTTCTGAGCCAGTTAGTTCGATGGTGTCCCGATAAGCTTGATCTGGACTCAATAAGTTCGATTCTGGCTCAGCCAGTTCAATTATTTTTACATTAGTTTGAATTTGGCTAAGTCCCTTCGATAGCATTCAGTTAGATCGGATCTGGCTCAATAAGTTAGATTCTGGCTCACTAAGTTGGACTCTGCCTCAACTTGTTATATTCAAACTCAATTAGTTTGATTCAAACTGTATTAGTTTGATTCAAACTCAATTAGTTTGATTCTGATTCAATCAGTTTGATTCGGTCTCAATCAATTTGATTCTAACTTCATTCGATTCAGTTTTAGATGGTTTGTTTATGAAACAGTTAGCTTGATTCAAACATATTTATTTATTTTGTTAACTTTGTTAGTGCAGTAACTTTAAATCTGGTTCGATGATTTGCGTTCGGACTAAGATCCATTCTAATCAAACATTTTGTTTTTGGTTCAGTTGGAACGAATGTGACTCGAAGGTTAAACTCTTTTCTCTTTATACATTATTCCATTATTTTCAATTTTTTTTAGCTAAATAATAAATTTATTTTTAAGATTCAACCAAGGTGCTCAGGTGGATTCAAATCCGTTGACTGGGAAGACTTCTCTAGTAAAGCAATGTTATTGTCCCGGAAACATCTTTTTGCCAGTTGCATGAAGCGTTTCAGTTCGTTGCACCAATTTAATGGCATTCCTTCTTCGACATATAGCAGAAGAAGCGCAAGGATATAAGCAACAGTAGGTCAGCAAAATAAATATATATCCGTATGAAAATATCTTAAGCTAATTTGATTCGTTATGTCTTGATGGAATTTCATAGCACAACATCAAGGTTTGATAGTCACAAATGCTGCAATAAAAATTAATGCCCTCCACCAATTTCGAATATGGTTTGAATTATTAAATACTCGTACCAAATTTCAACACATTTACATGAATGCCTTCGCAAATCGAATTATGTAACATTGCGATGAGATATTGTATATTTATTCATTACATTTGAATATTCTCTGATACTTACATGTGTATGTTGATCTCATATGATTATAACACGTGCCGTGCTTAGAATTAATTAAAATTTCTTATCTCTTACATACGAGTATCATGAATTCCGCGAATTTTATGTTGTAAATATTGAAGACAATCTTAGATTTTGTAAAGTACAAAAAATTATGCATGCTGTATGCAAATCCTTTCATAAAATACGCAGTCTTAAACACACGCACACACACACACATACTCCTAATTTATGCGGTATTAATGATAATAATAAAAAAGACACTGGAGGGCATAAAGGTGGCGATGTTCTTGATGTCGCGCCGCAATCAATATTTAATAATAATAAAACGTGTGATTATGAATATGAATAAGTTATTGAAGCTAAGATTTTGTGTGTGGCTTGGTTCTGATCTGAACAGCAGCAAGCGTAATAATTATTTTCAACTCATAATGTGTTGAACTCATACGCGTCCAAAATTAAATATCACTCATACGCAGGGCGGGCTAACGAATAGTAGTCAAGAGACGTGCATAATTTGCTTAATTTCTTGAGGTTATATAATATCTATTTTAAATTAAATATCACTCAAACTAGCTCACTGCAAAGAAAGCGAGCCGTGCATACTCTCAATTACATTAAACTTTCTCAAAACTAAGAATCTTAGTATGTATGTAATTGTATGCAGAGCAAGCCGCAGAAACTTTGGCAATTTCATTTAACTTTAAATTCTCCAGGTGACTACTTAAAATGGCATCAGGAGTAAGAACATCAACATCAACATCAACAACACCAACATCACCATCACCATTAGCAGCAACCTCAAAATGAACACAAAACTTCACTCTCAGTTAGTTATGTAGTTGCATCTTCATCATCACTGGCACGAACTGACATCAAACAAACCAATGCCAAAAAGAGAAACCTTTTCCCAAGCAGAAAAACTGATGTCCATCAAGCGTATGACATTTTTGTGAAATATGTGTGCGACATATATAAAAGTCAAGGTCATAAATTTCTTAATGTTTGATGTTGTTGACATGCCAGTAAAATGCCTGGCTGGCCTTAAGCAACTGTTTAGAAAGATGCTTTAAAATATTTTCAAGTAAACAGCCAAAAAAAAAAGAAAGAAGTTTAAACTAAACTTTTTATAAACATCTTAAATTCTCTCTCATGCTAGAAATATATATACTCGTATATACAATACTTAAGTAGTAGTAGTAAATCTGGTTCTCGCCAGCAGCACTAGTAGCTGTTACAGCTGCTGTTGGATAATGACGTTGTTGAGTAAATAAGACACAGTTTTTCTTTATTTCATTTTGAAGTTTTTAAGTAAAATCTCTTCACCTTTAGCATAATAATATTATTAGGTCTTTTTCTTCTAAAAAGCTTAAAATGCAAAGTTGGAAAAACTGAAGAAAAAGAAGCCCTAATGGTAAAACATATACATATTTCTCAAGTGTTGTCAGTGCATTGAAAAATGTAAGTTTGTTCTTTTTACTTTCATTTTTCTTCCAGCCTTTTTTTGTTTGCTACTAAAATTTTTCGGTAGTTGAAAATTTTAGGATTAAGTTTTTTCTTTTACTTTATTTTCTATTTGTTTTTTTTTATGTTGTAATTTGTGGTGCATTAATTTGAGTGGTTCTGAAGTTGTAAATGTTTTCGCCTTTCAATTGGTCTAGTAAGTATATGTAATGCTAATTTTGTGTATAAAAGTTTGTCTGAGTGTATTTTAATTTCATAAGTTCATTAAGTTTTAAATTGCCTTGAGAACATTGTTAGAATGAGATGTGATTGTATATTGGAAATTGTAATGAAAGGCATTGCAATAAATAAGCTTAAACAACTGTTGTATAGTATACTTTCGGACATATTTATAAAAATGCTAGCACCAGCTTTACATTTCTATCCAAAGTATTGGTTTTAATTTGTCCAATGATTTTCTAGAAATATACAGGATGTGACATGTGTGTCGGTATGTGAATATTGAATAACTCAAAAAACAACCGTTTTCCATTTATGAGGTATTTTTAATTAATTTGGTCCTTTACAATTTATTTGGACTAGTTTTTGAATACAAAATCAATCAAGTGGCCGCCGTTATTGACCAAAGCGAATAGTGTCCTCTTTGTTGCGATTTCCATCACTTTTTCGAGCATCTCGTGCGGTGTAGCGATGATTTCGGCACGAATGTTTACCCTGAGCTCGTCAATGGTCTGCGGCTTGCTGGCGTACACTTTGCTTTTCAAATAGCCCCACAAAAAGAAATCCGGAGGTATTAAATATGGAGATCTGGGTGGCCAGTCAATGTCGCCATTTTTTGACAGCACACATCCAGGTAATTTTCGTTGCAAAAACTGCATTGATTCATTGGCATCGTGGCATAGTTCACCGTCTTGTTGAAACCAGTAACCGTCCAGACCTTTTTCACACAGGCATAAGTGGGCACACATAATGAGCCAACATCCACCGATATCGATTCCCATCGACTGATTCGCCTTCTCTGATGAAAAATGGTCCAATGATGGTTTTGGCGCAAGCCATCACCGTTCCAAGCAGTCACTTTTTGGTTATGCAATGCCAATGGTGTTTCATGGATTTCGTATGGATTCTCCGTTCCTCAAATGTAGCAATGATAACGGCGCCAGAGAGTGTGAAATGGGCCTCATCGGTCATCAAAATTTCCTTCCAAAAATCAGGTTCAGTGTCAACCATTCGGCGTGTCGGTAATATTCTTCAAATGCAAATCATCCTTCAAAATGCCCCGCCAGGTGGTTCCACTGACGCCAAAATGCTGAGCGCGGTGACCATACGACACATGTAGGTTCTCGGCAACACTATCTCTCTCTCTCTCTCTCTCTCTCTCCCCCTCTCTCTCTCTCTCTCTCTCTCTCTCTCTCCCCCTCTCTCTCTCTCTCTCTCTCTCTCTCTCTCTCTCTCTCTCTCTCTCTCTTACCGCTTCAACCAGTTCAGTTAAACGTCTTTGGCGTTGATGAACGGCTTGTCGACGATCTCCCACTGTCGCGTGCTCAACAAAATATTACACCAAACGACGAATACGAATAGAGTTGTTAGACGGTGCTTGTTGGCCACGATATTTGCGACAATATGCACTTTGAGTTAACACAACTGAACGACTATCTTCAATGTATAGCGCCACTATTTCGGCTTGGTTAAAGTTGTAGTTAATTGTGGTTAAAATTGGAAACTTATTCAATGTACATATGTAAATACCGATATGAAAGATGGCGCACCCAGTATTTTGATTTTTTAATTAATATGTAAAATATTTCACTGTTTGTAAAATCAGAAATGGGCATTACTTACTTACTTTTAATGGCACAACAGCCCATGGAGGGCCTAGGCCGGGCTTTTTCGCATCCACTCATGTTGTGCGTGTTATATTTGTACATGAATGGAAGCGACCTACAGTTTATTGCCGAATCCGAACGGCGAAGTGAAAAGCTTTTCATAGCAATTTTTACTCTTGTAGGTTTACCATTGCCTGCCAAGAGGTGGTGCCGTGTAGAAAAATTATTTGTTCTACTTTTTTTTTTTTGATTTTGCCTGTGCCGAGATTCGAACCCCGGACATTCTGCGTAGCAGCCCAACGCACTACCACTACGCCACAGCGACCACAGCGAAATGGGCATTGCTGTACGAAATAAGTGCAATTACTCATTTAATTGCATACTTTTAGGCAAAATTTTTAAGCTGTTAAGCCCTTCAAAATGTAAACTTGTTTTCTCTAGAACCACATATCGATTATTAACAAAGCATTTATATACAAGGAGAACCAACAGATTTAATACTCTTACCTAGTATTGCATACAGTTAGGAATATTTTGACTAGTTTTACTGGTAGTTATATTCAACCTTATTAATTCTTTGACATTGTAACCTTGGCTCCTTACTTACTTGTTGGGCGTGTTATATTTGTACATGAATGGTAGGGACCTACAGTTTAATGCCGAATCCGAATGGCGAAGTGAAAAGCTTTTCATATCCAATTTTTACTCTTGGCTCCTAACTTATGTTAAAGACTATGAAGAAATGGAAAAACCGAATATTGCCCTACTTCTTTGTCACAATCTCTGAATGTCCTAGTAAACATGTGTAGTTCTTTTTAGTAAATTGCCAAATATGCTCGAACAAATTTAAAATAACTCAATCATTGAAAGTGATTATAGGTATTCCATCGATTGTATTCGACAACAATGTACCGAATAAGCTTAAGCTAACATTTGGTATTTGGTGCATGCTTTCAGGCATATTTTTAATAAAGACACAGCAAGCATTTGTAAGTAGCAGTCAGCATGCATTTATAATTTCCTCGATCACGATCGAATCATTAATAACAAATACATATTGAGCGTTAAAGATTGAATAATCTAAAATTCTGAATTCTTGGCTTTGCACCTTTTCAGACCCTGCCCCCTCCTGCACCTGCCGCCTTCTCACCACTTAATCTGCTAATGACGAAGGAGGCATAAATTTTCCAATTTAACAAAGAAAATGTAGAATTACTTAGTTTGCAATGGATAAAATTGCACCAGTTGAGCTCAACCACCCAATATTGCATACTTTTAGGCACAACTTTCTATCCATTTATTTTTACATTCCTTAAGTTTTGTTTTATTAGGTCTTTCCAGACACTTTAAGAATGAAAGAGGGTATTTTCATTAACAAAAGAAATTTAATTCTTTTACAACTTTTTAACTTTGTGTGCAAATACTAAAAAATTTTCAAGAATTCAAGTAATGAGAAATTTATAAATTTTTTTTTTTGCTTCTGTTGTTACCGTTACCCACGTTGACATTATCCTTGCAGCATATCTAGCTATTACTACATAGTATAATAGCAAACTAAAAGGAAAATAAATGAACGGAAAAAAGGTATTTCCGTGTACGAGTATGTGTCCATAGAACAAGATTTATGGTTATTTCACTCTGAGGTCATGTACATCTGTCAACGTTCTACTGCTAACTGCTGCTCAAACGAAGAACTCCAGCAGAAAAAAAAAAAGAAACAAGTAAGACATAAAAGCTGTCAAAATCTTCTTGCCAATGTGATTTGAAATTTAGCCTTAATGTTATTAGGCATTTGCACTCTGTCGTATGCCTTTTAAACTTGTACACTCCTCTTCCTGCTTCTCAACTTCGTTTTCTTGTCACTCACTTACTCACTCGCATCTACTACAAGGCACATGGATCAATTTAAGCAATTTGCAAGAGCATTTCACATAAAAAAAAACTATGTGGTATATAAACGAATTGATTAATGGCATCAAATAAGAAAAATTGTTATTAAGTACGAGACCGAATTGAAAATTCAAATCTGCTGCTGCTGGTGCTACTGCTGGCAACAAATTTATACCCTACATTTGAACTTTCAACTTTCAGCTCAACTTATTTTCCAGTGTTGCACGAGATATATTTTGTAAAAATAATTTTAATTCTATCGCAAATGTCATAAAGACGAGAACTGTGTCTGTTTCGCGTATTCGCTGCTGTTGCTGTGTTTTCTTAGCTTAGCTTAAATGAAAAATCTCTGATTGCGTTAATTTAATGCTAACAATTTACGAAGAAGAAGTGCAAAAAAAATGCAAAAAATAAAAGCTGCTTCGTCATCATTCTCCATTTTCATTATCGTCCTCGCGCGCTCATCCTGTAGTCATCGTCGCACTCATGCTCATCGTTCCTGCCGCATCCGCATAAGTCGCAGCAAAAATTTAAATCCCTTTAGGTAAATAAACAAACAATTTTTACGCCAACGTTCATTTGCTGCACATTTTTTGCTTATCTTGCCGTCATCGTCACAATTCCCTGCAGCAAAATACACATTAACTTTATTTCTTCCAGCCAGCACTAATACCAACGCAGCCGACACGCTACGTGCAAGTGTTGTGTGTCTCATCATCAACATCATGGTCTCTGCTGCTGCTGCTGCTGCTGCTGTCGTTATTGTTGCTGGTAGCGAGAGCGTGAACATGCGAATCATGAGCAACAGCATTCATAAAAGTATAGTACACATATACATATGCACATAACAAACACATACACACAATTATCCGTCTGTTATTCTTTAGTCTGGCCCTTCGACTGCGCTCTAGTTTCTGCCATTTATGTTCTGTGTATTTCTTATTTTTTTTTATTTTTTTTTTTTTTTTGGGAGGGGAAACTCGTACTTTCTCATCGAAATTTTTTCTTTTACATTTTTGTTTTCATTTTTGGTCTCTCACAATAATGTTACACTCTCCCTTTACTCCTCCCCCAGTTCCACTTTCCACCCGCTTTTCCTTCCCCCAAATTATGCTCACATCAGTCTTACCGCTCAGTCTGTCTTCTGTCTGTCTTCTCTGACAGCCGTTCTGAGCGTGTATATCATTGGAAAAATTTCCACTTGATGTTGTTTCTATGTATTTTTGTCCTCCATTGCGTGTTTTAATGCAGCGATTCTTTCGTTCATTTATTTGTTTGTTTAGTTTTCCGTCTCTTTCTCCTTTTCTCTCTTTTTCTCTTTCTGTTGTTGATATTTACTTTCAATCTAATTTGAAATATTGTAGCTTTGAGGTTTTCTTTCATATTTCTTCTTGCTTTCATACAGCAGCAAACGCATTATAACTTAAAGGTATTAAGTTGGATTTTTTCCAAATATTTTTTTTTACCATAATATTTAAGCTTCAATGTGATATCGTTATTATTTTTCCATTTATAATTGTTTAGAAGGCAGACGGTTTTATTTTCGGATTATTTGTGAAATGTTATCAAAAAGATTTTGTATATCACTTTGGATTGACATGATTTTATTTAAGTGCATATTAAACCCATACATAAATAATGTAATGGATAACGTTGTACCAAATAAGTTCAGGTTCAAAGAATGCATACATATATGTATAGTGTAAAGCATAATTTGGGTTTGAAGTGAATGAGAATTATAAGAAAGTATACAAGTGGAGACAAAATGGCAAAACCACCAAGTGATAACAAATTGCTACTCGCCGTTCGGAACCGGTGTGGTATCCCATCACAATGGGCCATGCAAAAAAGAAAATGTTTGATTGATACAAGCAAAGGAGTTGCTTTGTTTTCACGAAAGTGGCACCTTGACGAACTTAGTGTTTTCTAATGCGGCAACATTTCCAATCAAGCAATTAATCAACAAACAAAGCGATCAAGTTTACTTGGCAAAAAGGTCATACGGAAAGTTAGACTTTCGGCATAAAACTGTAGGACCCTTCCATTCATGTGCAAATATAACACGCACAACATGAGTGGATGCGAAAAGCTCAGGCTAGGCCCTTCATGGGCTGTTGTACCATTAAAAAAAAAAGACAGAAGAAAGAAGAAGATCGTCGATGGTCGATCTCCACTGGTATTTTTGGACCGTGAAGTTTATCGCAAAAATGTCCCAGAACGTATACTAAGTAAAGCTTTAATAACACAAAAATTTCGGTAGCAGACGCTGGACATACCAACAGTACTCAGAACCGTCAGCATTCAGGAGGAATTTACCAAACAAGCAAGCTAACAAGCAACGATCTGCACCTCATTTCATCGACGCAATGACTGACAAATTCTGCGGATGGACTTTTCTATCTTTGGTATTGTGAAAGCCAAACTCAGCACTAAAGTAGACTAAAGCACCAGTTGTCCTAGGACAACCCTTCGACGAGACTGTGTTAAAATTCCAGCCGATCACATTCGTGTAGCATGCGAAAACTTCATTGACTATCTCAAAGCTATATTTACCAACAAAAGTGTTCACATTCGTAATTTTTAATGTAATCTTAAAGTTTGACTGTTTTCCATGATTGGTTTAACAAAAAATTCAAGCGCATACAATATAAATAATTACAGCGTTTTTAATTGGTATAACTTAATTTGACGCACCATGTAGACTAGAACCCAAAAGTATTTTTGTCACTTGATATAATTGCAAGTACAAAATTTTGTAATGCATAATAGTGTACCTAGTGCAGGGTTAAACCCAGACCATTGCATACTTTCGGGAATATTTTTCAAACGGATTTATTTTCTAATAAATTTTAATTGCAAGTATACCACACTGACCAAGATGGGCTACAGGTTACAGTAAATAACTTTCATGGAACGAGGACTAATTTTTTATTTTTTTTTGTATTATGAAAGTCCTTGTACACTTTAAAAAAAAAAAATTAAAAATTTGTCCTCGTTCCATGCAAGTTATTTACTGTAACCTGTAGCCCATCTTGGTCAGTGTGATATAATACAATTGTTATAATACAGCGACTAATTACAATTCTTATTTAGTAAATTTAAAAGGAATATATTTCAAAGGTCGGATAGACTAACTTATTTAAGTTATCGCCCAACAAGATCGCAGGTCTTTGTGGCTTTTAGCCTACGGTCCGACTCGACAAGAAGGATGAGTTTTGAAGCCTCTTCAATTGCGTGTCGTTGAAGCCTGCATGAGAATTCGTGAATTTTTTTATCACGTCCGTTACCATATCTGCATATCTCCAGATCACGGTGCATGTTGGCATTACGAATGTACCAAGGTGCATTGATGATCGACCTAAGTACTTTTGTTCTGGAAACCTTGAATTGACATTATTAATGACTCACTGGCGCAACTCCAAAGTTGAATTCCATATGTCCAAATAGGTTCGGTGACTTGTTTATATAAAATAATTTTACTATAGTTTGAAAACATCGTTTTCCCACCAAGAAGCCAATACATATTCTTTAAATTTTAGACCAAGCTCTGTGGACTTTTTCTTTACGTGCTCCTTCCATCGAAGCTTAGCGTCAATGGTCATGCCTAGGTATTTGACAAAGTTCAAATAAGGTACTACATACATGATTAATTATGTGTTTCAGTTTATAAAGAATATCTATATTTGTGAAATCAACATATATGGATTTGTTGTTGTTAACTTTAATTCTCCATTTTTCGGTCCAACCGATAATTTTTGTAACCGCCAATTGAAGGGAGTTAGTTGATTCTTCTATTGTCAAACCAACAGCTAAAAGAGCCCAATTGTCTGCAAAGATAGTAGCGCAATAACTTGATCCAGTTAGCAGATCACTACTGAACAAAATGTATAAGAAAAAAGAGCTACTTTTCCAATTCGATTTATACTTTTAATAGCAGAATAGCTCATTCATGTTGTGCGTGTTATATTTGCACACGAATGGAAGGTTTATGCCAAATACGAACGGTGAATTGAAAAGCTTTTCTTAGGCATTTTGTATGCTAGGAGGTTTACTATTACCATTGCCCAGAAGTGGTGCGGTATAGAAAATGCTTTTCTTCTACTTTTTGATTTTTTAACTGTGCTGAGATTTGAAATCAAGATCATCAGAATTTTATTTTTTTAAGAATTCATTCAAGAAATAAAAATTTTCCGATTTAATTCAAAAAAAAAAAAAAAAACTTATGACATTTAAACCTGAATAATGAGTTGAAAATTGTTAATACTTTAATTTATTACGAAGAAATAAGAATATGTAGTATAACGAATAATGATGAGTTTAAAACCATGCTTAAGTACTTAGTATTGCATACTTTTAGGTACATTTTAAATGCAGTTATTGTTTTCATTAAACATTCGAATTATCGCTGAACTGTGAAACAAGGTGTTCGAAAAACCCTTTCCATGGCCATCTCAATTATTGACTTTCCTGTAATTCAATATTTTTAGTTAATTATATTGCTGGTTAGTTTAATTAATAACTGAGCCCAACATATTACAGCCAAACAGCTCCACGGAGAGTGAAATTACAAAATAATAAAATGGAAATTATATACGATAAATAGTTGATAATTTCCTGTAATATTTTTGTTACTGGTTACGTTCGCTGTTTTTTTTTTTTTGTTTGGTAAAACAAATTAAAATGACACTTCTGTCATTGTCAATTAAGTTAAATTAATAATAAAAAATGCAATACTTACAAACAACATAATAAAAACCATTAATAAAAAAAAATAGTAATAATAATTATAAAATTAAACAGAAGTCTGTAGATATGAACATAATTTAAAAATGAAAAGCTACAGCGTTTTTCATTGCATTCTGTTGTTGTTCTTTGTAATATGTATTTCCACCCCAACAGGAAATCAAGCATACCCAGCGGGAAACTCTGGACAAAGCAAACAGTGCCAATCATAAGACTCTTTATACTACGGGAAAAGATAAATGGCAGTACTTAGGTCGATCATCAATGCACCTTGGTACATTCGTAATGCCAACATGCACCATGATCTGGAGATATGCAGATATGTACATACAAAAGTATGTAATTTTCCTTAAAGAATTCCCAAAAATTTGCTAATTTTTCAAATAAAACAAATACAGGAAACCCTCCTACAATGCGGGGAATAGGATCCCAAAAAATGCCGCGTTGTAAGAAATCGCGTTGTAGGGGATATGAACTCCATACAAAAATCAGAGTTTAATTACAAACTAAAATTTTTTAATAAAAAATTGGAAAATAATAAAATTCGATTGATAGGACTTCTTTTATTCAAACAAAAACAAAATAAAATAAAATTTCAATTCTACGTAACACATTCAAATTGAAATAAATTAAAGCAAAAATAGAACCATAACTTTCTACTCCTCCTCAGCACTTAGTATTCGATTTGTATCGATCGTTTTGTTCGTACTAGTTCAAAATCTGAGCTTGATCCACTTTCGGATTCGGGCATCCTTTCGACGATTGTTGGTTTGAAAAAATCTTCTAATGAAGTTTGTTTGCTTTTATTTCGTAAATCTTTATAAATTTCTTGATAGGGATAGTTAAGCTGTTTTGAAGATTTCGTTTAAATATTTCTGCTCTAACCCTTAAAGGATCGTTCTCCAAAATGTATTCTTCCAACAGCTTTGCCATATTTAAAACTTTCTCGATTGTTTTTAGTGAAAATTTTTATTTTTTACATCGGAAAGATCGTCAGAGCTATCGCCAACCGATTCTCCATTTGTCATTGCCACTAAATCTGCTTCATTTATTTCGTCGTCCGCAATTAATTCTTGCATATCATCCATTGTTATTTCATCAAATCCATCGCCTTCTACTGAATGCGCCAATCTCACTATGTTCCTATACTTATTCATCTTCCATTGGTGTAGCAACAGTTTCCTGAACGTCTATTTCCGGTAATTGTGCTTTCCAACAAGCTTTTAGTGTTGAACGACGAATTTCTTTAAGTGACGTATCAACAATTTCAACGCAATTTCAAATTGAGAATTGTTTCCAGACTGCTTTGACAGTAATATTAGCTGACTCCATCTTCTCTAATATTAACTCAAAGGATTTGTAAGTAGTATGTTTTGAACGCTGCTATTATGCCCTGATCTAAAGTAATAGCGATGTGGTGTTGGGCGGTAAAAATGCGATTTGAAGTATGTACATATTGCAAAGAATTTTATTTAGGGAAGAAACCCTTTTTTAAATTCAAATAGTAAATATTATATTATTATAATATTAATTAGTAAATTTTTATTTGAAAAAAATTGCGTTACATAGAAAGTTTTCGTAAAAATCGCGTTGTAGGAGTAGCGTTGTAAGAAAATTTCCATATTTTGGGAACCGCGTTGGTGCGATAACGCGTTATAGAAACCCGCGTTGTAGGAGGGTTAACTGTATATTGTAATATTATTTCCCAAAATACATCGACATTTGACGAAGGCGAACGATTGTGCATGACAATTGCCCCTAGAATGGAATGGAAATATTCCCGTACTACAATTTCCATTACATTGAAATCGAAAAATAGCTTTTCCTTCATAATGCTCAGTGATTTATGTGTTGAATTTCATCTGCTTAAGGGCTAATAATATTGGGTCATATTAAAAGTATCCCTCAAATCTGGCAACACTAGTCCGATTATGTCAAACGAAGACATGTGTGAAAGGTGGCATTTCAGGCTACATTTTGTGTGAAGATAGTACTTATGTACTTATGAATGTACTTATGAAATGTATCTAAGTGATGCTTTATCACTAGAGAAAAAGTAAAATCATTGCAAAAACATTTATAAAAATTTGTGCGGCCTACGGTGAGTGAGAAATGTGAGTGAACGCCGGACCCAGAAGTGGTCTGCTCGATCCTGATCCGAAAATTTCGATATTAAAGATGCACCTCGCTCCCTTGTCAGCCAGTCACTGAAAACGCTGATGAAATTGTGCAACTGTTGGAAGACAAGATCGACACGCAAGCTGTCAGGAGATAGCGGAGGCGCTAAACATATCAACCACATGACAGATTTGTGGGTACCAAAATCAATTTGTAACAAAAAACCGCAGATACTTTTTATATAATCCAATACTTAGTTCTACAATGACTACAATTTCCCAGTGGGTTAATGAATGAATGTGTTTATTTTGTTTATGCTGCAAATTAATAGCAGCATATGTTTAATAGCAACAGTAAAGCAAAAACAGTAAGAACAAATTATGGCAATACTAGCCTTGACCACTTACTCCTGCCCTTCCTCCTTCTCCTTGTCACCGACACGTACATTACTCCATCCATCTACATACTTACTACAAACAATTATACATTATACGAATATTTTAAGCAGTGACAGTTAATTTTTACAACAGATTGACAGTTGACAACAACACCAACAACGATATGAGGAGGAAGGCACAGAACAGCACACTACAGAAAGTAGAAATTTTTAAATTCCCCTATAACTGCATACATTTATGGGATATGGTGTTGCCATATTTCTTGGCCGCTCCCGTTACTTACATTTGGACATTTTAAAATACTACATACATACGAGTACATACATATATTTAACATATCGCACATTGCAGCATAAGTATACATGAATAAATATAATTTCCATTTATTTATTTTATTTATTTATGTATGTAGTAAGTTTTGCCTTTGCATGCATTTCACTGCTGGACAATTCCTGGTAGAAATTTAAGCATATCTGCATTTTACAATTAATGCATAACTATGCGCTGCTGTTGCTGCCTGGCAGCCGGTTGTCATCTGACATTGTATTTTTTATTATCATCATCATCATCATCATCATCATCATCATCATCATCATCAACAACATCATCAACATCATCATCATCATCATCATAATCATCATCATCATCAACATCATCATCATCATCATCAACATCATGAGCAGAAGCAACAGCAGTAGCGCAACTGCTGTCGGTGGTTGTTGGTTACTGACTGGCCCCACAACCACGGGCACCAGCACCACCACCAGCAGCACCACCACCAGCAGGAGCAGCAGAAACGAGTGAATAATTTTTTGTTGAAATGCAATTTATGAATGCAATTTTTTTCTGTAATTACTGATGACAGTTTTACAGTTTTGTGCTGCATACAATTTTATTTTATTTTTTTTTTATTCTGAACTGACCAACGGGCAAAGATGTCAACGCCACACGCTCTGGTAGAATATTACTGTAGCATAAGTTGCCATTGGGCAAGTTCATGAAATGAAAGATATTTTTCACTTGTGTTGTATTTATACATATGTTCATATGTATTTTATACCTACTGTATACATAGTTATATTTTTGTGTTTGTGTTCAGTAATTTTGCTATTTAAATATGAATTGAAATCAGCAGCGATTGATATGCTGGAAGGATTAAGAACCTTCAATTAACTATAATATTTAAGAGAATTTCTGATATAATTTTAAAATATTTTTAAAGAAATTTTTAAATGAAATGGAAAACATGAAACGTAAAAACTAAATGAAGACATTTCAAATTGTTGACTTTGATTGTTCACCAATGGCATGATCAGGCCAAATGTCCTCTACAGAAGCTCAACGAATGCCAATCGCGCACACCGCTGAATATATTAAATATTTTTGAATTTAAATAAATGGAAAAATAAGTTTCTTTTATTGCGAAAATAGGGAAAATATATAAATGAAAATTGCAATATTAGTTTTTTCTTTCAATTTTTGGTAGACTGCAAGCAACAGCGACATCAGCAACAGGAAAAAAGAACAGCAACATAGACAGAGAGACAGGGGGAGAGAGAGAGAGAAATAGAGAGAGGGAGATAAAGAGAGAGAGTAAATGACAACGACAGAACCAACGTTGACAATAAAATGACACTTACAAAAAGGGGGGAAAAAAAAATGTTTTTAAATGGCAAGAGAAAAAAAAACTTTCCAATTACATTCGTTACTGATATTTCCTTGCTTGATACACACACACACACACACACACAATCGTAAACAGACACATAATCACAGATACCCATGCCTACACATGCAGCATACTCGTTCGTTCCAATTGATTCATCATGGCTGGTTGCTTTTAATTTAAAAATCCGCATACATTCAATTTCGGCACAATTAATTTGATTAAAATGAAATTGATAAAGTGCAAGTTGCACGAACGTACAAGCATTAAAAATTTTTTTTTTTTTTTTTTAATTGCAAAGGAAGAAAAGGCAGCCAGATGATACCACAGACACAGGGAGGAAGATAGGTTGGTGGAGAAAAAAGGCAAACAACAACAACATGCATGCATGCATATTACATAGTATACAAATATGGTGTATATGTATAAAAATTACTCAACTTAATGCTGGATGTCGCAGCAAGTCTGTGGCACATACAAAAAGAAATAAGAAACTACATGAAAGCAGGTAGACGAAAATAAAATTGAAGGCGAGCATGCGAGTGTATATGTGTAAAGAAAAGGTTAATGTCTGTGTATGCAAACACACACACACACACACACACACAAGCTCAGCCAACATTTGCACTTACTATACATATGTAAGTAAGTATGTATGTAAGTATGTATAAATAACTACATAGAATATATCGTGCATTTACCTTTGCACTTAAATAAACTTATTTTAAATTTAATTTTCCCAAATGGAAATATTATCAATGATGGCTAGTTTAAAAATGAATTTCAAACATTTTCGTAGTGCATTTATCATTGATGACACTTTCGGTGACACTGTCATGACAAATGTTTTACATGCTCTGGAATATCAAAGAAATTATTTTATTTATATTTGTCGTTTTGTTTCATCGATACTGTTATACGCTAAGCGTCCTAGTTTAGTTTCAAAATTACTACCTAACATTTCTTAGTGCATTTGTCATTGATCACTCGTTCGATGACAATGTCATGCAAAGTGTCCTAGAAACTTAAATAACAATAAAATTATTTCTGTATTCTTATGTTTGTCTTTGATGACTTTTCCAATGGTATTAGGTTAGTTTCAAAATTGATTTCAAACATTTCTTAGTGTTTTTGTCATTGATTACCTTGTCATTGAAAGTTTCTCGCAGGCTTTAATATCAACAATATCAAATAACATCAGTTTTTAATATTAAAACTATTGGAAAAAATGGTGGTTGTTTTCTCTTAAGTTTGCTTTTGAGAGCATTTTCAAAGCTATTGTCATGCTGTGTGTTCTCGGTTAGTTTCAAAATTACTCTCAAACATTTACTATTGCATTTGCCATTGCTGACACTCTCTATCACAGTGTCATGCAAATTGTCCAGCAACTTAAATCTTTCTTTTATGTTTGTCTTTGATAGCATTTGCAACGATATTGTTTTGCTATGTTCGTTAGAATTTATTAGCGGTTAATTGCCTCACTTAAATCACATTACGTCCTAAGTTTCCATTGTTTATGGAATATTTTATTTTATTAGAAAAACGAAATTAGGTCAGCCTACAACATTTTCATCACAGATGTCATCTATCGAGGACAGTGTCAAATGCATATTTCTGCTACTTACAGTTACAAGCTCAGGGTTTACAATTTAATTCTCATAAATTTGTCGCTAATGTAATTGTGTTGCAAAGTATTTAAATTTTTTTTCGCATTTTGCGGTATTCGATGACCACTTCAATGGCATAGTGATATGCAATGTCTCTTGTGGACTTAAGAAAAAAGAAAAAAAAAGTTTAAAGCCATTTAATTTTTCATCTTCTATGATAAAGGGTGTCCTTTTTTAGAAGTGTGGTTTTCAATCTGGCAATACCTTTTTTTGGCAGCTGTCACTTGATTTATGCTCAGTTTGGTTTGCCATTTCATAATGACTAGACTTACTCCTGAGCAACGTTTTCAAAACGTGCAAAATTTATCACTAAAATAATGGTTCGGTTCACGCGACGCATCGCACGCTGCGTCCTATATTCGGTCGAAATAATCGCCCAGCAGAGTAGGTAATTCGAGCAACCATGGATCGGTTTCGCACCACGTTTAGTCTAGTGGATAATGCGCATCCTCAAAGACGCCATACAGTGCTCACCGAAGACGCTATTGCTGCTGTGGAGCAGAGTATCGAAGAAGCCCCGAATGAGTCCATCCACCATAGCGAGCAACTATTGGAGCTGTGCCTAGCCACTTTATGGAAGATTTTGCGGAAGTATCTTGGTTTGCGATCTTATGAAATCCAACTCGTGCATGAATTGAAGCCGAACGACCATCAAGCGCGTAGCACGTTCGGTGAATGGGCCCAAAACGATGAAAACAAGAAAATTTTGTTCAGCGATGAAGGTCACTTTTGGTTGAATGGGTTCGTTAATAAGCAAAATCATCGCATTTGGAGTGATCATAATCCACAAGCCATTGAACCAAGTTGAGATGCCGTTACATCCTCAAAAAGTCACTGTTTGGTGTGCTCTATGGGCAGAGGGAATCATTGGTACATATTTCTTCAAAGATGAAGCCGGTCATAATGTTACAGTCAATGGGGAACGCTATAGAGCCATGATTAATGACTTTTTCGTGCCTGAATTGGAGGATGTTGATGTGGACGACCTTTGGTTCCAACAAGACGGCGCTACATGCCATATAGCCATACAGCCAACGAAACAGTCAATTTATTGAAGGATACTTTTAGTGAGCGCATTGTCTCGCGTCGTGGGCCTGTAGCGTGGCCTCCAAGATCGTGCAATTTAACACCGCTGGACTATTTTTTGTTTTGTGTGCCCGAGAAGATTGACGCCTTAGAAGAGAATATTCAGCGCGTTATAACTGACATAGGGCCCCAATTACTGCAAAAAGTGGTCGAAAATTGAGCGTCTCGGCTGGAATTTATTCGAACCAGCCGCGACGGCCACTTGCCCGAAATCGTTTTTAGAACATAATGGCAAATAAAGGTAAATTCTTGGCCGTAACATTAAATTGTATATAAAAAGCATTCTTCTTGAAAACCACACTTTTAAAAAACACACCCTGTAGTTGTAAAGACATAGTCATAGTCCTTCAAAATTGAATATTTAACAGTTTATCTAATAACAATGCAGAAACACTTCATCACATTAGACTATGTATGAGGCAAGATAATAAAATGTTTGCAACAAAATAGAACCAGAGTAAACTGCGGAAAAGAGACAACTTGGAGTCGATAAGGTTAAACGATCAAGTTTCTATTTCAAAATAAAGTGAATAAATTTTTGTATCGAGTCTACTTTAAGAGGAAAAAAATGGCTAAAAAATGCTTCAATATTCTTTAATATCAATAATTTGTTTGTGGAATTACTGCACCGCTTCAGTTGAGAAACATTCTCACATGGCATTTAACAAAATATCAGAAGTCAACCAGAAAAATATATCATGATATAAATTATGCAAATCAAGCACAACCACATCACTACACAGTAGCAACACGAGTAAAAGAAGGAAAAAGTATAAAATCATTTCAATAAGAATACATACATACATATAAACATATAGAGCAATATTCGCAGGTGGAATAGCAGCACAGAAAGAGAGCGAGACAGCAAATGATATCATGATGGAATATAAGATTTTTAATTTGTGTTTTTTTTTTTTATATATTTTTTATTGAGAGTCAAGTAAACAAAAGCAACTACTGGAAAAATGCTATGAATTGAAATGCAACGATATCGTGAGATATCGTGAAATTGCAATGCAAAAAGAAAAAATTATATGCAAAAGGATGTCAAACAGCAGAGGTGACACAAACCCAGAAATGACAGAAGAGAGAAAAAACTTTAACGTGAAACTTGATGCGACACCATAAAAATTAAATATAATTTTATGTATGCACACAAGAAAAAGTGAAAAAACTTTATAAATTTATTACATAAAGTCGATGTGGCATTTTATCTGGCAACATCTTTAGGTGGTGTGTAGTTATGCACTCGTATGCATGCAATATTTATGTACTTGTATGTAGTATGTATGCAAATGTAAAACATTCACATGTCAAAATTTATGACGGCAAGCAACAAATCAAACTCTGTGTGCTGTTGCTGTTGCTGTTGTTTCTGTTTCTGTTTCAGGCTTATCAATTTTTGCACAAATGTCACAATACCACAGCTGCTCGCACTTCAACTCGCTACGCCACTCCATCTTCACATGTATGTATGCAAATAAATTATCTGCGCAACAACATCAACAACATTCGTAACATAACAAACAACATAGCGATTCACCGACGATGATAATCATCATCATGTAAATAAATTGTCTGCTGCTGCTGCTTTTTTTGCTCAATATGAAGAATAACGCCCACTTGTGGGGCGGGTTTGCTGGCTAGTGCATTCTAAGCTCCTCACCTCCTCACATCAACAACTCTGTGGTATGTATTACAATATTATTATGTGACACATTACGCCTGCCTGCATTGACCGACCAACTACACCGAGGAATCGCCATGCTACACGCAGGGGCAATAGTACCTACTGCCATATATTACACATACATACTCGCAGACATATACCACTATACATATATAATTTATTTGAGTTCAAATGGTATTTGACATGTAAAGTTCGTCAAATTCGCCCTCAAGTGTTATTATGCCACCATCAGCATCACCATCACCACCGTTACCCTCACCACTACAAACTTTATCATTGTCACATTCATCAGCACAACAACACTACCACTACTACTACACATACTATACTCCACAATAGGCAACATCAACAATGATTGCATACTCTTACATATCAACTCGTATATTACTTATTGCATTTGATTTATTATCGCGCGGCCGTTGAATGTCATGCTAAATACACATATATACATACATACATACATACATACATATATACCTATATACATATATCCGCATATATGTAACTATGTATTTGTGTTTATGTCCTTTCCAATTTTATCCTCTGTACAATATATGCCGCGCTTACTCCACCGCTGATTCTGGTGCTTCTTCGTTTTCACCAAATTATGGTATGTGAGTATGTGTGTGTGTGTGTGTGAGTGTGTGCCTGTGTGTCTGTGTTAAATAAAATTGTACATGATAAATGTAACTGTAATTGTTTGATGTAAATAATGATGATGATGTGATGATCTCAATGGTGGTGGCAGGCACATACGATACACCGACGACTGATAAGGTATAAAATTATAGTTTCTTTACATTTAGTTTTATGCTGTCATGGAGAAGCTGGTAATTCTTTAAAGATTTATCACAAATAAAATAGATATGAACAAATATTTAAGTATAAAATTTAAGAGGGTAAATGAAAAAAGAAATTTGGTATGTGCAAAATAAAAAAGTAGTAAATCGTTTTTAATTACTTTCCTTTTGCATTCTTTGTACAAAAATTCATTATTGATTAATGTAAATCAAATTTCATCACAATTATTTACTAAAACTGAATTTATTTAAAGAATGTGCACGAGAAATCTTGGTCGATCATTAGTTGTTGTTGAAAATTTATTTATAAATAAATTGAAATAACTTATATCGATTTAGAAGCTTTATTATTTGTGGTTACTGGTGGAATTTATTTTTATTTTTTAATTATTGCAGCTTTCCTCTAACGCCACATCGTCTATTCGCGCTGTACATTGTCTATTAAGGAGTGCCGTAAGCTATAGGGACGTAAGCTGACCGTGACAGTGTCGCATTTTGCATGAAGGCTTCTTGTACACAATTAATAAATCGTTAAACACGAAAGCTACACATGAAAAAGTTACCCAATGGCAGCTGGAGTACCACAAGAGAGTGTCCTTGGTCAAGCCATTATTTACCTAAGTTTTGCCAACAAATCATATTTTACACACATCTACAGTTCCTGATGACACAGAAATTTTAAGTACCCATGTTGACCTCACAACAGCGCCCAAAAACAGAGACACCTTCAAATAATTGAAAATTTGAATTTTTTATTCCTGGAGAATAAAAGTAAATGCATCACGAAGCATCCATCGTACTTTTGAGCTAAGAAGAAGAGCTTGCCCACCCTTGACTCTCAATAACTGTCCTATTCCCCAAAAAGATAGTTTTTACTGCCTCGGCATGCACATTGATAAAAGATTGAACTAAAAAAATCATATTGGATTAAAAAATATGCTAACAAAAGTAAAATCATCGAAACTAAACTGCTTGATCCTGAGCAACAAATTACCTTTTCTATAAAGTTGTTATTAAACCCATGTAAACGTAAGGCATTCAAAAAAAAAAAAAAAAACTTCAAAGAATGCAATCCAAAATGCTGAGAATATGCACAGGAACTCCATGATAAGTACATGATAAGGTCATAAAGACCTCAATATGGCCATAGTTGCTGAATAAAAATATTGTGAAAAATATAGTATACCCTGAAATTGAAGACACATTCTAATAGTCTAGCAAGAAGCTTACAAGCTTACTACAAAGCCAATACCGCAAGCGGTTAAAAAGTAAAGACACCAGAGTTCTTGGTATAAAATAAACTGGCACAATTGTGGTCGCTGTGGAGTAGTGGTAATGCGTTGGACTGCTACTCAGAGTGTCCTCAGAGTGTCCGGGGTTGGAATTTCGGCACAGGCAAAATCACAAATTAGAAAAAATAATTTTTCTACACGGCACCACCTCTTGGCAGGCAATGGCAAACCTACAATAGTAAAAATTGCTATGAAAAGCTTTTCACTTCACCGTTCAGATTCGGCATTAAACTGTAGTTCCCTTCCATTCATGTGCAAATAGAACACGCACAACATGAGTGGATGCGAAAAGCTCGGCCTAGGCCCTCCATGGGCTGTTGTGCCATTAAAAGTAAAATAAAGTAAGCAAAAGGCACAATTAAGTAGTCTGGGTCTAAACTGAGCAAGAAGGAGGCTGAACATTATTTCTTAACCAGAAGTAATATTTATACTTCTTTCTTGTTGGCTGTAAATTAAGTCAACTAAAATCTAGTCAACGGCCTTTAACACTTTTAATACAGCACTAAGCCCACTCACTGGCTTGGAAACTGCCTTTTAATTTAGATTTAAGATTTGAAAAACTTATAGTCAGTTTATAATTATAGAAATATTCCATTAAAATTAAACTCTAAAAAAAAAGCAAAGTGGCCAACGAAGGCTAATAAGTTGATAACTTAATGTGAAACTTCTAGCGACCGAATTGTGATTAGAAATATGCGTCACACAAACATGAACAACAGATTTTGTTAGTTTTGTTATGTATAAAAATGACAGCCTGATAAAAAAAAAAACTGGTGCATACTTTTAAGCGCAATTACAGCGCAACATTTCAGTTTTACTCTCAACGGTAAAAATGTTCCAATGTTTCACCAAAAAATCCATTTCAAAAAGATATTTTCATTTTAAAATTTAATTCTTATCAGTGTTTACATTTTTACATATATGTGGTATTCACGATCTGATGAAAATGGACGTGCAACAATGTAAATGTAAATTTTTACTAGAGATTAAAAATTTGTGGTGTTGTAATAGTAGAGATATTGGGTCATATAAAAAATGTCAGCGGTATTTCTCGACGAGATGATGTTGGTACCGATAAATCTATCATTTGGTTGATGTTTAGTGCCTCCGCTATCTCCTATCAGCTTGCATGTCGATCTTGCCTTCCATAAGTTGCAAGATTTCATCGGCTTTTATTAGTGACTGGTCGAACAAAGCAAGGTACATCTTTGATTCAGATTTGTGGGCACCAACATCATATTGTAATCGTAAACTGGTCTTGAAAACTGGTCTTGCAATAATGCATGACTATTTGCACCAGAATGTATTACATTTTTGTTTTACACAATTAAACAAATTCTCATATTCTAGCGTTACAACAGCTAATTTTGTTCGTAGAAAAAAGCATAGGAATCAAAGTTAGGACGGAAACCCAAATAGATACTTTACGAATTCCGTAATTACGATGAATCAATGCGGAAGCGGAAGCAAAGTTACGATTCGCAGGAAAGTTTATATTAAAATATATTATGATGGATTCTAGAATAGAGTCAATGTTAAATTTATTAGTACTGAAAATTGGAATGCTTATTGTAAATTAACTTTCAATTCATTCTAATTAAAAATTCAAAAACTATTTCAAGCTTGTGGTGGAAAATTCAAATAAAACAAAAAAGCCTTGCATATATTTTGGCTTCAAGTCTTCTAGTTGAGCTTAATTAAAATTCCGTATACTTCAAGTAAAATTCAAATTAAAATGCAACTAATGCGACTCAGAGCGAGTAACTACTACCTTTTTTTTGTAATAAAAATGCATACATTTTTTCCCAGTCCTTGGAATATATCAGGAATAATTAATAATTTCCTTTCATCTCTGGAACACATATATGAAAAATGTTACTGCGTAATATTAAATGATATTCAAAAGAAAACTAAAGTTCACTTTGGTCACCTTTTACCTACGCTATCACTCACGATTCCTTTGCTAATTTAATTTGATTAACAAATATTTTCAAAAGTACATAAAAAATATATATAAAATATAAATAATTTATTAGCTGTTTTATTTCCTATTTACACACCAACGAAGACCTTATTGAGTTTTATAAAACATGCGCTTAGACAGCATAGCTTCAACAACCCCACATCCCCCTCCCCTGCCGTCCCCCCCCCCGCACACTCCGCCCTTTTTAGCCTTACATCGTGGCATCGTGGCACAGCGTGTGCCAATAAAGCTTTCAGGCGAAATGGGTCTTGATTAATTAGAGAAGTAATTGAATTAATACAGCAATGAGCAATTTAAATTGCATTCAACTGCACACATTCAACAACACACATACATTTGCATACTTGTTTATTTGTATATGTAGGGATGTGTGTATGTACTTGTGTACGTGTTTATGTAAATAATCCAGTATTAGCCAATTTAAGTTTGTGTTTATGGTATTTGTAGATTTAATTAAAAACGACGACTTCTGTTGTGTGTGGCGCGCAACGTGGCGGCTGCTAGTGGCAAGCCAAACGGAAGAGAGAGCGAAAGAGAGAATATGCCGCATTAGAAAATAAATTGCTTGCAATGAATGAGAGAATGAGGGCGTGTACAAGCTTAGGCTTTATTGACAGTGGTTGGGGTGGTAGCGGTATCGGTGGCGGTGGCGTTAGCGGTGATAGTGGTTGTGGCTTTGGTAAACAACAAATCAATCGAAGTGGGTCAAGATAAATCAAATCAAAAACTCAAATACTTGCTGGTGATGGGAATATCTACTAGTAGTTGATTGAGAATTGAAAGGAATTGACAGAAATTGAAAGAGAGAAAGAGAAAGAGGGGAAGGTAGTCCATAATAGTAAGTGGTTCGATTTTGCATAAATTTAAGCAACGTAAAAGTGTTAAAGGAAATATTCATTAAATATTATTGCAAAGAAACTCAAAGGAAATTCATCTTTATGAAGAATTGCTCTGCTCTTCAGCATCACCAAAGCAAAGCAATATTCATTTTGACTTCATTACACATAAGTGTGTTTGCATGAATACATTCTCATCTCATATGTTTGGCTGCCTGCATGCGTGCATCTATCTGTGTGTTTGTTTTTGGCAAATTTTGTTTACATTGCGAAAGCTTAAAGTATCCTACCAGTATGGAATGATATGAAAGCAGACGATGAGGCAAGCCGTCATCATCAGCAACAACAACAGCAGTAGCAGCGGAATAACATTGGCAAGCAACGGTACGCTACGATATAAGCATAACTCCTTCTTGCAATAACCAAAATGTAATTAACAACAGTATGCAGCAACGTACAGAAACAGCAGTATGCACCATGCAGTATCAGCAGCATAAACACATCAACAATAAGATGCAAGACTACAATGTTTATACCCGTATATGAACATGAGCGTGTACATATGTGCATATGTATACACATGAACATGAACATAATCTACTCGTATCTATGTATATATGTATAGTTAAACACATACACTCACATACACATTTTATGTATTATAGCTGGCAGTCATGCTTTTAGCTATGATGCAGCAATAAATTTACAGCAACATTGACGAGTGTAATTAGTGAAATTACATATATATACCCACACACACACACACACACACACATACACACATATTCACATATGTAGTTACACATATGCACTAGATTCTATGCTCCTTAATTATACTTTAAGAACATCAGCAACAGTAAACAACCACCACAACAATAATAACCATCACAATTTACTCGCAATAGCGGCAGCAACAACGCCAACAGCAGCAGCAGCAACATTGTTAAAGTCATCGTCTTTAAATTACATATTTAAACCATATTATGGAACATATTTGAAGGTTTTTAAGCAATTTCTTTTTATCTTTATGAGAGCAACTAGCGCGTTTTCAGAGAAAGTTCTGATTTATGAGTTTATGCTCTAAAACAGGGAAGCGACATATTTTCTAAGCAACAATATTTCAGTTCTTACGCTTAGGTAGATATAAATTTAATGAAGTTACGCGAAAACTGAAAGTTTTCACTTTGTTTCATATTAAACTTTATTACAATTTTCGTCGCTAGATTTTCTTATTAAAAAGATACATACATTTTTGAGGAAAATTAATTAGAATTTGTGGGAATTAGAATTTTACAGCAACTAATCTGTGGAATGCAAATGACTAGTTTTCTTATTCGACATATCAGTTTGGCAAAATATATTTTCGTTGACTCTTGCTGTGACATAGTCATAGGCTAAATGTTCTGCATAAAATCAAGCAAAAAGAGAAAACTGATATAAACTGATATTAAATTATATGATAATGTAGCAAAATATACTAAAACTAAAAAATTGCTCATGCAAATTTACAAAAATATCGCATGCGCAAAATTTTTTTAAAACAATTCCAATAAATTAATTGAAGGCTTTCAGTTTAAAATTCCACAAAAAGCTCAATTCAACAAACATTTAAAAATATGTCATGATAGAAAAATGTTTCTTTAATTTAAGGTAAGATTTCATTGAACTATACCAGAGTTAATGAAAATATCTAATGTGAGTAGACTAAAAATTATGGCTACCTCTTCTAATTCTAAAAATTTCATTAAATTTAAATGAAACCGAAAATATATAGTTTATGAAAGAACATTTTTCAAACTTAAACTTTTACCAGTGTTGAATGTAAACATCTCCAATAGGTTAACTGAATATATCCCATGGGAGAAACTTTTTAAGTATTACTAATCGTAACCGATAACATTGCATCAATTAAATTGTGATAAAGTAGCAAAATTTACTAAATAAAAAATTTAACTAAAAAATTTCTCATGCAACTTATGAAAAATTCCAATTAATTAATTGAAGGCTTTCAGTTGAAAATTCCACAAAAAACTCAACTCATATTTTAAATAAATAATAAATAAAAATAAAAATATCTCATGCAAGTTTACAAAAAAATCGCATGCGAGAAAGCAATTCCAATTAATTAAATTGAAGGCTTTCAGTTGAAAATTCCACAAAAAGCTCAATTCTAACAATTCAAAATATGTCGTGATAGAAAAATGTATCCTTAAATTTAGGTAAGAATTCATTGAACTATAACGAAAACCAATTCTAATGCATCGAATAATTGACGACTTTCAATTATGTAAAAATGCCATAAAATTTAAATGAAACCGAAAATATTTTATGAAAGAACATTTTTCCAACTTAAACTTACACCAGTGTTGACTATAAACATCTCCAACGCGTTAACTAAAAATATCCTGTTAGCAAAATAGTGTAAGTATTACTAATCGTAATCGATTCCAATGCAACTTTGAAGAAATTTGCAAGAAAAAATTCTCATGATTAGAATTTATTTCAAATGGAATAATTTTTTAAAGACTTTTATATCGCAAATTTATTAAAGTTGATTTGAAATTTACATACAACTTTAACAAAAAAAAAAACCAAAGTGTGGCAAGACATATCTCATGGGAGTAAGATTTCCTTAAACTATATCAAAGTTAATTAAAAATATCTTATGCGATATAATATCGCTTCAGAGAAATTTGAATCCATTAATCTATTTAAGATTTTCAACCTGAAATCTTATAAAATTTAAATCACAGAAAAATTAGATCATACTTAAGAGAAAAATTCTTTGATATGATAGATCTGCAATGATTTTAAATGGAAATTTCTTTAAAGTTGAAAATAAATTTTAATAAATTAAACCAGTTTTGATTTAGCTGATAATATCCCACAGGAGAAAAGTGTATTAAAAACTTTTAATCAAAACCGATTGAAGAAACATTTATTGAAATCAAACACTGAAGGAATTTTCCAAAACTTCTTAAAAATATTACATGAGAGAAAAATTACTTCAAATTGTATAACTTCATTAATATTGCAACTACTTTCGATGGAATATTTTTATTGTTGAAAAGAAATATCCACAAACTTCTGTAAATTTCAACAGAAGTTGACTACTTAAAAATAAGTATGTCGTTGTACTATAGTTAACTGAAAATATCCCATTTCCGAAAAGAGCGTTAAGAAATTTTACTAAAAAAATTCCTTAAAATTTATTCAAAACGTTGATATATTTTTTTTTTTAATTTACAAAATAATTTTACAGCTTTTTTTTTTGGCTAGTTCATCATTAATCTGCCTGTATTTATTTTCAATTTTTTCAATAAGTATTTATTTATTCATTAATTCTATCTTGTCCCCTTCAAAGTAATCCCCCTCAGATATAATACACTTATGCCAGCGTTTTTTCCAATCCTCGAAACACTTCTGAAACGCGCTTTTTGGTATCGCCAACAGCTCCTGTTTCTCCTCAATCGTAGCAAAACGCTTTCCTTTCATCGGTGTCTTCAGTTTTGGGAAAAGGAAAAAGTCAGCGGGGGCCAAGTCCGGTGAATACGGTGGTTGAGGCATGATAACGGTTTTGTTTTTGGCCAAAAACTTACGCTCAAGCGACGTTGTTTTTGCTCAAAATTTAGCAATTTTGGAACAATCTTCGCTGCCGCACGTTTCATGCCTAAAACATCCGTAAAAATTGCTTGGCATGAGCCGAACGATATGCCAACATCATCAGCAACCTCTCTTATAGTGATTCGACGATTATCCAAAATCATTTTCTTCACTGCGTCAATGTTTTCATCGGTTGTTGATGTGCTCGGGCGACCAGGCGAGCATCGTTATTGACATCTTCTCGGCCTTCCTTAAACCGGTTATACCACAATTGAGCTTGTGTTCTGCTCATAGTAGACTCGCCAAAGGCCACAGTCAACATTTCAAATGTCCTTGTGCATTTAATTTCATTTTTTACACAAAACTGAATACAATTTCTTTGATCCATTTTTTCGAATAGTAAAAAATCGAAGAGCACAAAAACAAACTGACAATCCAAAATGGTTGGTATTGCCAACATATATAACAGACATGTGTATCAACATAACAGAAAAAACAATGAGAAAATCGAACATACTTAACTCACGAAATTTGAAAATAACGGTTATTTTTTATCACACCTCGTATAGAATTATTACAACACTTTAGAGAAAATGGCCCCAACGTTTTTATGTTTCATCTCTTTGTTCAAAGTTGATTGCAATTTTTTAATAGGCTCTTCTGGTAAAGTGGGAAATAAAATTTATATAAAATTGTAATTTAAAGTCTAATGATTTTCAAACTATACATAGCCATATTTTAAATACGGCTATGACCTTTTTTGCTCAGAAAATGATTAAGTTTAATTCATCATGTTGTATGCACAATTTGTTGCATAGAAAATTCATAAAATTAATATCTCTAGGGGTTACTTATTATAAATTGTGTATATACTTACATGATTTTACATAAATTCAAACTTACAAAATAATTTATATAATATTAATTACTGCTGCGTGGTCATTACCTGCAATTAAGAAAAAAGAAACAAGATTAACATTAGTACATACATATTTCAGAACTCGAATGTGATGTTATTATGTGGGTTAAATAAATACATAGTGGTCGCTGTGGTGTAGTGGTAGTGCGTTGGACTGCTAAGCAGAGTGTCCGGGATTCGAATCTCGGCACAGGCAAAATCAAAAAAAGTAGAAAAAATAATTTTTCTACTCGGCACCACCTCTTGGCAGGCAATGGCAAACCTACAAGAGTAAAAATTGGTATGAAAAGCTTTTCACTTCGCCGTTCGGATTCGGCATTAAACTGTAGGTCCCTTCCATTCATGTACAAATATAACACGCACAACATGAGTGGATGCGGAAAGCTCGGCCTAGGCCCTCCATGGGTTGTTGTGCCATTAAAAGTAAGTAAAGTAAATAAATACATAAATCTAAGAATCAATGAAAGAATTTCAGGCCAAACATGAAACATGAAACATGATAGAAAAACCCTATTTTCAATTATATGGAAAAGTAAGAAAATTGCTTGTTTGTTTTCCGAGAAATATTTGTGGCTTGCACAAGCTTGAAATATTTTTCGTGGAACGAATTATTATGTCATGTATTTTAATGCCAAATACAATCACATTTTCTAGCAATAAACAGCAAAAACCGCAACAATAAGAGCAACAATATTTGAGGGCACGCAGCGATGACTTTTGCTATTCGATGGACAGAAAAAAAGATTAAAATATGCATGAAAATTTATGGGGTATTTAGTACATAAAATACCCATATACCCATTTACAACTTTGTACAAATTCATATGAACTCTTTCACGTACACACACGCACACACACATACCCACCCACATTCATGTATGTATCAAAGCAAAAACTGACTCCATACGGCGAACCAATAACTCTTGAGCAGCAAATAAACTGGACTGAAAACCACATAAGAATGTTGCAGGCAATGGGGCAAGTAGATACTAGATACATACATATACCATATGTGAAAAAGCGGAACGAAAAGAAGAAATATGTGAAATAACATTTATTAATGGTGTAAGGAATTAAGGTTGCATGAATAATAATAATAACAGCAACAACTACATACTAAAAATTTAATGGAGCGTAAAAGCAAATAATTACCATGGAAAACGGAAACGGAAGGCAAATAGCAAATACTTAATTTCAAGTATAAATGAAATGGAAGTTAAAGGAAAAAGCGTAGAAGAGTAAATGAGAAAGAAGTATGAAGGAACATGCCGATTTATTACATAATATATAAATATGTACAATAGTGAAAAACAAACAGGATTTTACGAAATCGTTGAACGTCTGTTTGAATTTAAAATTACTATATTTCCATTTAAATCAAACCAATAAAATAAAAATTACTACCAATCAAAGATTTTATTTCATTATTAAATTCAACTGAAAATATTTCTTTCATATTTTTCCTGTGTAAATATTGAAGGTATACAACTTATGCTATTATTTGCATAGCGAAATCAAATTCATTGTTTGATTGTGTTTTTTGTTTTCTTTTTCATAAAGAAAAATATTTGGAAATGTTGATGCAATATCAGTGCAGCCAGCAATTTCTTGTGCTACAATAAATATTTGTAACCAATCAATTATTCGAATAGTTATGATTGCAACTAAAATTTGAATAGCTACAATTTAATCAAGATATTATTAAGTGATTGATTTTTTGGTTGAAGCCACGTTCGTTGGCAAATAATAAATTTTTCGATATCCAATATTATGAAATTTACAAATTTTTACTTTAATGAATTATTATTTGTTCAAGAATTTTTATATATATATTCTTGATCCTTTTGCTTATACAATTACATAGACACAAATCAATATTATATTCAGAACTATAGAGAGAATTATATGAGATTATATGCCATATAAAGGGAGTTCAATCATTCAATCCTTCTTTACTGACATAAAAACAAATATTATCAAATAGATTTTTCTTACCTGCAGTCGAACTTTATAGTTACTACCCTATCATACATTTTACAAGCATGTCCTTCCTTTCCAGAAAAGTAAGTTATTGAAAAATATAAACGAAGCACATGCACATGGAAAAATATATTATTGAAATAACTGAAAGTAAAGTAAAAACTTGTCTTATTTTTTGCTGCATGATTTCAAAAATTAATGAGAATGTTTCCTTTGAATTTCTTTCATTCATATGTGAAACAGATTCTGCTTTCATTTCCATGAATGCAGCATATATGTATTTATTTATTTAATAAAAACTCTATTGAAAATCTATTTCTGTAAAATATTTTCAATGTTTTTTTATAAATAAAATAAAATTAATAGATAAATACATAAAATAAGATAGCTAGTGTTGCTCGATGAGCACGAATTTTACACACGAGGATGGCTAGAGCTTTCAACGTAACACGCAAGACGGCATTATGTTTAAATGGAGATGCTTTACATTTTTTATAGGTGATTCTGACATGATTCTGACTTACACACGATTATGAAAATGAAATCCACTCAAAATTAAATGCTTTTCTCGTACAACCTAGCGATCAATATTATTGATTCTACAATATATTCGTCTTACATCAGCCGATTGAGAAGCGGTATATGATATACCGTTTTGCTCATATTAACTCTGCGGAACTCTTCGAGGAAACAAAAGTCCGCCGCCGCAACATAAATACATAGCCCCCAATATCACAGTAAGTACACAGTGGCTGACTGGGGGGGCTGGTACCCGCTGCTGAATGCGATAATGCAATACTGCAACCCCTGACTTAGAAACAAGAAGTGAATTTTTGTATTCCCCATTCTAGATGCGTAGTGTTTTGTAAGAGTACGATCATCTTGTACACGCTGTGGATGGTCACCACGCAATAACGCTCCTGATAAACGAGAGACTTCTCGGAAGCTATAATTACATCAGTTTAATCTGCAGAGAGAACAAATTTTCGTTAAAGTGTGAAATGTTTATAAGACTATGGCATACGTTGCGTATGAGTGATATTTTTAATCATACATGCTTATAGATATGGATATTATTCCAATATCATTTGTAAATAATGGAATAAGTATAATACTATTAAACATTAGAGTCTGCAACGGGGTTCAGATGAGAGGAGAGGAAGAGCGTTTGGGATCAAACCACATAATGATCATTGCTCTTGAACTTAATCATTGTTGAAGAAAGAATGACCAGTTCTTTTCGCAACAAGAGAAAATGACAAAGGTAATCAATCAATATAAATATATCGTAGGTAGATTTCAGAGTAAAAAATACGTTGCAGAAGCTTTTTCCGCCTTTCGAAGTACTACCACGTTTCGAAGTACTACATCAATAAATAATAATGTGGCTAATTGAATCACAATGACAGCCTCAACAATGAATAAGCGAATAAAAAAATAGTTTTTTTGCTGGACTGAGTTAAAATAGCAGCCAAGTGCCAGCAAAATTTGATACTATAATAACTTAATTCTACATCTTTCCACTCCAGGCAATTTGATCTAAATAATTCGATACCATATCCCCAGATTTGCACCTCATTCTCTGGCACATTGCCTTCTAATTTGAATCACCTCTACCTCGCTTCACATCTACCTTAAATGAATATTTCCATATAAATATATTTTTGTTTTTTTTTTTTTTTTTGAGGGTAGCTCACAATTGTGAAAAATATCAAAATGCTTAATTTTAAATTTCTGTAAATCCACAACTACCTTTTCATCTCACCTCCTTCCTATCCCTCCCTCTTTGTTGCAGTAACAGGATATGCTAATCTCACTTAATGTGAATGCAGTAGCACTGCCACCACCTACCGCCACTACGACTACTGTAACAGAAGCATCACCCGCAAACACAAACAACAACGAAAAATGTCATCAGCAGAGCATATCGTTGTTGTGTTGTTGTTCTACCAGCAACAGCTACAAATCCATACTTATCCTTCATTTTGTTTTTCGGTTTTTTCTTTTTTGTGCAATGCATAATGCACTTACGCTCATTGACCTAAATATCAACATTGAATATAACAACAGCACAGGACAAAAAAAAAAAACAGAAGCATACTTTGCAGAGCATAGCAGAGAACTAAGAAGAAGCCAGCAACGCTACAGAGTATTCACAAAAACAATGAAAACAAACAAGAATAAAAACAAAAAGCTAAAGTGTGGCAACGCTAATGCTGCTTGCTGGCTGCTGCTTTATCTCTACATTGGCTGCTGTTGCTGCTGTTGTTACTGGTATTGTTGTTGTTGTTGTTGTTGCTGCTGTAATGCTCGAACAAATCCAATATGCAAACCACACAAATTGCAGTAAAGTACATTAAAATCTGTTCGATAATAATCTGAAAATTCCATTTTGTTGTTGTTGTTGTTGTTAAATAGTTGTTGTCATCATCATCGTTGCAGTCATTCGCCAATGTTGTAGTGCTCATGTTGCTGCCTGCTTGAACCTCCCACTCTTCCAGCAGCAGAAACTCATAGAGTTGTGTCTGTAGCAGCTGCAGCCACTTTTATTATTATTTTTCAGTGTACCCGTGTACGTTGTTGTTGTTGGTTTTTTTTTTTTTGTTTTTTTTTTTGTCGTCCTTTTGGGTATATTTATGCACTTTGCACATTTATATTACTATCTTCCTGCAGCTTAAACAGCTCATTTTACTTTGTTCGAATATTCAATGTTGCTGTTGCTGTTGCTGTTGCTGTTGCTGTTGCTGTTGCTGCTGCTGCTGCCGCTTAAAACAAGAAACAAATGGTTGTTAGTGTTATCAGTTGACGGTATCAATAAATTCGCTTTTAAATAGAAGAATTTAATTTAATTTGCTGCTTCGCTGTCGTTGGCATGTCTTAAGTATTTGCTATTGCTGCTGCTGTTCATGGCATTCAATGTGAATAGTTGCTACAAAAGCAAGTGTCGCCCGAGAATTTTAAGCAAGTCTCTTTTGTAATGGAATTTTAAATGCCAAACTTTTTATGTATTTGTATTTTATTTATGATGATAATTTGGCTGTTGCGTATTCTTCCGTTTTCGTGGCCAAAGTCGAACTTTTTAATTTAATCAAAACTTCCCATTGCAACTGCAAACAATAAATGAAAAATATGTGAAAAGTTTTCCGGGCAGCAGTAGCGTGCGTAATGCATTTTAGTGTTCGGCATTTGAACGCATAGCGGATATTCTACGTACGCATACACTTGCATCCCGAATCCGAACAGCTTTCCATTTTTACATACTCATATTCCAATGATCAAATTTTCTCAAGAATGAAATGCCGCGAAAAATTTCGTTGCCGCGGAATTTGAATAATGATAGTCAGCTTAAAGAGGCATAAAATGGTAGATCACACTGGCTCCACACAAATAGTTTTACATTATTTTATTTTCTTTTTTCTACTAGAATTGGGTGATATCAAAAATGTTTTAAAAATCAAGTAGCAAATATTTTTGGTATAACAATGCGAATCCGAACGCCATTGACAAAAACCTTATCAATTTAGCTCGTAGTCTCGGATGATGATGCTATATTCCTGCAAGAATTTATATGAACTTAATTCAATTTTTAGACGGAATATTAAAGAAAGACGATATAGTAAGTATTGTGCCGAATCCGAACGGTGAGTGTGGAAATTTCTTAATTTTTATTTAATTTCTTCGTAATACTAGAAATAATAAATAAAGAAAAAATAATTTTACAAAATTTATTTTAGCCGAATTTGCATGCTGACAAAAAAGAAATTTCCAATTGATCTTAATATAGATTTACTATTCCAGCCAAGAAGTACATATGTATAGGGTGTCCCAATGAGTTATTAATTAAATTTTTTTTATTCTGTGCTAGTGGCAGGTCTGTTAAATTAACCGCTACCGTCTACGAATGTTCCGATTATCAAAAATGAAACGCTACCCAAAGGAATAACGCGTTATCATTGTGACTGTGAATGGCATTCATTACAGGAACGAGACAACGGAGTTATTGTAGCCTCAACGGGACGGTATGGATCTAGAGGATATGTGGTTTCAGTAGGATGGCGACAGCTGCCATACCGCGCATGCAACAATCGATTTATTGAACCATCGATTTCCAGACCGGATCATCTACTAAAATTCCAATGTTAACGCCCAAAGATTTCTCGCTTTGGGGTTTTGTGAAATCCCAGGTCTATACGAATAAACCACAAACAATTCCTGAACTCAATGCCGCGATCCAACGCGTCATTGGTAAGTTTCATAGAGCCGCATCTTTCTCAAAATGTCATCGAAAATTTCATTCAAATAGCAAAGGTCTGTGATCGGAACCGCTGGGGCCATTTGCCGGATATTTTACTACGAACTTAACATGTCTACTTTAAAATGCTATGCAAAATAAAACCACTCCCTCAAAAATATGCATTTCACTGAATAAGTAAAATCAAATTATTATACAGGCATAGAATTGCACAAATCTCTAGAAATTTACACCGAATCCGAACGGCAATGTTAAAAAATATTATTTTTTCTCTTCCACCTAATATTAGTAGCTTTGCTGGTTCACCAATAGTTCGAAAATTTTTTTATAACTTTTGAATCATATATAGATATTTAACTACCGAATCCGAACGGTCAAATTGGAAATGATTTTATATTGTATTAAAGTATTACTTATAAAATTAGATCATTTTTGCTATACAAGAAACTGTCAATTACAAATATTTTTTCAAGACTCAATCCGTGAAATTGTAAAGCTATCTGCCGAATGCGAATGCTAAGCTGTGGGGGCGAATTATTATGAAAAAACCGAAATTTGAAAAGAATTTTTAGTTTTCCACAAATGAAATAGTGAAACTCTACAACATTATTACGAATCCGAATTGTGATAGTAAAAATACTTTCTAAATTAAATACTTACTAATCTCGAAGGCAAGCTATTCGCTAGTGATAAGCAATAAATATATATACAAGGTATTTTTTTTTAGAAGTGTGTTTTTCAAGAAGAAATAAAACGCATATAATTTAATGTTATGCCCAAGAATTTAGCTTTATTATAAAGATAAGGATTTTCCATTATTTTTCAAAAACGATTTCGGGCAAGTGGCCGCCGCGCCGCCGCTGGTTCCAATAAATTCCAGCCGATAGGCCCAATTTTCGCCCATTTTTGCAGCAATTGGGGCCATATGTCAGGCGTCAATCGTCTCGGGCTTATGTGCATAGACAAGCGACTTCACATAACCCCACAAAAAATAGCCCAGCGGTGTTAAATCGCATGATCTTGGAGGCCCACGACGCGAGATAATGCGCTCACCAACAGTTTCCTTCAGTAAATTGATTGTTTCGTTGGCTGTATGGCTGTATGGCATGTAGCGCACCGTCTTGTTGGAACCAAAGGTCGTCCACATCAACATCCTCTAATTCAGGCACGAAAAAGTCATTAATCATGGCTCTATAGCGTTCCCCATTGACTGTAACATTATGACCGGCTTCATCTTTGAAGAAATATGGACCAATATGGACCTCTGCCCATAGAGCACACCAAACAGTGACTTTTTGAGGATGTAACGGCATCTCAACTTGGTTCAATGGCTTGTGGATTATGATCACTCCAAATGCGACACTTTTGCTTATTAACGTACCCATTCAACCAAAAGTAAGCTTCATCGCTGAACAAAATGCGTCGCGCGAACCGAACCATTATTTTGGTAATAAATTTGCACGATTTGCAAACGTAGTTCAGGCGTAAGTCTATTCATTATGAAATGGCAAACCAAACTGAGCATAAATCAAGTGACAGCTGTCAAAAAGGCCAACTCCGAAAAAAGTATTGCCAGATTGAAAACCACACTTCTAAAAAAAAACACCCTTTACTAACTGCAGTGATTTGAATCTTGTTATCGAATCATTTTCTTTGATCTAGGAATCTATGTAAGTACAAATATTGTCACCAGTAACTCTCAAGTGAGGGAGGTGCTTTCAAGGTTATGCCAAATCTATACGATGTCCAGAAACCCTATCTTCTTCCTTTCTTTTTTAGGTTATTACCTCAGTGAGTATTTTAGTCATAGTAAATACGCTGTGAAATGAAAAACGTACAATACTAGACTCTTTGCCAAATCCGAGCGAAAATTTTTAAATTTTTTTCTGTTTGAATCATGGAAGATTGGAATTTCTTTGTATTCAAGTATATAGTACAGTGCCATATGATTTCATAGAAAAAATTTGGGCGAATTCGATTGCTAAGAAAAATCACGATTTTCACCATTATCGGCTAAATTTACTATACTCATTTTCTATGAATACTCTAAAATTTTAACCTGAGTGCCGAATACGAGAAAGATATGAGAAATTGATTTTGTTATCAGCTTAAACGACAAGTTTACTCTCTTACGTAATGTCGCATTATTGGCACTTTTGAAGTCTCAAATGCCGTCTCGACGTGTCGAAAGCAGCAGCCAAGTGTCTCGGTTTTCTTAAGCAGTGTAAAAAATATTTCACTCCGGCTGATCTCCGCATGATTTACACCACCTATATACGTACAAAATTGAAGTTTAATTCGCACCTATGGGCTGGAGCTTTATGAACGCAACTGGAGCTCCTGGACCGTATCCAACATCGAGCGATAAAGTTAATAGAAGACAGTAGAGTTTACAGCTCTACTGACTCCTTGGAACATCGTCGAAACTTGACTTGCGTCTCACTGTTCTAATGTTACTTTCATGGTAGATGTTCTACTGAGATCATGCCGCCAGTTCGTGTGTTCACCAGAACTACACGATCAGCAAGCGGAACTCACGCCTTTCACGAAGACACGGTGTTCCACCGCAATGCGAAATACAGAGTAAGTTCTTTTATCTGTCGTACTGTGCGTATTTGGTTGAAATAAATTTTTCCTGATTATTGTGATCCTTGCAAATTTACAGCAAACGCTCATAACTACTACGCTCTGCCTTTGTTTGTTGACTGTATTTAAAAAAAAAAAAATAGTTTTGCCAATTCCAATTGATGGAATATTGCAAATTATTACATTGAAGATTTGCCATTCATTCTTGGGTGAAAACTTATAACATGAAATATATTTTTCTATGAATTCTTCAAACTTGGAAACTGACTTCCGAAGCGTTTTATTTTCAAAAGTTTTTAATTGTTAAGTGAAATACCATTGCAAACTACTTCAATCATGAGAATATCATGAGAAAATGTTGGGCCCTAGGTGCCAGAGAACGTTGGGTACTCAATTTGCTAACCATATGAAAAACAAATGAATACCGCTACTATTTTTTATATTTGTATTCAAACTAAAGTTCTACTCCAATTTTTAAAAATAAGAAAACTAAAATTAAATGAACACACGATCTCATGAAGGAAAACTATTTCAAGAACAAAAGCTAAAGAACAAAATATGGTAGATATTTTAAGCGGAAGTGAAAATAAAATGAAAATCAATTAAAAAGTGCAACATTAAAAATTTAGGACAGGAAAATAATAAATAGAATGGAATTAATGCATATTTCTAAAAGCAAACAGAAAAAAAGAGCCATCAAGTGGAAAGAAAAATAAAAAAGCCAAAAAGAGGGTTAAAGGAGAAAAAGAGAGAGTCTCTCTCTCTTGCGCAGAAGGAAAATATAGAGTCGGAGAGTCACAGCTAAAAGAGGAAAGTGGTCTCCATTCTTCGATTTTAGTAAATGAAAAAATATTCTTATATAAACTTGAAGAAAGCGTTCAAAATATTTGCCAGAAATGCTTCTTTTTTTTCTCTTTTAAATCTCGATTATTCACACTCGTACAATGGAATTTTCGCACGCATACATGCCAGTATGCGTGCACACACACACACATACACACACACATATTTCTTTGTTTATGCATGCAAATTTCACTATCCTGCAGTGTTGATGTCAAAAACATCAAGAGGAACAGAAGAAGAGCATGAAAAGCGTTCAGCTTCTTTTTCTTTTTTTTTTTTTAAGTAAAACCATCAAAAAATGCAAAGAAAAATAAAAGACAGAAAAAGAAAAGCGAACAGCAACAGAAGTACCATATGAAGTTAAAAAGCAAAGGATATAACAAAAGGAAAACAGCAGCAGGCAACAGCAACAACAACAACAACAACAACAACAACATCAAGTTAAACGTCAATCTGACACCACTTGTCATGCCCACATGAACGAAAGCGCTGCATCAAACGAGAAAACACGCAAAGGCGAGGCGCATATAAGCGTCAACACACACAGATACGCATACACACTCACTTGCACGCACCACAAATACACAGAGAGCCAAGATACTCACTGCTTATACTTATTTGCCTGCTGCTGCTGCTTCTGTTTTTGTTGCTGCTGTATGTGACAGCAATAAATGCGCCTCCATCACAAACTATCGCTATTGTAGATTTCCATCATGCTGTTGCTTTTCAAACCGACATTCACATATTCACGTATGTGGGACGACGTTGTTGCATGCTTGCATGTTGCAGGCGTTAAACATGTCATGTTTACAACACGAGATTCACACTACACATTCATACTCGCCGTCCATTTACCAGCTGCCACCCACCAACCCAACATTTCTTTGTATTACATACACAAAGAAAGGAGTAAACTTGTTAATGAAAAGAAACATTCCATGATGGTAAAAGTTCAAATGTGAAATGCGAAGAGCAACCAACTGAGCAACTGAATGGGAATTATCAAAGCGGACAATTTTTCTTACAACAAGTAAGTAAGTAAGGATATCACAAAGAAAGCTGGCTGTTCTTTATTTTTGGAAAACATAAAAGCAGGAGATTTTCCACAGGGAAGATTTTGCAGAGATTTTCTTTCATTTAATTTTAATTGTTTGTAACCGAGAATAATATTCAAAGTTGATCATTCCTTTCTTTTAACGGCACAACAGTCCATGGAGTGAAATGAAATTTATCACGACCAACTTACATATTTCAATTTACATACTTCAATACTTATATCAATCTGGTTTTTACGTTTTCTATGTTTCCTCACGTTCTCTTATGTATTTTGATGTTCCTTCTTCTTGTGAAAAAATTCTCATACGAAATTCCTTGAGTTCCTTTTAAATATGACAGAGAGAGAGAGAGCCGGTATTGTAATCGCACTTTTAAATACTAAGTACATGAAAAAATGTGTTGTGTTGCTAGGCAGTACAAGCAGAGACGTCGGCTCTCTTAATGAATGTCATCTCATGTTTATGCACATATACAAGCGGTCAACTGCGAACAATCGAGTAATTTTCATATTGGCAAGTGATCGACTTCAGAGAAATTTACTGTTATTGTTCGACGTGTTGTTTTTGCGAGAAATTCCTTTAGTGCATATACATAATAAGAGAGAAAGAGGGAGAGAGCGGTTTGTGTTGTTCTTGCAGGAGTAGATTCTGTTTACTCGCTCTTTTGTTTGCACCGTTTCACGCCCCACCATTCGATGTTTCGCTGTAACATTTCGATTTTCCGTACTCCTCAATAAAGAGTAGATGGTTTTAATTTTTTGATGTGTACATAGAGAGCAAAGCAAAATAAAATAATACGCCACACAAAATGGTGCCGATCCAGATTTCAATATCATTCCATAAGTAGATGTAGTATGTAGATGAGTTGCTGTGTCTGTTTATCAAGCAGAAATGCTTGCTTGCACTTGAGGGATCAGCAAAAAGATGAATAGTTGAAGAAGTTGGTAATTTTCTGTTCATACTTGATACTCAGGCGATTACTACCGCCGCAACGAGCAGATTAACTTCGGTTCGATCCTGAGATAATACTGTGTTTCATGTAAGTGACAATAAGAATATGTCAAGCTTCATGTGATTCAAGGAACGAGGCTGGCGCTACTCAAAATTAGTAGATCGTTAATGCCTTAGCTAAACAAAGAACAATCATCGATCTAGTTAAGTGGTTCTGAAGCCAAAATTTTTAATTGAGAGTTAATGGAATAGTTAGAGATCACAAATTGGATAGGTATTAAAAAAAAGTGCCTCTTGGCACCAAAATGGGACTTAAATAGACTCAGTTGACAACTGGACGATAGCTGTAAGATGCCAAGTAGGATTAGGTCATTTGTACATTGTGCGGATTTCCGCCTCTGTTGTATTCAACGGGTGGAGAGATTTTGGGATTCTTAGCGATATCTGAATAAGACAGATCTGCAAAATATGCTCAAAATCGGCTTGACTGAGACATCGAAGGGTAGCTATGTTTCGAGTGACAACTTATTGGTTGGATTCGTGGCGATATCTGAATAAGACAGATCTGCAAAATATGCTCAAAAGGGGATTGGCTGACACATCGAAGGGTACTTATTTTGAAGTAACAACTTGGATTGAAATGTGTGTGAAGTATCATACCATAAGATTTATGAGAAAGGACATCATGGAATCAGGGACAACTAACTCAAGCAATTAAATCGATCTCTTTCTTCTTCTTTCCGTTAATGGCACAACAGCCCATGGAGGGCCTGGGCTGAGTTTTTCGCATCTTTTTGTGTTGTGCTTGATATATTTGTGCGAGCTACAGCTTTATGCTTTTATTTAATACAGCTTTTAGTGAATAGTCTAATTTTATACATTTAATGGTACCTTTTTCAATACTTAGTTTTTCTAAAATACCTATATATTATTTAAAGCAGTAGAACTTTCACAATTGGTGTGCCAATTCCAACTTTTCACTAAATAATTAATTTATTATTTAAGAAGAATTTTGTTTTTCAAGAAAATGATGAGTTATGATTTTAATTCAATAGCCTCTCAGGAAAAATCCTATTCAAAACCTCTAAGATAATTTCCTATAATTAATAAAATGCGCCACGTATTTTTACGATAGACTTAACTCTTTCCATGCTATGTTCATACATAAATTTGGCAATGTTTCTTAAATTACTTGCTTAGCTAAGACTTGCACGAGCATATGGATTTAAAGTACAGTACTTTTCGCTTAAAACGAACCCTTTTAAAACGAACTTCCGCCTAAAATTAACTAATTTCAAAAGTACCCGCTTTATTTCTAAGGAACTATGAAATTTTTTTTCGCTTATTTTAAGCGAACTTTCGGTTATAACGAACTTTTTTTTAAGCAGCAAAAGCTGCTTATTTTTCGGTTAAAACGAACCAAGAAAGTGGCGCTATGACCAAAAATAAGTTTTGCACTGGTAACACTGTTATATTTTTCCAATGTTCTCGAATACGGAAATTACCATTAGTTTATTGTTTGTGCGTGTGAAGGATGCAGCTGATAATTACAAAGTTATAAAATGGACGTAGTAGCAGTTGGAAAACAAAGGAAGGTTTTTTTCTTTAAAAGAGAAATATGCAATAATAGAACGCTTACAAGAAGGTGTAAAACCAAAGCAATTATGCCAAGAAATGGGCCTCAGCAAGTCAACAATTCTCAATAATTTTGAGCAAAACTCCTCAAATGTAAAGAAGGTCAAAAACCCTTCTTTCATGGAACTGGATCATTGCCTACTAAAATGGTTTACTCAGAAAAGAGCCAATAATGTTAACCAATGCAGTTTTACAAGCGAAAGCAGAAGAATTTGGAAAAAAGCTTAATTACTGCAGCGAAAGTTGGATTGTTCGATTTAAAAGACGCCATAACATCACTAGCGGGAAAATAAGTAGTTGGAGAGGAGGCTGAAGTCAATGTGGATGTGGTCAATGTGGATGTGATCAATGATTGGTTGCAAAATAAGTGGCCACATATAATTTTAAAGATGAGATCACCATATTTAATGGTGATGAAACGGGTTTATTTTATAAGCTCACTCTTAATAATACACTGCGCTTCAAAGGTGAGTCCTGTACAGGTGGAAAACTATCAAAGGAACGACTAATAGTGCTCTTAGTAGCAAATATGACGGGTACGGAGAAACAAAATCTTTTATTAATCGGAAAAGCAAAAAATCCCAGGTGCTTTAAAAACATAAAAAAAATTACCTGTTAGTTACCAGTCTAATAAAAAGGTTTGGGTGACGTCCGAAATTTTTACAAAGGAATTAAAACAGTGGGACAATAATTTACGCCGTGCGAATCTAAAAATTATACTACTGGTAGAGAACTGCCCAGCTCATCCGGATATAAAGGAGTTAGAGTGCATTAAATTAGTGTTTATGCCTCCATATACAAGTTCAGTTTTACAACCTCTGGACCAAGGTGTCATTCACGCATTGAAAAGTAAATATCGCCACTTGCTTCTCTCAAAAATGGTTCATGCAGTTGATAAGGGTGAAGATAGCTTCAAAGTTAGTATACTGGACTCAATAAATTGGTTGAATATGGCATGGTTAAAAGTCAGCAAAACAACAGTTGCTAATTGCTTTCGGCACAGCGGATTTACCACGAATGAAGACGAGTTCACCTCGGATGATGATCTGCCATTAATAGAATTGCTAAACCAACCAATGGAATCATTTACAGATGGTAATAAAAGGGGTTTACTGAGTTGTCGTACTTTAATTATCCTTCATTGTTTGATTCACAGTTGGGACAGAAAGCTTCAACGATTACATATGTTTTGATGACAACCTTGTAGCTACAGAAGAATTGGACGACGAAGCTATTTTGCAGTCAGTTTGCGCTGGTGATGACGACCTTGACGACGATATGGGCAGCGGAGAGCCAGTCCCAGTCACTGCCCTGGATGCAATGTGTAGCGCAAGCTATGTAAGAAATTTCATCCAGTCACGCGATACTCCACAACAAATTCTTGACCACTTGGCTCATGTAGAAGCGTATATAAATCAAACTAATTTTGGTACTAAGCAAACAAAAATAACTCATTTTTTTAAAAACTAGTTTTTTTTATTTAAATATCCAAATTTTTTTTTAATAAATCAACAAAGTAGTTAATATATGCATGTGCATATACATAAATGGTTTTGTTAAAGTCTTCATTTAAAGCGAACTTCGGTTAAAACGAACCATTTGGCCCAGTCCTTTGAAGTTCGCTTTAAGCGAAAAGTACTGTATGTAAGAATATACATTTTAAAGCAATTAACTTTCGCATGCATTTTCAGAACTTGCTCAAGCTCAAATTCTAATTAAATATCGCTTGCCAAAAAATAAAATAATAAATAAATTAAACATACCACACAAAGACACACATACACACACACACACACATGAATGATTAAGTGTGTTTTGAAATATTTGTGGGTAATACAACCTTAACTTATTTAACACGACACACTCACACAAGCATCAACGAGTATGTACACTTATACTAATATGACAAGAGTATTTCTTACCAAAAATTTTGCATATAATTTCAATGAAATGTCAATGTAAGTATTTGTTTTTACTTTTGTGTTTTTGGTTTTTTTTTTTTTGATTTTGTTTTTTTTTTATTGTTTGTACAACATTCGAATGTACAAGTGGTTGTACAGAAGTTCACACCCACACTCATACCAATATATACATGTTTCAAAGTATACAGTAATTTGTGTTAAAGTAAGGAGCAAACGTAAGAACGAGAAAAGAAGAAGGGAAAAAATGTCACCCTAAATCACTTTCTCATATCCGGCAGCAAACGATTAAGCAAATTATGATGAGCTTGAAGCATGTTTTTGCCGCCCATAAAAACGCACGAACACAAGCATGCACAAACCATTTCGCATACGGATACATGTAAAAATAAATACAAGAAGATAAGTACGAGTAAGTCAACGAACGAGTTTGCTACGCTTAGACACACACACACACACACACACACACACACATACTCGTATCCACACTCATACTACATTCATATACATAAATCTGTTAGAGGCAAAAACTGCTACTGCTGTGATAATATTTGCTTATTTTAAAATGGTATACGCTGCACTAACAACACAGAACAGAAGACTCATCACATTGATGTTTCTTATTTATTTACACCATATCTCTCTCTCTCTCTCTCTCTCTGACTCACTCTCTAACTCTCTCTCTCTGTGTGTGTGCGTATGTATTTGGATTTACGCTAAAGTAAAGATAAACAAAATTGTTTTTTAGCCTAAAATTATGTTACTGTTCCTACAGCTTCTTTGAATGGAAAGCGCATAGAAAGTGAAACATGCTGAGGTATACTCGTAGGTACAAACTAAGCTGTCGCCTTCTTTTTTTCAATGCTAATAGTGTATGTACGTTTGTAGGTGTAGGAGATGGTTTAGAAGTTTATGTTAAAGGAAGAAACTTTTTCCGTATCAGATTATTGAAATAGGATTGTTATGATAGCATCAGTAGCAGCAGGAAACAGCACAGCACAGCACAGTACAGTTGAGGTAGCGGTAGTGTTATAGCGACATGTAAAAATAACAACAGTGATAACAACCAGCATGTCGCCGGGAACGGAAATTGTAGAAGAGAAGTTGATGGTGCATGGCATGCAAAAGAAAAAGAAGTAAAATGAGAAAAAAAGAACAACAAGAACACAGCCGCCAGGCAGGAAAGCAGGCAGCCAGGTAGTTTCAGTATTGCTGCTAACGTTTATGCGTTCAGTTTTTTGAGGCATGCGTATGTGCCTATTTGTGAGCGTGTGTGTGTAAGTTTTTACTTTTGAATAACATTTATAAATTTGAGGCGGTTTTTTTTTTGTCTGCTTCATTTCTTTGTCTGCTTCATTGCTCCGTCTGTCTGTATGTGTGTTTGCATTAAACATGTCTGTAATTGTAAATATGTACTCGTATGTAGTTACTGTTCTCTTGTTGTTATTGTTGTAGCACAGTTGGTTCAACTCATGTTGCGGCATTAGACTTGCATTAATTAAAAATTAGCAGCAGCGGTATACACATACACAGTACATACGCACGTACAGGAAACGGAAACGTAAAAAACTGTGTCATTTAATTTTCATTTATTATCATATTATATACATACATATGTACAATATGTATGTAGGTGTCTCCTTTCTTGCAACTTTAACACATCTATTCTACTTTATATCTAATTGGATTTTAAAGAGCAAATTCGTGTTTCTCTTCAGCGACAAGATTAAAATTTTCGGTTTTTCTTCGTTCAATTTGTTTTCTTTTTCATAAGCAGATTTAACAAAGTTAACAGTGTTTTTTTGTTTTTTTTTTTTTTTTTTGTGTTAACTTTTTCTTATAGAGTAATCACGGCAATTAGATATTCCCTTTGACATTTCTATTTAATTTTATTTTATTTCCTTTTGCTTTTTTAACAAAATTTTTAAATTTTTTTTTTTTTTTTAGAAACTTTTGACACTTTTTTGTTGTTGTTTTGTTTTTCCCTATTCATTCCTTGTTTTTCTTTAAATTGTAACTACCATTTTACACTTACCACATGTTTACTTAATTGTTTAGTGTGTATGTGCAGCTTCTTCTATGTATGTATTAAGCATACAAATACATGTGTGTGTGTGGTTATGTAGGTTAAGCATGTAAAACTGAATATGTTTACATTTGTGGTCGCTTTGGTTTTCCTTCCGTTGCTAAAAATCCAAAATAAGTATTACCAAATCGATTCAAGTTTATGTGACATTTCATATTTCACATATGTGAACTATATACAAGTACATATGTAGTCGAGACTTCGTTTGAGGATTCATTGGGGAAATATTTTGACGTGGTGGGTTCCAAGCCCGACGCACAACCATTCATTCAAGGCCATGGAGAAGCCCACCGCACACATTAGTTAACTCACTGACGGTTGTCAGATCTCTACCCAGGGGACTGTGGAGGCTGTGTGTCGACTTGAAACGTAGAATCGCAAGGATTGATCATGGACGCACCTGCGACTGTCACGAACTTTACCTTGCGTCATACGCCCCAGGCCCCCACGATGAACTGTATGAGCTGTATGCCGACACTGAAATAGTCAAGCGTATAAAAATCCAGCGACTTCGCTGGCTGGGTCATGTTGAGCGAATGGAAGAAAGCGCTCCGGCTAGAAAGGTGTTTTATTCGAACCACGGTGGAGGAACACGCAGAAGGGGACATCCTAATCTCCGTTGGAAAGACCAGGTGCAGGGCAACCTGACTGCACTTGGCCTTACCAACTGGCGCCTTCGCGCGCATAGCACAGGCAACTGGCGAAGCTTTGTAGAGGCGGCCAAGACCGATCATCGGTTGTAGTGCCAGTTAAGTAAGTAAGTACATATGTAGTCGAGAAACTTAAAGATTTGCAATGATGTAAGTTTGAGTAAGGCAGAATTCTATATTGAAATTTAGATCCATTCACGGGAAACTAAAATATGATATTTTCATACGGCAATTTTAAAATCAAAATTGATATGTTGAAATATTTAAACAAATTACTGCATTTAACATCACGGAGTTGAACTGCAGATGAAAGAGACTCAGATCAAAACTGATTCGAACTTAACATTTGGTTCATTAGTTCCTCATATCGTAAAACTTTTTCTTCAGCATATCAGATTACATCGGCTTGCGAGTATCATAATTCATCTGCTTCACACACTCGATAGTATATGATTGTTGGAGAACGAAAACTACCTACTGAAACAAAGAATTAATGCGTCTTAGCCTCTGACGAGTGAATAGCTACCAATATATTGTTATACATATGTATTCGTAGAAACTCCTTCATTGTTCATTCAAGTATTTTTGATAATATGAGTAATATTTATGTAAGGTCATTCAGAAAGATTATTAATTTGTTCATTGCTCGTTTAGGTTCGTTAATGCGCCTACGGGTACTCTTTACATAACACAGTGCAACACACAAAATGTTGCCTCAGTTTTGACTTCTGAAAGTACTTATCGAAACTAGCAAAATCTTATGCATATTTTACATTAAACTTTATTTTGAGCACTTTTTTCAAAGAAAATCAATATTTTCTCATGGCTAGGTATATCACGTAACCCAATTGGAATTTTGTTTTCCTGTCTTCAGCATAGTTGTAGGTATGGACTGCATCTAGTGCCTCAAAATCGGGTAAATGTTATTTTAATGCGCATATATTCGCGCAGCTACCACCAATCTGATACTGATATTCAAAATCCTAATGAGAAAAATATTGGAAAAAATGCTTGTGCTTTTGCGACTATTTCCCGATTTTGAGACACTAGAAGTACTTTCAGAAACTGAAGTCAAAACAGAGGTAACATTCGATAATCTCGAAAATGTTGTAGTGTGTAATCCTCCATTGACACTACAATTTGCTGTGCGATTCTCTGAAACGGGAAAACAATTTCAATCTTCACATAAATTTTTGCGCACGAGTTGTAATTGTATTGTAATTGTATTGTAATTGTATTGTAATTGTATTGTAATTGTATTGTAATTGTATTGTAATTGTATTGTAATTGTATTGTAATTGTATTGTAATTGTATTGTAATTGTATTGTAATTGTATTGTAATTGTATTGTAATTGTATTGTAATTGTATTGTAATTGTATTGTAATTGTATTGTAATTGTATTGTAATTGTATTGTAATTGTATTGTAATTGTATTGTAATTGTATTGTAATTGTATTGTAATTGTATTGTAATTGTATTGTAATTGTATTGTAATTGTATTGTAATTGTATTGTAATTGTATTGTAATTGTATTGTAATTGTATTGTAATTGTATTGTAATTGTATTGTAATTGTATTGTAATTGTATTGTAATTGTATTGTAATTGTATTGTAATTGTATTGTAATTGTATTGTAATTGTATTGTAATTGTATTGTAATTGTATTGTAATTGTATTGTAATTGTATTGTAATTGTATTGTAATTGTATTGTAATTGTATTGTAATTGTATTGTAATTGTATTGTAATTGTATTGTAATTGTATTGTAATTGTATTGTAATTGTATTGTAATTGTATTGTAATTGCATTGTAATTGTATTGTAATTGTATAGTAATTGTATTGTAATAGTATTGTATTAATTAAACGCGATTGGACTCACTCTATTGCCTACCAGAAAGTTTCATAAATCAGACGTTCTTGGCGGTATAAGTTCTTTCGCGCTTGGGATCTTTTATCACTAGTTTACCGTTTCTAAATTTCGGTCGGTGATATCTGATCTCTGAATTCGTCCGTTGTATGTTTGAAACGTCTTTATTTCTTGTCCAGGCTAATCCAAGGCTAATCCGAGTCTGAAAGACTGGATAACGACACAGCAGAGATGTTCCGCAGACACAGTCTATGTTCTGCCACAGTAGTCATTATAACTGTCAACTGTAAAATTTCATAGAAGTATTTACAAAGTTTTAGCATCTCTTTCCTGCTTTAACCTTTATCAAAGTCAGTAGTGTTAGTGTACGTTAGTGATAAGTATTTATCAGGATAAATATTTGTTTCCTCTTTTAAAAATAATGTTCCATATTGTAAATTCCCTCATTTCAAGTGTTATATGAACTATAAGTTATTATATTACTACAGAATTTCTTCACAGCTTATCTTTAGTTCGTACCTAATCACTTTCTATGCTCAAAATAGTAATAATAAATACAAATTACCACAAATATTTTGTTCGAAACATATTTGAAATGCTACATTATCAAATTCACTTAATTTAAATTTTTCTACTAAAATTAAAATGCACGCAACTTAAGAGCATAAAAGAAAGAGCAAGAAAAAAATTGTCTGAATTGAAATTCGCAATGTATCAAACCAATTAAATTGATCATAATTCACACCAAACACTAATTCAATGTGACAACATACCGCGCAGCAGCCAGCAGCAGTTGAAGCAACAACAACATAGCTATAGCATAAGATGCTGCTGCTGCTGCCTGGCATTGCTATAGATTGTGTATGATAATATTATATAGATAGCAGGCTGCTTGCTGTACGGCAGTAGCTAATGCGAGATGCTAAACTCAAGATAGCACACAGGAAGGCGAGAACAAAATTAAAATAAACTAAAACCAAGTAAATGCGGCAAGTAGCGAAAGCAAATTGTGGTGGGGGAAAAGGCAAGAAGCTAAAATAGTAGCTAGCAGTTGCGAGTGACTACCACCAGCAGCTAGTCGCTGCTGGTGCATAACTAGCAGTAAAGCCAATAAAATAATTAAGAACATTTTCTCGACTTTCGACTTGATGGCGTAAACAACAACAACAAAAAACGGCACATTTATCGAAGCAGGCAAGAGAGAGACTCTATAACTTGAAGCTGAAGCTTCAGGACGCACAAGACATAGATGAAGAAAAGGGTTTGGGAATTGTGTGCGGCTGTAGGTATATTCAGCTACTCTTCAGCTCAGTCTAAACGTATAAAAACAGTCACAATTCCAGTTCGCTGTTCGTATTTAAATATGTATATATATATTTGTGTGTGTGTCTGTGTGTGTAGCTAGCGTCAAATGATTTTGCAAAATTCACCCAATCTAATTACGTGCGTTGATTGGGCTCGAGTTCAGTTGATTTTACTTTGAGTTTCACTTCTTAGCAAAAGAAGAGCATTATAAGGCATAAAATTGTGTTGTTGTTATGATGGTGTTGTTGTTATTGTTATTCTTGTTGTTGTCTCCCTTCCCTATACATGCTCCGTACATACATATGTATCGCTTATTAATAGACCAGCAGCATAGACTGCACCACTGACTTTTATGGGTTTATTATAACTACACAGAGAGCCAACGAAAACATGACAGACTTAGCAGACCAAAAACAAATAAACAAGCAAACAACAAAAACAACATGGTAGAGAAAATCCAGTGAATGTGATATGAATGGAAATATGTATGTATGTAGTGGTGAATTGGTTGGTTGGTGATTTTCTTTGCACGATACGATACTAATACAAACTCATGCATGCACACACACAAACACACACACACACACACACACACAATCACATAAAATTTCAATGTTTAGCCAGAGCTAAGGAAGCTAGAAGTAAATAATTGACACAAACACTCTTTTCTCTCTCTCTCTCTCTCTCTCTCTCTCTCTCTCTCTCTCTCTCTCTCTCTCTCTCTCTCTCTCTCTCTCTCTCTCTCTCTCTTTCTCTCTCCCTTTCTCTCTCATACTTCCGTTCTTCTAATCGCCCCACTCATTAACTTTGTTCGCTCTTTGTGTGGTATGCTGCCACACTTTATTAAATTCATGCTTCAAATACGCCAAAAAATGAATACATTCAGGTCTCATCCGCTTCCTCTCGCTGTTTCTCACTCACATGCGCTAATACCAAGAATCCGTTTGTTACTTGTTTTCGCTTATTGGGAATTTTTTTTTTTTTTTTTGAAAAAAATAATGTTGCAACATTGTAGCAAATGATAATGCAAAAATTTATCATTTTACAAAAGCAAAAATTTAATGAAGATGCTAACGCATTGTAGCGTAAACACACACACACACACACAAATCAACACTCAAACTCACTCTTGCAGGCCATAAAACGGAAGCGGTGCTCATTAGGAGCAGGAAAAAAGTAGAAACGGCCAGAATAACAGTGACAGTAGGCGAACATGTCTTAGAGTCTAAGCCCTGTATTAAATACCTAGGCGTAAAAATCGACCGGAGGTTGTACTTCAAACAACACATTGAATACGCCACCAGTAAGGCAGCGGAGGCGGTAACGGCGTTAACCAGAATAATGATGAAGACCAGAGGGGCTAAGCAAAATCGCAGGAAACTACTAAGCAATGCAGTCACTTCAATATTGCTATACGCAGCTCCCGTCTGGGTGGAAGCCACCAGATACCACTCATACCTGAAAGGCTTGAAGACGTTGTTCCGACTTTGTGCTCTAAGGGTGTGCTGCGCTTTTCCCACTGTATCTGATAACGCCATCACAGTAGTTGCGGGAATTTTACCAATCAAGCTGTTAACAATTGAAGTCGCCAATACATACTAACGCAGAACCAGACCAGAAAGGCTAACGATCCGCAAGGAAGTAAGGGATCGCAGCATGCAGGTGTAGCAGCAAGAGTAGAATTCCTCACTCAAGGGACGATTTACGAACCGACTGATTCCCAATATTCTAAAATGGGTAAATCGTAGACATGGACAGATAGACTGCTACCTGACCCAAATACTGACTGGACACGGCTGCTTCAAATCGTATTTGTATCGATTCAAGCATGAAGTAGACCCATACTGTACTTATTGTGTGCCAGACGCAATAGAAGGCGCAGAGCACGTTTTTTTTTTTTTTTGTATGTCCGCGCTTTGAAACTTAGAGGGAAGCGTTGAGCATTAAGGTGGGGAAGCCAATAAAGGTTGATACCCTGGTGGATATAATGCTTGATGCAAGTGTCTGTAACATGGCAACTATAGTCATTTCAAAACTGCGTCGCGCTGAACAACAGCGCAGATCTTCTTGAATAGGCAATAGGTCGCTCCACCTCCGCGAAGTAATACCTGACGGTTGTTCCACGGAAGGAGGGAATCAGAGCTGGGGTGGGTTTTTAGTGGGTGAGTCGAAAGGCAAGTCTCACACTTCGCTTTCAATGCTTTGTGCCACCTCCACAAAAAAAGCACACGTGCATACAAACATACAACACAACAACATGAAGAACAACTCAACTCAAGCGAGTGAGCGTATGTATGTATATGCGAGAAGAAAACAATTTGTTTGGCTTAAAGTGACTTTCAAATGATGAAGTGATGATGGTGATGATGATGATGGCTGAGGCTGCAGCAGTGCGAACGGCGATGTGCTGCTCTATGTGTGTATGTGTGTTTGTATGTGTTTATCGAAGTGAGAAGAATGATTTTCTGCGTAGCATAAGTAAATTAAAATGCCACAACGAATTGACGTAAGTAGAAGTAGAGAAAGAAGAAAAAGTAAGCGAACATCTTCTTGTTTCGCCTGAATACTTACTATGTCACAGAAACCAGCAAATTTTCATTAACTAAAGTGAATTTCGTTTAACAAAAAACCCTCAGCAAATGCAGTTTGTCAATTTTAGAAAGCAAAAAAGTTGATACCACTAATTTATAAAATATTACCAAATCTTTTCTTTTGGCTGTTTGGCAATCGATAACACAGATTTTAATGAATTAAGAGTAATTAAATTTAACAAACAAGAAGTTTTTTATCAAAACTTTATTAATTGAAGTGAATAAAAATCAGCAAAAAGTACTAAGAAAAAAAAATACAATATGTCAAATGGAAAACGTTGACTGTGGTTTCCATTTTTGCTTCAAAAATTCGAATTAAAATATTAAAATATTTTTTTTGTTTTTCCTTCAGCAATTTGGGCAATTTCAGAAATATTTCCCCTTATCTTTTTATTAATTTTTTATTTTTTTTTAAAGTTACAATCAAGTTTTCTATAATCTCTCCGAGTTGTTTGCCAAGTCCGGTATTGTTTGAAAATTTTGCTCAACAACAGGGAAGAAATTTAAAATGAAAGTAATTATTCAAAAGAGTGATTCACAAATAGTTCTCTGAGCTATTTTTATATAAATATATTTTGTGGTTGTAATATGAATATATTCGTGAATATCATCAAAAACCAAATTTATAAGTTAATGTGGACATACTCTACAGTTTGAGACCTTTTCCATTCGTTTATCTAATACTAGCTGACCCGGCGAACTTCGTACCACCTAAAATTGATTTGATTGTAACTCTTCTCCCAATCAATTTTCGATATCATATTCATTGTGATCAGTAATATTGACCGCATTGTGTACGGTTTGGTTTCGTTTGGTATTAAATAAATCTCGTTCGTAATACAATTCAGTTATTTACATGGAATGGAAACTAAATGAGATCAACATTCAATTCAAAGCGTGGAAAATTGGTTTAACAATTTTCAGGTTAATGTAGCGTTCTATGATAGACAAAGTTATTTTTGTTGTTGTTTTGTTATTAGTGCGTAGACAAGCAATGCAGGCGGCTTTCCGACATGCGAACATGCCTCTTGGATCTCGAACGGATTGATGCTAATAGCAACAATTACGAATACAACGAAAAAAAATGCCCAAGCAAATCGGGCACTCCGTTCTTGATTTTTATAATTATAAAAGTATTTCACGACTTTGTTTTTCTATATTTCGTTATAACTAAAGGGGGCGTGGCATCGGTACAATCACGCCCCGTATTTGATTTGAGGATTAGAATAGATCACAGAAAGCAGTGGACCAAATTTGTTATAAGCTCGACAGGAGCTGAGTTATACCTACTTATTTTAAGTATTATACCTATAATCGTTTGGGTGGTGCCAAATATAAAAAAATAATATATTAACAATTGAATCTTTTAAATAACTCATAATATATTATTGAACTTAAAGTCAAACTTTCCCTCTTACGCATCCTTTCTCTCTCTCTTCTTCCCTCTCTCTCATATCAACATTGAATGAAACTACAATGCATTGAAATATGATTTAATTTACTAAACATTTTGCTCTGTCATCTTTGTTGACAGACGTTAGCGTAAACTAACGACAACATTAGCTGTAAATACACACATAGAAACGCGCACATACCTATGTATACATATATATATATGTACAATACATACATACATACAGATGAATGACGGAAAGAAGCACAGATTGCGCAAATGTTTTGCGTGTATGTGTGTCTGCAATACAGTAGAGTTAAGTCCAAGGAAGAAAGAATACAAAAACATGATGCTGAAAACATGCCATGACTATGTGCAGCGGACACACACACACACACACATACACACTCATTATGAATTACTATAGAAGCAGGAGTTAAACGCAAAACTATGGCGCAGCAGATTTTTATATGGATCACGTTCACAACCATGCCAAAAGTACATGCACTAGCTCAATTCAGAGGTGGTTGGAAAAGGGAGGGGGGGGGGGAGGGAGGGGGCGCCTTGTGAATTTTGGGTATCATTGTTTATTGAAAGCGTTTTAATTTAGGAGAAACGAGCTTAATCTCTTAAATATTTTTCCGGGATGGGAGGGAAGGGGAGCAGTCAGGGTTTATTTTCAATTATACCCCTTTTGGTAAGTATGAATCTGTGTGTGTGAGTACAATAAAGCATTGTTTGGTTTACATATATACAAGCTAAACTTGTAGTTGTGTATCCCCATGGGAAAGGAAAAACTGCCAAACCTTTTTAAGATTCAAATTTTCGAAATACGATCTAATGTTAATAGAGTAAATACCTGAAACAATTTGGGCTGACTTGGAAGTATTTCAGAAGTGCTGCTGAAATGTTAACGGAAGTGCAGTAGAAATTCTTCGAAAATGTTGAAGACTTCTATGTCAGTTTTTATGAAGAAGGTGTTGTTCCAAGCGCTCTCAACAGACTTGGAACTGCTATAGAGAGCTCCTTGACCAGCACTTGACTAAGTAACATAGAAGAAGTCGAAAAAGGCTTTCTGAATACTCCAATCTCCTGAAGTACTAGCGACTGTTGAAGGACATAGTCAGAAGGCCTTCTAAAGAATTGTACTCTCTTGTCTGAAATGAAAATACTTCAGAAGCTATCCTGAAGCGTTTATGGCTGATATGGAAGTTCTCCATCGGTATTATTTAAGAATTTCTCAACTAAACGGGCAATAGCTCAGAAAGTCTTCCGAAAAAATCATCACTTTACGTAGAAGTTATCCAGAAAGCATTTCTCAAATACTCTCGACAGACATGGAAGTACTCGTATTCTAATAAAAACCACCAAATTACTCTTGACTTACAAGTAAGAACTCCAGAAGAACTCCTTAGGTGCTTACGGCTGACAAAAGGTGCAAAATACCTTGAAGTACTCTCGACTGCCATAGAACACATTCAGAAGGACTTGTAAAGAACTCTACTCTAGAAGGTCTCTTCACTGAAATAAAAGTACAAATTGAAGTTTTCTGGACTGACATGAAAGTACACTAGAATGCCTTTTGAAGCACTCTTGACTGGCTTGAAAGTACTTTAGAAAACTACCCAAAATGTAACCGACTGACGTGGCTGCACTTTAAATTCCTTTGCTTAAAAGAGCCTCTTAAATTCTCTCTGTTAACAAGGTTGTGCTTTACAAGGCTTCCGGAAGCTTATTCGATTTTATCTACTTTTAGTAAAAGTATTACAGAAGTCCTCCTGAATCTCTTATTGCAGATACCTCTTCATTTTCTTCTGTCCTCTGGGTTATATTGACTATGAATTTGCGCTTATGTTTCAAATACATTTATACTCGTATGTGTGTGTAAGTATGTGTGTATGCATTTATGTGGTTGTTTCTATTCATGTTGTATGCGTTCGACAGACTCTGACTATTAGTTGACTGTTCAATCAAATGCGAATGAAATAATCCAATTTGTTGTGGCGCGGTTCACATATGTGAAGGTTACATTTGGATTGGCACATAATCATGTATGTATGTATAGTATATGAGTGACGGGAGATTTGTAGCAAAAGTAGATATGTGCGAGATATATGAGGTACATTCTCTGATAAAAATAAGCTAGTTAAACGGTTTATGAATAATTTTTCAACAGCGCTTTGATTAAGTCTATGACTAACTCGTGTACATCAAAACCGCAACATAAAATATTAGCACAAAAAAACCTTAATTCCATTTAAGCACTGAACAAAATAACAGAATCGCTTAGATTCTAACCAAGCTACTAATACGCAAATTCAGTCACGCACACACACATACAAATTTCAATAAGCCACAACATTCATTTCATTCTGGCAGCATTAGCAACGGTACTACCCTAAAATAAAAGGAAAACGTTAGGAAAAGGAAAAACAAAATAATTCCAATAATTTTAGGCGCAATAGCACCTTCAGCCACACCCACGCACCGCACACATGCCAGTACCTTTCTACTAAATGCCCGAATCGAACTAAGTACATATAAAAATGTATACCCTTTTACGCGAAAAGGTAGCCAGATAACATTAAGCAGCAACTCAACTCTTCTCAAATCACATAAATGCCTGTTTCTTTTTTCGGATACTTGTTGTATCTGAATTTATCGTGAGCGTACGTTCGAAATAGCTCTGACACTTTAAGTGCATTTTATTATTACTTTTCTTGTCGCTGGTACTTTGTATGTACTTTATTTTGCCCTCTCTGCCCGTCTGCCAGCTAGTTGCCCATTATACCGTTTTAACTGTTTTGTAGTGGCCATTTTTAGCTCGCATTTATTTACTTTACTTGCTTTCCTTTTTCCTTTTATATGCTGCCTATTTTTATGTGCGCTTTTCTTACTCCTTTTTGCTCTCCTTTGATTTGCTTGCAATTTTTGTTTCTTTTCTTAATGTTTACTTAAACTTTAACCTTTCCATTCATGTACAAATATAACACGCACAACATGAGTGGATGCGAGAAGCTCGGCCTAGGCCCTCCATGGGCTGTTGTGCCATTAAAAGTAAAGTAAAAAGAGGGGATCTGGAGGGAAATAATAATTGGCGTTTTCGTACTTACTGAAACTATAGTTGCTGATTTTCCATAAAGTCGTTGGTAGAAGCTAACTTATTTCGTGATTTTTTTTTTGTGACACTTTTTTTGTTTAGAAAGTGTTAACAAACTTTATTTATCACCTCAGGTAGGAAGTAGAAATTTGAACAGTTACAGTTAGGCAAAATTTATCTTGTCCTTTGCGCTTAGGAATTGGGATTAGAAATCTTAATCTACAAATTAGGGTAAGTTGAATGCTACTTAGTATGAGATGAAATTGAGAAAGAACTTACGAAAATTTAAAGCTGTGTTAAGAAAGCGATAAAATTTCATGAAGCAGTGTTATAGAAAATAACAACTAATTAGAAAGAGACAGCTTTATAAATTAGATGTTTGTCAAGGAAACAAAGATCATATTAATAAATGAAACCCCTCTGGTAAAAGACCATCTAATAAGTTCAAAGATCAAATCAAACCAAAGACTAGAAACTAAAATAAAAAAAATCCAAAGACCTGAAAATAAAAAAGGCCTAACATTAAAATCAAATAAATAATCCAAAGAACTAATTCTAAAGACTTGAGAATTAACTGAAATCTTAAAACTAAAAACGAGGGATCAGAGTCCAAAAGCAAATTTCACAGAATAAAAACCTACTTCTAAAGACTTGACAATTAACTGAAAGCTTAAAACTAAAAACCAAGGATCAGAGTCCAAAAGCAAATTTCACAGAATAAAAACCAAAACCTAATAAAAGAAAATCAAATACTTAAAATCGGAAAAACAAAAACAATTTACTAAAGAACGAAACCATAAGATCGACACTAACGATCTAAAAACCATAGATCAAGGAAAGAAAATATTGGAAAAATTAATAGAAAAAGAAAGAAGTCTAGAAACAAAAAGCCAAAGATGAAAAAACAAGAAGAAAAAACAAGAAGAAAAAGAAAAACAACAACAAAATCCTCCGACACAATCTAAAAATAAAGATCAAAAAGAACAGATCAAAAATACAATCTGAAAACTTAAAGACCAAAAAGAGCAGATCAAAAACAAAACACTTCAGACCAAAGAGCAGAGGCCGTTGCCTAAAGATAGAAGAAAATCAAAGATCAAAATTAAAGACCTAAGTCAAAAACTTAAAATCGAATGCCAATGTCCACAGATTCCATAGGACAAAAATACACACACATATCAAAGAGACAAAACAGTATAAAAACAAACAAAAGACCGAGTGTTAGACTGGAAGCTAAGGCAAAAGAAAAAAAGTGCAACGAACTAAAGACTTACAAAAATCTAAAACTAAAATTTAAAAAAAAAAATACCACAGACCAAAGTCAAAGAATTAAAGACCGAGCGGTAAAGACCAAATACAAATAACAAGAACAAAAAATAATAAAACTAAATCCGAAAACCAAAAACAATAGTTTAAAAATGAAAGATCAACGATCAAAGAAAAAATACCACAAACTGAAGATAAATACCGAAAACTAAAGGCCAAAGGCTAAAGACCTAAAGCAAAAACAAAAGCCCTGGTAGAAAACTTAAACTTTTACTTTTTTACTTTACTTTTAATGGCACAACAGCCCATGGAGGGCCTAGGCCGAGCTTTTCGCATCCACTCATGTGGTGCGTCTTATATTTGTACATGAATGGAAAGGACCCACAGTTTAATGCCGAATCCGAACGGCGAAGTGAAAAGCTTTTCATAGCAATTTTTACTCTTGTAGGTTTGCCATTGCCTGCCAAGAGGTGGTGGTGGGTGCCGTGTAGAAAAATTATTTTTTCTACTTTTTTTTGTTTTTGATTTTGCCTGTGCCGAGATTCGAACCCCGGGCACTCTGCGTAGCAGTCCAACGCATTACCACTACGCCACAGCGACCACAGAAAACTTAAACACTGGAGACCAAATATCAAAAACTCAATACCACTGACCAAAGATCGAGATTCATAAAATAAAAACCAAAGACCAAAAACTAGAAACAATCAAACACCAAAGACAAAATACAACAGACTAATGACAAAAGATCTATTACCTATATAAAAAAAACCAAAGAGAAGAGAGCAAAACTCTAAGACTAAAAATTAAAAACCAAAGACCGAAAATCAAAGAACGAAAACTTGTGATCAATAACCAAAAAACTTATCTAAAAGACCTTCGGTACATAAAAAATTAGGACCACATGCCAAGAACCGACCACTAAAGTTTCAAAACCAAATACTAAATTCTAAGCATGAATACCAAAATTCAAAAGAGTAATTGAGCAATAATAAAAACTAAAATTCAACTGTATAGAAAACCGATCAAATGTTTTTCTTTTTTGTCTTATTAAATTTGGTAAATGGGAACCTTCCTCCGGCTTCTCCAATCAATCGCTTATTTAAATCGCAAGTTTTGTTCCTTTTATTCGTTTTAAAACTTTTGTTTTTTAAATTGAATTTTAAGCACAAACCATAAAAAAATACCGCAAATTTAAAAATTCGTTCAAGTACACACAACTGCACTGCCAAGAAAAACAAATGAAAACAAGGTCATTATGGCATTATTGAAAACCAAATATGGTAGTTACCCACACACATACAAAAATGCACACCGATACCACACTTCCAAACTGAAAACAATAACCTTGTACCGCAAAGCAACAACAATAATTGTAATACCCAACTCACCTATTTGCAATAACCGACAACAATTAAAAATCATTTAAAAACTTACGCGGTTGTATCAGTACCAAAATAACAACAGCAAAAAAATGCATTCAATAATAACGATAATAAATGTTAACAAAATAAAAATGAAAATAAAATACACCAAAAAATATAATAAATCAAGTAACAATACGAATAAAAAAAAAATTTAAATACATATATTAAATGAGATAAAAATAAAAACAGAAACGCAAATACATTGTAATAAAAAATTATTCAACTCAACAATATAATAATTTTTTTGGTTTACTTATTTTAAGTATATTTTGGGATAGTATACAACAATAAACAAACAAAAAAAAAAAACAAGAAACGGATGTTTTCCACTGACAATTCGCATTATTATACTCTGATAACAATCACCGTAATTGGAAATACTCAACAACAACAAAAAACATAATATTATAAAATGGTAAGTATTATTAAAACTTATTTCTAGCAAGTTACACACGAATGCATTTCATGTATACATACCATAGATAGTTACAAAACATGAACATGAAAAATAGAAGAAACAAGAACAACCGATAAAAAATGTGATGATAAATACTTCAGAGAGAACAGATATAGACAGCAAAATAGATTTTAAAAAATAAATAAAAAATATCTAGACCAATACAGAATATCATAACAGAATGGATGGAAACGATTTTGAGACAAGAAACTGAGCATCCGAGGACGGAGATTACAGGCCAAAGTCAAGTCACCATAACTCTGAAGTATAAACTAGAAAAGTTACATATTTCAAATCTAAGGAGCTGAGATCAGAATCAATAGTCTAAAGATAAAAACAAGACTATAGACTATAAATCCAGTGATAAAAAATGAAATACCAAAGATCAACGATGAAAGATCAATGGCCAAAGATCAGAAGCTACAATAGGAAATCAAAAATAGATACCCAAGATTTGCGATCAGAAGCCAAATATCAGAAATTAGTGTTCTGAAATTCAGTCATTTGAAATCATATATCTGAAACTATGTAGAGATCAGAATACAGACATCAAAAATCAGTGAAATCAGAAATCAAAACTCAGTGAAATCAGAAATCAAAAATCAGTGAAATCAGAAATTAAAAATCATATATATTAAACTAGAGATCACAATACAGAAATCAAAAATCATTGAAATCAGAGATCGTAAAACTGAAATCAGAAACAGATATTGGAAGACAAAAAAAAAGAAACAAAAAAAAATTAAAAACCAAAGATTTGAAACCAGAAACAATAAATTATAGATAGGATACAGAAATTAGAAATCAGAAACCAGAGGCCTTGATCCAAAGATCAAAAACTAAAGACAAAAAATCGAAACACTAAGACTAAAGATCTAATATGTGAAACCAGAGATCAGATACTAGAGTTCAGAGACAAAGAATCAAAACTTGGGATCCGAAACCGAAGATAATTAACCCAAGATCAGAATTCCAGAATCAGAGACTAATGATAGCAAATCTGAGATCAGAAACCAGAGTTCAGAAATCAGAAACCTAACTTAGGCGATCACATACCACAGATCATAAACATATATGAGAGAAAAACCAGTGAAGATTAGAAACCAGACATCAGAAACTGATATCCTGGTATGGGAAAAACATTAATCCAAAACTCATTCTACCCAAACTAAAGCAAAAACCTAAAAGAAGATATAAAAAATCAAAAACCCAATGTACTGAGTACAAAGTCTAGCGATCAGAGACCGAAGATGACGTGAACCAGCGTTTAGCAAACATTATTCATGTTTCTCAAATTTTCCATAGACCATTCGGAGAAATCTCTTTTAGAAAGAAAAGAATCTTATATCAATAACCTTGAGCAGCTTCCTACATAACCCCTTAATTAATTAAATACGCACATGTACATTTCCTTCATCATTTTATTCATCCAATTTATTTTTTCCAATTCTTACCTTCGATCATTTAAGTTATAGTATGCTCTACATAATACTTTCCCCCAATATATGTATGAAAAACACATAATAAAGTGCGAACAAAATTGAGGTCAACATACAATATTTTTTAAACAATATTTCCTTCAATATTTTCCAGCAGAGCACATTCCCTTAATGCAAATTTTCCCATTGTAATTTTTCAACTTCATGAACTTCACAACTACATTAAGTAATCAAAATTACAAAAAATGCAAAGGAAATATACACGGCAAAAAACAAGAAGAGAGTGAGAGTGAGAGAGAGGGTGAGAGAGAGAGGAAATAAAAAACGAGAGAAAATAGCAAACGCATTAAAAATTTAATTACTGCATACGCTCACTTAAATTTTACGCTCAAATAGCAACCAAAAAAAAAAAAACAACAGAAAAAAAAAACTACAGCTAGCACTTTGCCATGCTGTTCTCCCCTACTATGCAGTTCGGAGTTTATTCCCCCTTTTCCCCAATATTACAATGGGGATTAATTAAGTTTATGAATATTCAACGAAAATTCCTTTTTATTATTATGTATTTGCGAGTAAATACGCGCTGCGCGAAGAATATGAGTTGATGTCGAAAGTGATGACCATGATAGACTTGGGACGACTTGGCTTAACATTTACATAAATAAAACAGTTTGCAGCACACAGTTTACAAGGAGGAAGGGGAATAAGGGTAGAAACTGGTACAAATTCTGAAATTCTGGCAATATTGGAGAATTATGTGAGAGGAACGAACGCGTGTTGCAATATTGAGTAATGAAGTGACGCTAGTGGCGCTTCAACGAGTAATGCACAACAAGACTAAATAACAAAAAGTAGGAAAATTTAATATGTTATGAAAAGGATTTTTTTCTTTACGGTTTTTAGCTGGCAAATTTACTTTTGTCAGAGTTTAAGTAAAGAAAAATTATTTTCAATATTCGTAGGAGTAATAGAATAGAATACATTGAAAATCAGTGGATTTTGAATTTGTTAAAGCTTCATTAGAAATCTGTATTAAGATTTCAATGTAATGGGGAAATATTAATACATAAAAGGCAATTTAAATCAATCTCTTTAAAATTTAGTAATACCTAAGTCTGCAAATTTATGTAATATATTGTATAAAAAAAAACTCAGTAAGTTTTAAACACACATACACAATTCAGATATTCGTAGACTCAGCAGATATTTGCATAGGAATATCGATTTATTTGTACAACTAACTAAATATTTCAGCATGAATGCTGAATGGCACCACTCCACAAGCAACAACTGGAAATTTTGCACATTGGTGTAAATTAGAATTTTAACAATTCTACTTACTAATTTGTGTATTTGTTTATTTGCAGCAACTCAGGCAGACAAATTTTATTGTACCGAAGCACAGAGAAGAGAATTGTAATTTATATTATTTTACATTATTTCGAACAAGCCTCATTAGTTTCACACATTGTGTGTTAAATACAAGAAAGATAAATAATGTAGAAATGGTCGGGCATTTAATTATTGAAGCATGTGCTCTTAAAGATATTAGGTTAAAAATGTTTGTAATTAAAAAGCATATATAAGAAAGCAGAGATCAGAAATCTATGAACAGAAACAGGAGATCAGCAACGTGATATTCGAAACCTGAGGTCAGATACCATCAAATCAAAAACCAGAGACCAGAAACTTAAGTTCAGAAAGCAAAGATTATAAATGAGAGACCAAAGAAGGCAACCCGGAGGTCAAAAACTTGAGATCAGTAGACAATGATCAGAAACCAGAATCCGGAAACTGTCCGGAATCACATAACAAAGATCAGAAAACCGAAATTGAAAACCAAAAATATCAGAAGTAAGAGAATAGACTAAGAACAAAAGATCATGGATCAGAAATTCAATACAAGAATTAGAGGTAAGTGATTAGAAATGCAAAATATCAAAAACAAAAAATCTGAAACCAGATATTAGAAATCAGAGACCAAGAACTAGAAATCAAAACTGAGAGATCAAAAATTTGAAATCAGGAACAAGAATTCGGAAATCAGATATCGGCAAAGCAGATATCAAAAACTAAAAATCGAAAACCAAAGTTAACAAACTTGAGACCCGGCCGCTGTGATTAGAAACCAGGTAACTTTGGGGCAATACACAAAACATGTTTTATACATATACTTACAGAGTTTTCTTTTTTTTTTGATAAATCCTGCTTTTTGATATATGGTTTCTGGTATTTGGTTTCCTTAATCTGAAATTTTCCATAGTTGAAATTTTGTTTTCCGTATTTTATCTCTGAGCTATTTGGTTGTAGTTTTCTGGTCTCAGGTTTTGGACTTTAATGCTCATTCTTAAATCATTTGCTTCGGTCTCTGCAAAACTCTCTTAATAGTAAAAAAAAAATCTTACCGACCGACAAGCCACTGAAAATCACTCAACCAAGTTTTTCGCCGATAAACAAATGAAATTCTACACGAATGGAATTATGAAACAACCCGAAAAATGGAAAACTGGCACAATACTGACCAATATAAAGGGTGTTTTTTCTAGAAGTGTGGTTTTCAATCTGGCGATACTTTTTTCGGAGTTGGTCTTTTTGACAGCTGCCACTTGATTTATACTCAGTTTGGTTTGCCATTTCATAATGCATACACTTACGCCTGAACAATGTTTGCAAATTATTGAAATTTATTATCAAAATTCATGCGCTGTGAAAAAAATATTTCGCAAGCTACGTCCATTTAGCGACGAGGCTCATTTTTTGCGCAATGGATACGTGAATAAGCAGAATTGCCATATTTGGAGTGAAGACCAGCTAGAGGCAATTCAGCAGCTACCAATGCATCCCGAAAAATTCACTGTTTGTTGCGGTTTATGAGCAGGTGGCATCATTGGGCCTTATTTCTTCAAAGACAATGAAGGCCGCAACGTTACGGTCAATGGAGAAAGGTGTCGTTCGATTATAACACTTTTTTTTGGACGAAAATGCTAGAATTGGACTCGGCCGACATGTGGTTCCAACAGGACAATGCCACATGTCACACTGCACGCAAAACCATGCATCAATTGAGAGGCGAATTTGGTGAGCAGTTAATCTCACGTTTTGGTGTAGTCAATTGGCTTCCAAAATCGTGTGATTTGACCCCGTTATACTATTTTTTGTGGAGCCATGTTAAGTCTCTTGTCTATAGAGGGGCCAGCCAAACACGATTACTGCTTTGGAAGTCAACATTGAACGCTTCATTGGTGAGATTCCGGCCGAAATGTGTGAAAAATGTGCCAAAATTGGACCTTCATAATGAACCACTTGAACCGTAGCCGCGGGCAACATTTAAGTGAAATTATCTTTAAAAAGTAAATGGCAGGAATTGATTTATCGATCCAAATAAAAATTTCATTCACTTTTGTAAAACACTTTTTCTGTGTTTTTCTTTTCATTTTCAAAAATTAAACTCTTATAAAAATCACCCTTTATATATACTTGATTAAAATTGATTTTCAATACAGACAAACTTTTTGTTTTTTTTTTGTTGAGAAAATTACATACAAATTGAAGCAGAAGAAATTGTTGCCCCTGCTCAATCACTCATCGCACTAATGTAACCTTAGGTTACATACGTTTTTTTATAACAAGTTGGCACTGAAAATAAACTACGTACATATAATACAAGTTGTCGTTATTGATTTTATCAATCATGGAATATAACAGCAATTGCCACTTGTTATCTAAAAATTGTATGCCTGAAACTATTTGTTCATGTGTTTATTGATTTTAGTGCTTAGATTTTATCTATAGGCACGAAATACATGATATTTCCTCTGGGGACTCCAATGACAGTAATTACGTTTAATTATTTTTTATATTCGACAAGCGGTTTTTGCTTGTGTGGCTTTTGTGATCTTTATGAGGTACTTTTTCTTAGATAGTATGTATTACTTTAGTTGCACAGATAATCTTTTAGTCATGTTTAAGCAGGCAGGGTACTTTTCTATTATAATTATATGGAAACATGAGATAATTAAGCAATTCGTTAACAAAAAAATCAATAAAAAAATTAAGCAGTTCGTTAAAAAAAAAAAAACAAAGCATTAATATAAAAACACTTTACGTAATTTGTTTACCTTTTTTCTTTGAATGAAATGAGTCAAAATTCTTATATTTTGTACATAAGGTGGATAAATACATATAGGTAAATATTTATATTTTTATTTTTGTTGGTAAATATATAGTGAATTATTGTTAATTTTTGAAGTTTACTTCTTTAGAATCGTTTTTATATTTACGAGGGGGTAAAACATGATAGTTGCAAAACCGATTAAGTATGAAAAGAATGAGGGAGCAAAGTTATATGTATACACATATACAGCACATATGCATCCACTATGGGCTCTCTATCAGTCGATAGAGTAGCATGATCGGAGTATGATTCATACTCGATCCATAGAGGCCGATGCCCATAAGTTTCTAGTAAAATTTGTCATATCAAGCAAAAATTTAAATTTTCAAACAAATATCGTCCGAAATTTCTAGAGCTGAAAGAATAAGCGAGTAGTAGCGTATGAAAAATTATATGTATACATACTTAGAGGCATTCACTATGCGCCCTCCATATATCAATCGATTATGAATCATACTTGATTGAGAGAGGGCGCTCGTTTGCGTATGATTCAAACTTGATTGATAGAGGGCGCTGAGTATGAATCATACTCGATTTATAGAGGGCGCTGCCCATCAGTCTCTTTCTTCTGAATGGAAAAGACCTACAGTTTTATACCGCATCTGAACGGCGAAGTGAAAAGCTTTTCTGTGCCGAGATATGAACCGCGGACATTCTGCGTAACAGTCGAACGTACTGCCACTAGGAAAATATAATATTTTCAAAAAAAACTTCCATTTCAAACAGAAATCGTTAACAAAAATTGAGCGAGTACAGACTGGAAAAAACAAACGCGAGGCACAACAGAATTTGAATTTCATTATAAAACAACTCGCAAAGACTAATGCGGATTGCGGAGAGACAGCCTGAATGGTAAATGAGTTCATTAGAGTCTATTTGTGTCAACACTCATCTCGTTGAGTCCCGACGAAAGTCCTCAGATTATAAAGCACCAGGCAGTAATTGAGTTGGCCGAATTCCAGCTGCTCAACGAAAGAGAAGTGCAGAAGATTTACTTACTTGAAAACTTGCCTGGAAATCTTTCCTCCGTAGAAAGCAAACAAATCGTATCAGCACAACAAAACATATGACGAGATTTGCCAAGTTTCAAGTCAACCTCATCACATTCGCGAGTTGTCAGACCGAAAAGTGGCAAATTTTCCACCTGTTCAGATCATTCAACCTGAATATTAGCATGATGATGATGATTATTATTATTATAATGATGATGATGGTAAGGCTATAATTATAATGATGTAGCAAATAAATTCGCATGCTTTGAGTATGAATATTTTAATGGAGATGAATGAAGTTAATCGAGTTGTAACACACCGCGGATCAGAGAATCATCAAACTGAACTACACAAGGCTTATCGTTTGCATAAATGAACACATAAACAATTTCAATACATGTTCGATAAAAATTCCCTTTTCCACGCCTGTGATATTTGCGATAGATTCTGGTTTTTAGAAGTTTAGTAAACCTAACCTGAGATCCGAAAACGCAAAACTTATGTAGGGCTTCCCACTGCTATGTATATATTTTTACAATTTTATACTTGAGAAAAATTGCTACTCATTGAGGAATTAAACAATTTCCTTCAATTTCTCATGAAAATATATGAAAATAAAATTTAATTTAAGTAAAATTGTGTTAAATTGTTGCGGTATTTTTAATGTGCACGACTTTACTGAGCAGTATTTATTTTCTTTACATTTCAATCCTTGCGATAAATATTTTTCCTTTTTTTATTTAATTTTATTTAATCCTATTAATGCAATTTTTTCTCTCAACACTTTTCATTGTCGTTTCAACTACTGCGAGAGCAGCAGTCAGAAACACAGATGGATTGACGACAGACAGACAGACCGACAGACCGACCAACACAGACAACTGCCTATCCATATGATAATTATCATCAACAACAATATTGCAGCATCAAGCAGCGAAGCCAGCAAAAAAGTACACAAGTGTGCAATATTGCTGTTGCTGACGACACCTACTCGAAATTGCTTATAAGAGCAAAAAAAAAGAAAAAAAAGAAAAAAAATTAATTAATTGATCTATTGTCGGTCTTAGACTAAAGAGCAGGACTGGACAGAATTTCTGGTGCATATCTTCAAGCGTTTTGGGGTTATCATGTGTTGGCGACAGTAATAAAAAATATTTTGTTAATGTAACTAAAACCCAAAGAAGAATATTTAATCCCCTTCGAAACTTATCTCGCATTGTCACAAGCCAAAATGTTGTGCGATTCTTCCTAATTGCGCAGTTACAAAGATTCAAAATGCATCCTTAACGTTTAGGTGCAGCATAATAAAGCATAAAGCGAAGTTTTATTATTTCTTGATTTTTATTTGTTGTACTTTCACACAAATTGTTTTTATTGATTTTATAATTTGCGCAGCAGGCAGCATGCACAAGAGACAATTCAAGTGGGCGGTACAAAAATACATACAAACATATGGTGCTTTTCAACAGACAATCACTCGTGTTTCGTATGTTTTCATAAGCTTGCAGTAATTCTTTGATATTTCAACAACATTACATATAAATAAATTTAATATTTTTTTCTGTTTAATTTCATTTATGTACACTTCAGAGAAATGGATAAAACATCGAAAAATATTACATAAATGCATTCATTTCTTTTAATGAGCTTTAGGCGAATTTTCTGACAGCTGGCAGCTCTGAAGCTGGCTGTTAAGCAGTTAATTGAATAATTGTATTTTAAGCTGGATGCTGTTGAAAGAGAAAGTGATAGAGATATATATATATATATATATAGAGAGAGAGAGAGAGAGAGAGAGAGAGAGAGAGTTAGATATGGAAGGAGAGGGAGCAAATGACAGTACAGATGAGTTGCAATTTAAAAATGTTCCAAGTAAATATTCTCGACTGAGTTGTGGTTGCTGGCAGCCAGTCAGGCAAGGCAGCCAGCCAAGGCATGCAAGGAGGCAGCAATTGATGGCAATAATGAAAATTATGTAAGTATGTTGTTGCTGTGTTGTTTGCTAATAATAATTAAAGAAGCAATTATTTAAATGTTTCTTTTTCTCCACGAATTGGATAGGATTTGGATTAATGAAAATGATTTTGCTTTTGTTTGGTTAAAGAGTTTTTCAGTACAGAAATCAATGATAATGGGTGTCGTTTTTCATGGCTTTATCCTCTGTAAAAGAAACGGTTTTTTATTTTAATTTAAAGCGAGAAAAATGTGTAAAATATGCATTTATTTTGAAATTTACAAATTTTTCCATATATCTCTCTTTTTTTTATGTTTGGGCAGTTGTAGAATCTGTAAAATATTTGGCGACCTGCTAGGCAAACGAAATTGTGAGTTTGCGCGGCAGCTTCGCATTCGCATCGTTCGTTAGTTGCTCGAGCAGTTAAACAGTATAAGGAGCTGGGTCATGAAGGTGATCGTCCAGGAAGAGGCTGAAAACCCACCGTCAAAACTCTCAGGAATCGCAAAATCGTTCAAAAGTGGGTGCAGCGTAATACAACGGTTTCCATGAGAAAAGTTGCTCACGAAACTGGTATCAAATGTGAATCAGTTCGACTCATATGAAAAAATTTACTACGAGTTACGAACTCCAAAAAGATTAGTTACTTACGGGTGAAAAGAAGCGCTTACAAAGCTAATACTGTTGGGCAAGAATATAACCCTCAAAATGAAAGAAGCTGAAGCTGGTCAATAGAGGCTCCTGGACCATCATTCGGCATTCAACATCGCTAAAATCCACAATCCGGCATAGTATGGGATTGGGTTTTCACAAAAGTCAAAACACCCTGGATTTTTGTGGAATAAGGAGTCAAAATCAAACAAGAAGTGTGCCTGGAGTACTACTATGGAACCGACAGCACTTTCGCGATAATAGTTGGACGTACCAGCAACACTCTGTGCCAGTTCATAGAGCCAAAACGACACAAGAATGGTACTGGGCTCATTTTGCTGGTTTTATCACATCTCAAGAGTGGCCACCATATTCACCGAATAACGGTGGAGGAGCTGCGGGCCCATAGCCAAAAATTTTTTCAAGCATTTGAAGCTGTGTATTCGTGAAAAGGGTAGCCACTTTGAAACTGACTGAATATATTTTTACTCATGCATTATCTTTATGTTTTTCTTTGGTCTGTTTTTCGTTTTTAATTACAATAATTTTTTATGGCCAAAACTATTGTATAATCTTATTAATTGCCACTTTCAGCAAGGTGAGACCAAATAATTTTAAGTTCTGTAAATGCTGTTCTGAAAGACTGTACAAGTTTAAATATTAAACATTGATTACTTTTGGGGAAAAGTTTATAAATGTATTTTTGATGAAGTTTTTGAAAATTGCAGCACGAAAAATCTTAAAGATGTTAAACATTGAACAATTCTGAAAAATTCAAAATTTTAATGGAGTCTATTTTTTGGTTTTAAACTATGTATAAAAAATTTGTCTATTTAATTTAATTATAAGGTAAAAACCCCCAATAAATTTGCATTTTATCAATCTTCATCTCTTTTACTTAATTGATCATGGAACTAAAAATTTTATGTAAAATGAATTATTTAGTATTTTACAAACTCCTGATTTTTCTTAATTTTTGTTTAGAATTTTTGTTCATATTGAGCAATCAATCTACAGAGAAATCGTTCAAGGAAACTAAAAGCTTCGAGAAGAATCGCAACCGATGGAAGCGTTTTGTGGACTTCCTACGTCCCACAGAGGACAACAAGACTTAAGAAGAAGAATGAGTATGCTTTCCATTCCAATTTTACAATTCTTCTCAAAATATTATAGAATAATTTAAGATAAACTTACAGCATACTATATAAATACATAAATATGTATGTACTCTTACGAATACTTGTAGCAAGTGAAATTGTTAAATAATTACTTAAATTATCATAAGCATCATTTAACACAAAATTTTCTTTGAATGATTTGCTAAATCTTTTATCATTTCTTTAACCAACATCTTCTGTTTTATCACATCATGTTGAAGGGCATATGTTCTATTTATACTCACTCAAAACTTTAATCAATCAATGGCAAAATAGAAGCAAATTGGATATTAAATTACAATTTATATTTTAATTTGATACAAATTTGAGTAATTTACTTCAAGGAATGCAAAGCTCAAAGAACAATTTGAAATGAATGCAGATTTTTACTGACGATGGGCAACAATACAACCACGAGGGAAACTCTCAACTCACACATTAGGGATGACAATATCGTTGACAACTTATCACAAAGCCCGGGGAGATATCAACAATAATGAAACAATTTTCATCTAAATAAGTAAGTAAATTATGTAAATAGAAAAACTCAAACTTTAAACTTTGAATCTTTTCAATTACAGCCATGATAAAATTTCCATTCCATCAAACATAGGAAGCGGTTTGGCAACAAAAGGTATTAATCACATTTTGCCTAACTAATGAATTTCAAATTTCTATGAACAATAAAACATTAACAGTTCCATTGCATCAAATTGCATCCCGTGGGGGAAAAGAGGATGTTCATCTTAGGGAACCATTATTTTCGAAAAATGCACATTTTAACCCATATAACGTTCAGATGTCCCCGTTTCTTTGGGTACCAATTTAAAAAAAAAAAACAATCAAAACTACTACTGTTTTAAGTTTTTACATATTTCGAATTTCAAATTAGATTTAAATAGTTTAAAATGATTAGGTATCACCTTACAAAGAGCCGCTTGTTTGGAAGGTAGTTTTGAAAGACAGCCAAAATTTATTATATTTATGCAAACGATCATCAGTTTGATGATTCTCTGATCCCAGGTGTACTACATCTGGATTAACTTCATTTTGATGGTTTGCGTTTCCAATGCATGCAACGCCCTCTGCAAATTCATCGTCTCCATCAGAATATTCGTATTCAAAACATGCAAATTTATTTACTACATCATTATAATTATAGCCTTACCATCAGCATCATTATAATAATCATCATCATCATGCAAATATTCAGATTGTATGATCTCAACAGGTGGAAAATTTGGCACTTGCTGGTCTCAGGACTCGCGAATGTTATGAGGTTGACTAGAAACTTGACAAATCTCGTCTCGTGATTCATACTCGTGGATACATGTGGATACCCATCATTTATATGTACTTATATTAATATGCATTCTCATTTTTTTCATTCCTGTGTGAAAGAGGGCGCTGACCTTCATATATGTGACAATTTCCATTTTGCTACTATCATCTTTTACCCCCTCGTAAAAATAAAAACGAAGACTTCAAAAAGAAAGCAGCTGTGCAAACTTTTATAAAAAACATATATAAAAATACGCTTTCTAAGGAAGATACATAAGTATTTTTAAAAAATTTACAAATCTTGTTCCCAAAAATTTCAAAAACTTAAGTTTTTAAGTTTTTGAATTATTGACAATTATTGTTAAGTCGCTAAAGTTGTCGAAAGTTAACGATAACGTTGCTTGTCGATAATATCGACAATTATCGATTAAAATCCATTCCCTATCAGCAGAAAGCATGAAAGATCTCTACGTGAACGTTCGAAGAAATATAGCAATGGGCCGTGGAGTGTGGAGCTGTAATTGTTATAATGATGATGATGAATGCAGTTTTCTAATAAAATCCATTTCGTTTTAATGATACATACGTTTAAAAATATATGTAACTCTCAAAAAATCAGTATCGAAATCAACTCAAGTTCAACATGTATTCAGGTTCAAGCCAACCATCGACTTCAATTGATTCAAGTTTTTAAATGTTTAGTGGAAATATATCTTGATTTGATACAGTTATTCTTTATCTTTTTCTTCTTTCTTTCTTTCTTTTAGTGGCACAACAGCATATGGAGGACCTAGGCCGAGATTTTCGAATCCACTCATGTTGTGCGCGTTATGTTTGTACATGAATGCAAGGAAGCTACAGTTTTTGGCCGAATCCGAACGGCGAAATGATTTGCTTTTCATAGGCAATTTTTACTCTTCTAGGTTGAGGTGAGGTGGTGCCGTGTAGAAAAATTGTTCTTTCAACTTTTTGTATTTGTGTGTGCCGAGATTCGAACCCTAAACTTTCTGCGCAACAGTCCAACGTACTACCACTACGCCACCGCGGACAGTCTTTAACGCTTTATAATATTAGCTATAAATAAAAATTAACTATTAAGTTCAAGAATTCTGTAAATTTTCGTCACATTTTAAATGCCTGCAAGTGAGTACCGCCATGACCGGTTAAAATAACAATATTTGCATTATATTTATTAATTTTCAAATTTTATATTTACATACAGGCACATACTACATAAACACGTATCTATTGATAAAAACTATTTAAAAATAATAAAAATAAAAAACATACATACTTATTTGGTATGTACATGAAGCAGCACGTTTCGAACTGATGCTTGTCTGCTAGGATTTTATGTTTCAATATAAGTCTAGCCGTAAATTGTAATGTTGTAGTAGTAAATACACATCCGGTGATATCCGGTATTTCCTTTTTCCGTTTGCACTTTAAGCTTTAGTGTGTGTGTGTGTGTGTGGCATTTAGGTTTTTATGTAGTTGTGTATATACAAATTTATTTATGTATGTTGATACGTAGAAGTAGATCTCTATATACTTACATATTGTAGTTATTTATTATTATTATTATTTTTACAACAGTAACTTTTTTCATGCCTGTACATTTATTTGCTTGTTTTTATTACTAAAAGGATGTATGTAATATATATATATTATAGTATATTTGTGTGTGGATGTGTTTTGCTTGCCTTTACATTTATTGTAAAATTTATTGTTAAATTAATGAAAAGCTCAGCACATAACAAGCGAGCAAGCAAGCGAGCAAGCAACCGAACAAACAAATATTATACCTACCCACCTACAATCACAATCAATTTTAATGCCAATACAAATATTTATATATATGTATACATATATATGTATGTATTTATGTATGTATACAAGTACTATGTAATATCAACATCAACAGCAGCAGCAGCAAAAACAATAACAGCAACACCTGTTCCTCTACTTAACGCACTTCTCTTCCTCGCTGCTATATGCTGCTCTTAAATAGCATAGTCGCTTCTCGTTGCTGTTGCTGTTGCTGCTTGGCTCGGCTCGGCTCTGCTAATGTTTTTGTATTTTATTAAGCCTATTAATTTGCCAATGATTAATTAAATTTGTTCGCGCTCATGTTTTTCAGGTTTTCTGTTTGTTCGTTTATTTTGTTTTTGCTTTTGGCTTGGCGGAAAATACATAGTAAAGGGTGATTTTTATAATAGTTTAGTTTTTGAAAATGACAAAAAAAACACAGAAAAAGTGTTTTAAAAAAGTGAATGGAATTTTTATTTGGATCGATAAATCAATTCCTGCCATTTACTTTTTAAAGATAATTTCCCTTAAATATTGACCGCGGCTACGCTTCAAGTGGTTCATTCTGAAGGTCCCATTTTGGCACATTTTTCACACATTTCGGCCGGAATCTCACAAATGACGCTTCCAAAGTTCAATGTTGGCTTCTAAAGCAGTAAACGTGTTTGGCCGGTCCCCCTATAGACAAGAGACTTAACATAGCTCCACAAAATAAATCCAACGGGGTGAAATCACACGATCTCGGTGGCCAATTGACTGCACCAAAACGTGACATTAACTGCTCACCAAATCCGCCTCGCAACTGATGCATGGTTTCGCGTGCTGTGTGGCATGTGGCATCATCCTGTTGCAACCACATGTCGGCCAAGTCCAGTCCACAAAAAAAGTGTTATAATCGAACGGTACCTTTCTCCATTGACCATAACGTTGCGTTCTTCATCGTCTTTGAAGAAGTACAGCCTGCCAATAAACCGCACCAAAAAGTGCACTTTTCGGGATGCATTGGTAGCTGCTGAATTGTCTCTGGCTGGTCTTCACTAAAATACGGCAATTCTTCTTATTCACGTATCCATTGAGCCAAAAATGAGCCTCGTCGCTAAATGAACGTAGCTCGCGAAACATTTTTTTCACAGCGCATGAATTTTGATAATAAATTTCAATAATTTGCAAACATTGTTCAGGCGTAAGTCTATTGATTATGGCAAATGGCAAACCAAACTGAGCATAAATCAAGTGACAGCTGTCAAAAAGACCAACTCCGAAAATGGTATTGCCAGATTGAAAACCACACTTCTAGAAAAAACACCCTTTATGTATTCTATGTGTGCGAAAAGAGTGCTCTTGTAAGTATGTGTGTGTGTGCATTAATGTTTGTTTATTTATATACGAGTTTATATGTAAATGTTAATATCTAATATGTAATATGAACTTAAGCCCCAGTTGGAAATGTGATGGTATAAAGATCGTTTTTATATTAATATATTAATACAAACGAAGCTTGTATTTACCTGAATTCTTAAAATAATTTTCCTCCAAAAAATTATTATGGAACTTATGCTCGCAGATTTGACTTGATTTTCATGATTTCTAGAATATTTTTTTAAATGTATTTGGAATGAATGTCTGTTATTAAATTTTCCTTATAATCAGAAAGAGGTTTACATAATTCTGAAGTGGGTGAAAATGAGTCAAGTAGGCGTGGTACCTTCTATACAAGTTAAATTTGCAAAAAGTGATATTGAAAGAAATTCTGAAGCGAATTGGATAAAATTTAATGCACATCTTTGAAATAGTCAGTGAAAAATTTTTGATAAAATCGTCAACATTTGTCAAAAGCCATGCCAACTTCACATACAAGTGAAATAATGAAAATGTAATAGTGAAGCAAATGGAAACAAATTCGGTAAACATAGTTAAAACAGTTAAGAAAGCTTCAAAAATAACTGATGTGAAAATTATTATGTATTATTAGACAAAATATATAGTCCTACTTCCCATACAAAATTTGATACAAACAATGAATCAGGCTAATAAACAAAAATGTGAGAGTTTAAGAACTAGCGTGTGAAGTGAAACATATCACCACCAACTTGTCTCACTTCTATAAATCAACATGTTTTTTACGGTTTCAATATTTCCTCGCCTCCTCTTGATTCGATGTTCTTTCTGTTTGAATCCAATGTGCCTATAATGAAAAATTGTAAAAGCAACTTGTTCGAAAAATCAACTCAAATGAAATGTGGTATATTAGTAATTTCAATGCAGAATTCTCATACGAAATTCCTTGAGTTCCTTTTAAATATGAGAGAGAGATTGAGTATCATAGAGTAAATGAACAGGCAATCAGAGCCGAAATTCTCATCGGTCTTTTACATACATACTAAATATATGGAAAAATCTGTTGTATTTTGATCAGGCCCATGCAGTACAAGCAGAGTCGTCGGCTCTCTCAATGCCATCTCGTGTACACGCAGTCGACTGCAAACAATCGAGTAATTTTCTTATTAGCGAGAGATTGACTTCAGATAAATTTACTGTTATTGGTAGTCGTGTTGTTTTTATGAGAAATTTCTTTAGAGCAAATACATAATAAGAGAGAGAGAGAGAGTGCAGTTCGTATAGTTCTGAAGGAGTGGATTTTGTTTGTTTACTTACTGTTTTGTTTGTGCACCCATCATTATATGTGTTACAGCGAAACATTTCCATTTTGTTCCTCAATAAAGAGAGTGAGAGAAATGAGTTTGTTGTAATTTTTTCGATATGTGTAAAGAGAGCCAAACCAAAAAAAATAATTCGGCACATAAAAGTTTGCGATCCAACTTTTAGTACCTTATCATAAGAAGTTTCATTTCAAAAATATTTGACGTTTGGAAAACCAGAAAAATAAACCCCAACATTGAATGCAAAATTGTGTGTGCAGGGTATAGAAGTTTGGCCGACCGCGATCGAACTTATGCATTATTTCAATTCAAATATTAATGGTGAATTTTCATATAACAAAAGCATTATATTTGTGGTGTACTTTTATTAGCGAATCATAAAATGCAAGCAAAGAAAACATTTCCTAGTTGAATCAGATTTGTCAGCCCTGGTGAAATTTCCCACTGAGAAGTAACTATGGTGATTATAAATGCACTTGTTACGTACATAAATAAATGTAAATACCTATGTATGTGCCATATATGAACGAACACGAGTACATCACGGTGTTGTGGAGTTTGCATACGCACGTGTATGTGTATGTGTATGTGTATGTGTTTTTTTTTTTTGCCAATTTTGTACTTTCATGTGACCAAAATAGCACAGCATGTGGTTTCAAGTACATAAATTCACAAATAATTAAAAATAATTTTAATATTTCTTTTATACAATGTAATTTTAAAATTTTCTATTATTTCACTATATGTATGTATGTGTATGCAATGTGTGCATGTTGTGTATTTAAACAAGCACGGAAAAAACATTTTATAAATAACAATTGATTATTGATTTTAGTAATAAGTTATAGGGTTTCTGGATGAAGGTTTGTAATACAATAAGTATTTACGAAAATTACTGAAATTTTAATTCTTAATCACTTACCCATCTTCCCTACCTTTTATCTCTTTTTCGTGCAACCTTCAATCAGAAGTGAATAATAAAAAGCATAAATTAATTAGAGCTCAAAGAAATTCAAAACAATAGCAAAGTGAAAATATCAAAAAATTCATACAATTGACGTTTTATTATTTAACATTTTGAACATGAAACTTTACAATTTGAGTTACAATTTTTAATTAAGAAAATTGTTCTTCTTCCTCATTACATTTACCAAGCAAACAAAAAGAAGAATTCAAAATTAAGCAAAAGAAAATAAATTGAAAAATGAAAACCGAAAGTTAAAATAAAAATGAAAAACGTGTAAGTTTAAAAATTGGAAGATAAATCAGAAAAAAAAAATATACACATTTTTACAAACAAAGAGAACGCCCAACAACAAATGATAATGAAAAAGCACTCAAAATGAAGAGGGCGAGGAAAAACGAAAATAAAAACGTGCAGTTTAAAAATTTGTTGTTAAACTGTTGCGGAAATTGTAAATGAAGAAAAAACTCACAAAAACGACAAAAAACATTTAAGAAAATGTTAAGAAAACGCAGCAAACTGCTGAACTAGTGGAAACTATAAAAAAAAAATTAAGAAAAACCGAGCGTCTTCATTAGCTAATAAAGAGTTGACATTAAGAGAAGGGAAGTAAAGAATAGAAAAACAACAACAACTGGAACAGACTCAGCAACATTTCCCCAGCAAGAACCAGAAAACACAGGAACTACAGAAAGAAGCGGAAACGAAATAAAACAACAAACAACAACAAAATAAACAAATTGTTTGTTTTTTTTCTCTTCACTTGAAATTGAAACGTGCTTGTCGCGAAACTTGTAACCAAATTAACGAAAATGCATGCATAGAAGTTAGAGAATAAAAAAAAAAGTAAAAAGAAGAGACATCATATTTCAAATTTAAGCGGAAACGGAAGTTGTCGCTGGCTCTACTTATAGTAATTTAATAAATACACAACATTATGAAGTGGCGAAAATTTTGGGTGATTGGTGGGTTTAAAGAAGAAATATAAGAATAGTAAATATCTTTGAATCCAACTCCCAACTAATGAAGGTTGTAGGTAAAATTTTATTTAAAAAAAAGAAATAATTTAAAATTGCATTTATTTTTGTATGTATGTACATTACGAAGGCTCACTACACTCACTGATTTACGAATCAATTTACCAATACAAAAGTGAAGTGAGTCAAAAATTATATAAAGAAAGATTTACTCTGCATTTGTAAAACTGTCACAGAATTACACACTTAATGCCTAAAACCATGAGAAACATGAGAAACTAGGGAAAAGCGTAAAATTTCAAAAAAAAAAAATTCTATACTACTGTGGGCAAAAGTTAGTAAGACTTTTTAATTTAAATTTCGCGCGGAAACCCATTCATCAAAATATTGTTTTTTTTAAGGTTGGTATGACTGTCGGTGACATCTGTGCCAAATGTCACATCAAAATAATCATTAGTGTTTAGTATACGCTTGTCTTTCTGAAGTACAAAAAGTGCATTCGACGATTTTCACAATGAGTGAAATTATTCAACAAAGAAGTTCCATTAAATTTTGTGTGCGGAATCAAATTTCTGGTGCCGAAACGTTAAGAATGTTGCAAAAGGCCTTCGGTGATAATTGTATGTCGCGAGCAAGTGTTTTTGATTGGTACAAATTGTTCAAAGATGGTCGAGAACGCGTTGATGACGAACCACGTCCAGGACCATCCAGGGCCATCAACATCAACTGATGATCAACACGTCAATAAAATCAAGGAATTGGTGCTCGAGAATCGAGAATCGACGATTAACAGTCAGAGACCTTACTGGCATCGTTGGAATATCGGAAGGATTAGTGAAAACCATTTTAAAACATAATTTGGGCCTAAGAAGAGTGAATGCACGATTGGTTCCAAAATCACTGCATTGGTTTTACGAGACCATTTTGCCAAAAATTCGACTGATATCGTTCCGCAACCACCCTACCACCCTATTCGCCTGACTTAGCACCGTGTGACTTTTGGCTATTGGCTATTTTCTAAACTCAAAAAACCGCTTCGTGGACCGTTTGACCGTTTTGATTCAATTGAAGACATTAAACATGAATCGCTAAGCGCATTGAAGGCTATTCCGGAAATTGACTTTAACAACTGTTTCGAGAATTGGAAAAAACGTTGGCACAAGTGTATTGGGGCCGGGGGGGGGGGGGATTACTTTGAAGGGGACGAAATAGATTTGGAAGAAAGAATAAAAAAATTTTAAATTATGAACAAAGTCTTACTAACTTTTGCCCACAGTAGTATATTAAATGCGTAAAAATTTCAAAATCAACATACACATTTTAAGAAACATGTAAATCAAAACACTTGGGTATACTTAGTTAAAAGTTTGGACAATAGATGTATAAAAAATATGGCGAATGTATAACTTCCATGGTTAAATCTCGGCGATAATCTGGCCGATCTAGGAGGTGTATTGAGCGAACGAATGAAAGATTTGGGTCCTCATATATGCAACTGAATGTCACTAATCTACACAAACAACGAACAGTGTGTACAGTTGACGAAATAGTAATGAGTAAATAAGACCCGAATGAATCGAGTCGGACACGTGTGCATCACCATCGCCTGAATTGTATGCTTACTGAGTGAACCGAAAACCGCAAAATTATCTTCAACGATGAGGTTTATTTTGGGCGAATTATATCTTTACTACAAAATATTACTACATTTGGTGTTTAAAAGAGAGATACAAAATACCGGGAATAGCTAAAAAAAAAAAAACAAAAACAAAAAGCAATAATCATCACTACATTTTTCGAACACATTTCCCAGATCCGACTTCAGTTCTCGCCGCAAATACTCTTTTATGCTTGCTATCGACTGAAAGCGGGTGCCCCGAAGTGATAATTTAAGTTTTAGAAAGAGAAAAAGAGTCAGCCGGAGCCATATCAGGTGGTGATTCGATGATATTTGCCGAGTTTTTGGCCAGAAATTCGTTCACAATAGTAGTCTTGTGAGATGGTGCGTTGTCGTGGTGCAAAATCATGAGTTTTCCTTTCACCACCTTGGTATTTTTCGACGAATTTGCTCTCTCAAATGCAGCAAAATGCCCCCATAAAAATCTTTATTTACCACCTGACATTCTAGCAAGAATTTCGACTGTACAACATTGCAACAATCACAGAAAACAGTCAACATTGCTTTGTCTTATGATCGACTTTGACATGATTTTTTCGACTGCTTTTGAATGCACTGTACCACTCATATGCACGTGTTTTTTAATAAAGTCGATTCACTGTAAGCTTTCGGAAACATTTTCAGTGATTCGGCACACGAAACTGAAATGAGCTAAATAACAGATCCCGTTCAAACTTCACGTGAAGATACCATAGAAGACAGTGATGCCAATTTAATGACCAAGAGAATTTTTAAAAATCTCTAAGTCGGGTTTTTTAAATGATAAATGATCCAGGTCCTTTTCTGAGTGAAATATTCTGTGGGAAGCAACCTATGGGCTGTAGGAGTAAGTAATCGGGACGTAGAATACTGTCTGTAAGGAAATGGTAGTAAAATACTCCTTTCCGCCCAATAACTGCAGCAGAGGTTTGATTCCAGCACCTCAAATCCTTGGCCTATGCGGATAAAAAAATGACGCTGGACAAATTGAAAGTTCACTTTCGTCTTATTATCGGCTAGATACGGCATCAAAAACCCTAGTAAAGTCATCGAAAAACTGGACGTCTAGACTGTGTTATAATCGATCCAGTCGCATCGCGTCGTACATCACTTAAAGCATCTACTAAGGTGCAGGTTATTTTTAAATATTTTTAATTAATATCAATATTAATATCATAAAATTTTTTATATTTCTGATAATTAACATTGATAGACATATGAAAAATGTTACTCATACGCAATGGTAGCCATATAAAAATGAAAACTTCAACTATTGGATAATGAAAGCATTTAAAGTAATTACAAGTGCATACACCATAAATGAGCTATTAAATAATCGAAAAAAATATATAACACGCTGTCTACAAATTATTACAACATACAACAGTTTTACATAAGTTTGAATAATGTATTACCAGCACACAAAAAGCATAAAAAAATAAATATATTATTTGTAAAAGTACTTCATATAACATTACCAAAACAAAAACTAATAACCATTAAAATTAAACCAGAAAAGTGAATGAAAAATATATATGGGGAAACCAAAAATAGATGGCAAAAAGAAATTGCAAAAATAAAACATAATTAAAAAACCAACACCAACATTATTGAGTAAAAAGATATACACGAAAAAAATATGTATACAGCAACATCTTTATTTTATTTTTTTTTTTTTTTTATCAAGGTTACTGAACACTGTTTTATTTCCATTGTTGGTACTTTCACGACATGGCAACAGTTGGTAATTGGTAACAGCAAAGTTTTTGGTGTAACACTTTTTTTTTAGAAAATTTACGCCAAAGGTATAAAAGAAAATTATTAATAATGTGTTACAATGTATGCTAGTATTTTGTAGCTTTACTTGCTAAATTCGTGGTTGTTATTCAATATTTGATTTATTGTGATTGAAAAAATGGTCCAAAAATAAAACCTTAAAAATTCACAACAAATTAAATTGATTTGCAAACAATCATGATGTAAAATTTACTGCTTTCCTTTCTATGTAAATGGGAAAAGGTTGGAAAGGAAAGGAAGAAGCTGAAACTTTATAAATATTTCAAGAAACAAAGTGATATTTGAATCCAATATAATTACTTTTTCTTAAATTAACAACGTACATAAAATTTATAGGGTATTTAACTTCAAAGTGAGGAACTTTTTCTGAGAAAACAATAGCTATATTTCAATATCAAATCAAATAAATACATTATTCAAATTAGTGCTCATCGGAAGCTATGACATTTTGCCATCTTTCAGGTCATTTAAGGATTCCTTGCCAAATAAAAACCGTCCACCTTTTGAGGCTATGAACAAATCAATCCAATTTCTGATACTTTCAACTGAAGTAAAGCGTATTCCAGTGAGGGCATTCTGAAGCGATCGAACTAAATGATAAGAAGAGAGGGAGCAACGTCTGGTGAATACGGCAAGTGAGCCAAAACTTCACATCCACTATTTTCCAATAATTTTTAACCGTTCTAGCAACATGAGGCCGCATGTGTTCATTTTGGAAAATTACGGTCTTATGCCTGGTCGCATATACTTGATGTCTACAAACGAATCATGTAATAGTTTCACCAGGTTTTAGTAGCTCATAATATGTAGGCCCCCTTCTGATTGCACCCAATACAGATCATTACTTTGGCGCCTTGAATATTCTGCTTCGATGTTGATGTTCCCGGTTGGTCGAGTTTCACATACGTCTTCTTGCGCTTCGAGTTGTCGTAATGAATCCATTTTTCTTCGCCACTAATAATTCGATGCAAAGAGGACTTACTTATTTAAATAGTGCTGAAGCAGCATTTCAGCCATACGAAATCACATTTCAACGTCTCCCGACTTCAAGTCGTATGGCTCCCAATTGCATTCCTTTAGAATGGCACCCAATGACTTTAATAATCGTTGCTTGGTAATCGTTGCTTGAGTAACTCTCAATGTTATGGCAAGTCACTCTTGCGTTTCACACGAGTCTTCGTCAAGTAACATCTTCAATTCTTCATCTTCGAACTTTGGACTTTTGGACAGAGCGTTCCTTGTCTTCCGTGTCCAAATCTCCACTTTTAAAATGTCGAAAACCAGAATTCTCATATTGTACACAATGGAGTACAGTCACCGTAAACTTTCAACAGTAATCGATAACTTTCAGCAGGAGTTTTTGTCGAAAGCAAAGAAGCTAAACTTCTCGCAAATGCTGTTTATTTGGCACGAATGCTGACAAGTTTGTAGCGCAAAAAGGTTATGTTGTTTGCACTTTGGCAAATTGATAGGTACATAATCAAAACAAATGTTAGTTACATGACGTAGCTGAAATATGAAAGTACTTAGTTACAGTATTGCCAGATATTATTTAGTACTAGTTTCGCCATCAATTGTGAATCCTTCATTTTCAAGTTATACACCCAATAATCTCTAAAGGACATTAAATACTTAAAGACTATACCCAAATTAGATTAACTAGGTCAACGGTTTGTGTCTTTTTTGTTTTGTTTTATTTAATTTTTTTTATAGAACACAGGGAAACATTAGATATTTACGTCTTGGCTTATTGAGTGAATATGTATTACTGCTACACCAAATGACGACTTTCCACTAATTGAAAACAGATAGATGAAATCGAATAAATAATAAATAAATAAATGTATTTAATACACTTAAGATAATAAAACTGTTACATATTTATATAAGTATAAAATAGTATAACTCTGCTAAAAGTTCTGTTCTAATTAAATTTCCTGCTTAAAGAATTTCTCTTTGTCAATAAGCATATATTTTTAATTTCCATTTCTGAAAGTAATTGAACTTTTACTTTACCTTTTGACTACGATTATCATCTTCCTTAAAATGTAATTCTTGCAGTCAAAAAATCATTTCATCCATAAACTTTTGCTATAAAAATGTCAGAAATACTATTCCAAGAAGTTTAACATGCATTGCATTATTTCTTCTTAAAGTTCACTTTGAAGAAGGAAGAAAAATTAAAACAGTTATATGCTTAGCTCTACTACAGATCCAACAACACTCTTTGAATACACCCATACTTGCGAAAGTATGTAAATCAACAGTATAAGTATTTACAAAAGTAAAATTGACCTTGGCAAACTTAATCCAATTAATTAGCATTGCCAATTAATGAACGAGCGAAATGTTGTTAAAATGTTGTACAAATTAAATAAATGCATACAAATGTTAAAAATGTTATCATGCACAACATGGACCCATGTGGAAAGCTCGGACTGGGACCTCCATGGGATTTTGTGTTTCATTAAAAGAAAAAAGGAACAGTGAAAATGTTTTCTATAGTAATAAAGCATCTTCAGATATTTCACTCATTTGCAAATCAATGTAACTTTTTACTCTAGCAACGAATTAGCCAACTGTCTTATAATGGTTGCATTTTCATAAAGTTTTAAAAATGTGTTAAAACCTGTAAACACATAAACTATTTAACTTTGGGTTAATTTTAAATGTTAGCGGCGTTCTAGACTATTCTGTTAGTGGAGACTCACAGTAAAGGGCAACATTGCGCAGAATTCCATAGCAACATTTTTGTATACAAACTACTTCTTGTGTAATTTTACCGTCTTCGAGTCCAAAGTTCATTGGAGAGTTTGTAACTCGAGGAATTTTTGAAAATAAAATGAGGAGAAAGTTGCCAGAACTGACGGAGACAAGTCGATTTTAGTTAGACCACTACACTGCACACATACATATTTCTTGACAATTGCTTTGGCGAACATAAGTGTAAACGAGGATTGGATGGATTACCTAGCTGCAGGATACCTAATTAGTCTCAGAGAAATCATAGGGCTCCAAGCGACCACTCTTTGGCAAGTTGGAGGATAACCGACCAATACCAAATCAACATATAATTCAACATGCAACACAGTAGTCTAAAATTAACTTAAAAACTTAAAATAAGCATGCATATAATAAATAAAATCAATTAAAGTAATTAAGAAAACTGTGGAAAATTTTTGTATAAGCTTAAACATTTAAATTAAATAAGCATGCTAACAAAGAAAAGTGATTAAAATGAAGTATTTTAAAATATAGTGCTAAGTGTAAAAAGTAATTTTGTACATGCAGCAATATTGATTGCGCATGCATTGACATGGACAAGCACATGTACATATCTGGGAAATCAATATTTTTTTTTGTAATTTTTTTTACTAACTAATTTTTCTTCCCAAATTAAGCGAACGAGAAAGGCCTTTCATCGTTTCCAACTTGGTTCATGGAATAACTGTGAGTTGGAGTTTTATTATTTATTAATTGTTTTTTATTCACCTTTAAAATTTGAGAGAGAAGAATAACGCTACATATAAAGAATATAAAATTATCCCAGGCGATATATACTTGTGTCCGTTAAGTAAAATTTTTTTTCGTGATTTTTTTGTATCATCAGATTAAAGTATGCATGATTAAAAGTTATGCACATAATATATTTTTTTTAACACTTAGTTTTGATTAGTTTTTTTTTCATTCATACACAACAACAAAAGTATGAATTATTACTTTAAATCTTTAAAATGTATAATTTCTAACTAAACTAATTTCTGCTCTTTAAGTTACCTACATATGTTATTATGAAATGGTATAATATGAGTATATATAACGCTGGAAAATAAGGTTTCAATTTTGTCATTTTTGCAGTATTTTAATAGAATTATCTTCTTTTTTATAATAAATGAATTGTTATTTTAACATGAATTAAGTGTTTTCTGATCTTGGTTTGGAGTAGTAATATTAAATTAGGGGATTCTAATGAAATCAGCCCTCTAGAATCCAAAGGTAGGATGGGAATCGTCTGGGCATTAGCAGCATTTACTTAGAAACGCTGGAAAATAAGGTTTCAATTTTGTCATTTTTGCAGTATTTTAACAGAATTTTCTTCTTTTTTATAATAAATGAATTGTTATTTTAACATGAATTAAGTGTTTTCTGATCTTGGTTTGGAGTAGTAATATTAAATTAGGGGATTCTAATGAAATCAGCCCTCTAGAATCCAAAGGTAGGATGGGAATCGTCTGGGCATTAGCAGCATTTACTTAGAAACGCTGGAAAATAAGGTTTCAATTTTGTCATTTTTGCAGTATTTTAATAGAATTTTCTTCTTCTTTATAATAAATGAATTGTTATTTTAACATGAATTAAGTGTTTTCTGATCTTGGTTTGGAGTAGTAATATTAAATTAGGGGATTCTAATGAAATCAGCCCTCTAGAATCCAAAGGTAGGGTGGGAATCGTCTGGACATTAGCAGCATTTACTTAGAAACGCTGGAAAATAAGGTTTAAATTTTGTCATTTTTGCAGTATTTTAATAGAATTTTCTTCTTTTTTATAATAAATGAATTGTTATTTTAACATGAATTAAGTGTTTTCTGATCTTGGTTTGGAGTAGTAATATTAAATTAGGGGATTCTAATGAAATCAGCCCTCTAGAATCCAAAGGTAGGGTGGGAATCGTCATGGGCATTAGCAGCATTTACTTATATCAGCTTGCTCCAACATATCTATTTTTGCCAAACCTGTCCGATACCTCTCATATTTTTCCTTTTATACCTTTATTTTTTTTTTACCAAGCACGTGAATCTTATTTCGTAATGTGTGGAATTGTGCAGGGTACAAGATCCCCCCCATATCTCCCGAACTAGCTAGCAAGCAAACCAGCACGTGCAACCGTCCCCTTCGCACATTCAAACATGGTTGTAGGTTGGAGGAGTACAAGCTTTCGAAAGCAGTTGACTCTCACCTAGAACTCTTACCATTAGACAAAGAGATTGGCATTACAGTCTTCATACAAAATGTAGCGTGAAATGTTATATTTCAAACATGTGTTCGTTCAGACTAGTGTTGCCAATACTAGTGGGCATCAATACAAACACCGCGGATTCGGATACTTTTTATACGACCCTGTAGTTTTCAATTGCGCTTAAATTAAAAACAAGCAAGCAAATTTATCTTTCGTACAAGTATTATTAAAATTTTCAGTACTTATGCCATCACGTTACTCGTGCATCTTTTACTTTGTAGAGGAGGAGACTTCTGTGAATTTAGATTTATCATGATTTCTTTCTTTTTCTTTTTGAATTTTATAAATAAATTTCTTTCAAAACATTTTGAACTTTTTAATGAAGTCAATACAGGCATCATTAATAATACAAAAAAGAGATTTAAAAGTAGACAAATCTGCAGGTTTGTGTGTAGCTAACTACGTGAGTACAAACGGCGAAATATTTTTCATCATGAAATTGGCGTTACCATTTTCCTACTCAAATTAATTCTTTTTAAAAATGAAAAAAAAAAAAAAAATCTACAAACAAAAAAATTTAAGTCAACATAAAAAACTTTCGTAGGTATAATTTTTTTTTAATGACATATCACCCATGGCAACAAACTCACGCCAATTCATCGACTACAACCATTCAGCCATCCACCAATCCAACCCATTTTCAGTCACTCCCTCCTTTCTATTCATGCTCATTCATTCATTCAATCGTTTATGGCAAATACTCGTACGGTTATTTGTAATTTGTCACGCTCTGTCCCGTAAATTGGCCGGTCGTATGGGTAACGTTGTTCTGCAAAGGGTGCCACACATCAGCAGGCAGACCGGGGTGCAAAAAGCATGTATGTTCCCTTTTTTCAGGATTTCCGTTGATAATGAAGCTGAAATTTTCAACGAGGCAGCAAATGTGCTGATAGGAGCAACAACATTCGCTTTTATTAATGATTTTTTTCTTTGACTTACATAACTCGTGCTCGTGTGTTAGCTACCGCCAACTGGGCGTGATGGCACAGAGAATGACTTTGATGAACAGTTGAAACAGGCAAGGGATAGATATTTTTGTTTTTGTTTAGTCTTAAAATGTTGGTACTATTGCCTCGATATGAACAGACTAAGGGAACAGACTAAGCCCACTCAACATTTCAGCAATTTAACATTAATTGCCTCTCAGAGCCGGTATCTTAATAAGTGGTTTAGAATTTAAAAAATGTTTTGCCTCTACATTTATAGAACCTGATTTATTCTTGAAAATCTCTAGTAGAATCTCTCTGCTCCATTATCGAAGTTGAAATAAAAAGTCTTCACTCATTTTAACTTTACAATTCTAAGCTTCTTCTTCTTTTAATGACAATGCATCCACCGGGCGGATATCATTCAACTTCAAATCGATTTCAATAAACGAGCAGTCGGATACAATTTTTACGGTATTTTATGCGAATATTAATCCTATTAAATACATACTTACAAGGTCATATTTTTTACCCATTACCTTAAATAGTTACAACGTCAAAGACTAACCTGAAATTGAAAAAATAAGAAAGGAAACGAATTAAAACTTTAAGTTATTGTATATATACATAAATTTCTTTTGAAGTAAAAGGATACACACAAAGGATTACTCTACAATTGAAGGGACAAAGAAAGAATAAAGTATAGCCATTTTTCAAGCGATTAGATTTTTGCGAAAACAAACAAAAATTAAAAAGAAATAGAAACCCAAATGAAATCCTACAAAGGCATACAAAAAATAATTTCTACATTGAGTTAGTTTATTAAAATACGAACTAAGCAGGAAGCTCTGTGGAGTGAATTTACATACACGAATGCACAGTGACATATGCATTTGATTTTTTTGTATTTTTTTTGAAACCCCTAACACTTTCAAAAATGTGTTTCTGAATAATGTTATGGAAGCTTCTTCACATGAAGTTTTTGGATAGATTTCTGATATGAGATAGGCCAGTTGATATATTCTGTCACATTTTCGACCCACTTAATGTGTAAAATGTCATATTTCAATTATTTTTACACATCGTCCGGAATTTCGTGTACTTTTCCAAAGCTTCTAAGCCGTTTTCGCACATAAACCCCTGAATTATATAAAATGCAAATGGTTGTGAGTTTCCGCGTTGATTGTCTTTTGTTTTTGTAAAGTGATACAATACAAAAAATAACACATATGCAACGCGATTTTCATTTTACAGATTTTGGGGGTAAATGTATGAATAAATTTCAGTAGGTATTTCTTACTTCTTCTTTTAATGGTACAACAGCCCATGGAGGGGCTAGGCCGAGCTTTCGCATTCACTCATGTTGTGGATATTGGATTTTGGTACATCAATGGAAGGGAGTTACAATTTTGTAGGTTTGCCATTGCCTGCCGAGAGTTGGTGCTGTGTAGAAAAATTTTCTTTTTTTACTTTCAATTCTGCCTATGCCGAGATTCGAACCGCGGACACTCTGCGCAACAGTCCAACGTTCTACCACTTCACTACAGCGACCACGCCACGAGCTTTCTGTTAATTACTTTTACATATTACAGTAACTTTTTGTTCCACAAATATGAAAAATTAGTTCACCTGTATAAGTACATCGGCAATTTTGCAAATAGCTTTTTGTTTACAATTCAGACACAAAAGAGTTAGAAAGAAGCCTCCTTCCTTCCCTTCTTCCTAAGTACTTACTCTATGTACTACTGCGGGCAAAAAGTAGTAAGACTTTTTAATTTAAATTTCGCGAGGAAACCCATTCATCAAAATATTATTTTTTTAAGGTTGGTATGACTGTCGGTGACATCTGTGCCAAATGTCACATCAAAATAATCATTAGTGTTTAGTATACGCTTGTCTTTCTGAAGTACAAAAAGTGCATTCGGGCATTCGGCGATTTTCACAATGAGTGAAATTATTCAACAAAGAAGTTCCATTAAATTTTGTGTGCGGAATGAAATTTCTGGTGCCGAAACGTTCAGAATGTTGCAAAAGGCCTTCGGTGATAATTGTATGTCGCGAGCAAGTGTTTTTGATTGGTACAAATTGTTCAAAGATGGTCGAGAACGCGTTGACGACGAACCACGTCCAGGACGGCCATCAACATCAACTGATGATCAACACGTCTGGTCAATAAAATCAAGGAATTAGTGCTCGAGAATCGACGATTAACAGTCAGAGACCTTACTGGCATCGTTGGAATATCGGAAGGATCAGTGAAAACCATTTTAAAACATCATTTGGGCCTAAGAAGATAATCACGTTAATGCGCCGGCTCACACTGCATTGGTTTTACGAGACCATTTTGCCAAAAATTCGATGATATCGTTCCGCAACCACCCTACCACCCTATTCGCCTGACTTAGCACCGTGTGACTTTTGGCTATTTTCTAAACTCAAAAAACCGCTTCGTGGACACCGTTACCGTTTTGAGTCAATTGAAGACATTAAACATGAATCGCTAAGCGCATTGAAGGCTATTCCGGAAATTGACTTTAACAACTGTTTCGAGAATTGGAAAAGTGTATTTGGGCCGGGGGGGATTACTTTGAAGGGGACGAAATAGATTTGGAAGAAAGAATAAAAAAATTTGAAATTATGAACAAAGTCTTACTAACTTTTGCCCACAGTAGTATGTACTATCAACCGGAAATGTGTAACTCTAAACACTTGACTGAACTTACAAATTTCTACTACATGCCTGCTTATCATAATTAAAACTTAATAATAGTTCAATTTGTTTTCCATTTCAGTTGGAATTACATTTTAAAATATATAAAATTTAAAATTTTTTTGTTATACAAGACACGCAATATTTTTATTATTTTGCAAATTTTTGAATAATAATTTCCGTCAAATTGAACAACACAATCAAAAAAAGTGTAAGTGTAATTTCTACGTGAGTGAATTCAAAAAAATTTGAAAATAAAACCGAAAAATGAAATAGTTAATAAATATGCTTATTATGAAAGAATAATCATAAGTGTGAGGAGTAGAGCAGAGTTATGTAGACTAAGACAAAGAAAAATGATACGCATTCAATGGGAAGCTCAAGACTCGAAACGTAAAGAGTGCACAAAGTAACTAAAGAAAACAGAAATGAAAATGTTTAAAAAATAAAGTGAAAACAAAAAGAGTGGCGAAAAACAACTTCCTCATTTACAACAATTATAAACATTTTCTGCACCCATCTCCATCTCCATCCTCTTTTGTCGTTCACACCCCTAAATAACTTTGCTTGTTTGGCTTTTTGTAGTTTCCGTATTTGCATATGCATGCCTGAGAGTGTAGCTGCGAGTTATGTTCATGAATCTGACATCTAAATGTACATTGTTACATATTTTTATGAAATTTTTTCCATTTTGTCTACGTTTACCTTTTTGATAATTTTTTTTTTTGTTTTTTTTGTTTTTTGCTTATATAATGTCACACTTTTTCAAATGTGATACACATAGCTGAATGTATGTCATCAGTAACATCACCAGCAACAACAGCCACAGCAACGGCAATATCAGTAGCAACAACAAGAAATGTTAACACTACCACTGTCACCGGCACATTAGTTTCAGTTTTAACAAACAGCAGCAGCAACAATACCAAAAGCAACAGCACCAACAATAGCAAATTCAGTAGCAACAACAAAAACATCAGCTGCTACAACAACTAAGAAAAGCCAAAGCACGCAACCATCAGCAGCAACATACTATGCGCACACATTTGTTGCTATTTTTTATTTTCTTTCCTGTTGCATTTTTCCCGTTTTTCTTTCTATTATTATTCCGTTTTTGTTATATCTTTTGTTTTTTGTTGCAAAGTTAGCAAATGTTATTGCTAAGTATTACCACATACTTTTCTTTTCTTCTTGCATCCATTCACTTATTTTTTCTCTCCCTCTGTTGACGTGTTGTATTATTGTTTTCATTACTAATGCATTCTCATCTTCATATACTACTTTTTTTTAATAACCAAATACTGCATAAACTACATTGGAGCATATTATGCCATCGACATTTTTGTCGCAGTTACTGCAGCCATAACAGGCACCAGCTGCAGCACCTACACCCAATTTATGCCAGCATATTAGTTTGATCTAGCAATTGTCACTTGTTGCGGTGATTGATTGCTATATTAAGTTTGAGTGGAAATATCGAGACTTACGTTAACGAATGTAAATATTTAGGTGCTAATAGGTGCTTAATGTGGCATAAGTAAAATTTTGGGGAACAGATTCGTCAAAGAGTTAAAAGTTACCAATTAGTGATAATTTTTCACATCATAGGAAAGAATCAACAGTTATGCGGAATTCGAACTGTGTAGGTTCTACTGCCTACCATATGTAAAAGAATAATAATAATTCTTACACTTACTTACTTACTTCTAATGGCACAACAGCCCATGGAGGGCTTAGGCCGAGCTTCTCGCATCCACTCATGTTGTGCGTGTTATATTTGTACATGAATGCAAGGGCCTACAGTTTAATGCCGAATCCGAACGGCGAAGTGAAAAGCTTTTCATAGGCAATTTTTACTCTTGCAGGTTTGCCATTGCCTTCCAATGGCAGGCCCACCAAAACTTAAAACTCCAGGTGTCATATACCGCAATTTTCCCTATCTTAGTTAATAGTGCGATGGACTGCTAAGCAGGATGCCCAGGTTAAGATCGCGGCACATTTAAAAGTTCAGCAAGTTCTGTTTGATAGACTTGGACAATTAGTTACTGATGACCACCTTTAGGGTTAAAGTCTAATTTGTAAATATTTTTCCAAACGAAACCACCTCTTGGCTCGAGATGGCAAGAATAAAAATTTACTAAGAAAAAAACCCATTTAATTCATCATTCGGATTCGGCATAAAACTTTGGGTCACTTCCGTTCGAATATCAATATATCTCTCACAGCTTTGCCATTAATTAGAAAGACTTTTCCCGTGAATTAAACCTAAGATCTTCGGAACAACTCTTACACACACTTCCCTAGAGGTCCCATAAAAACTTTATATTTGAGCTGCTCTTTTTCTTCTCTCTTTAAAGAAGAGGAAGAGCGTGTAATGCGGTTGCGTTGATCAGTAATCCTTGCGTTATTTGCATGCGCCCGTCGGTCGTGTCCGTTAGGTCCGTTATGGTCCGGTAGGGTCCGTTAGGATCCGTTAGGATTCGTTACGTTTGTTTTAATAGTCCATAAGCCCTTGGAGTAGGCACAGCTTTTGTGCACTATGAGTGTAGCCTATAATTTATGCGAAGTGATAAACTTTCCGAGGTAATCTTTTCTTTAAGAGGTTCCTCATACTCAGCCATGTAATTCAAACCTGATCCTCCATACTACCAACTATGGCACGTGATTAATAGACCAATATTACTTATTATAAATCACTTCTATTGATTAAAAATTATTGATAAAAGTGCAAAGAAACCCTCGTTTCCCCTATTCATAGCAGATTTTTTTTTTTTATCCTCCTCCCGCCCAACACGACCGAGGGGCGCATCCACATAACGTATGGATCGGTGACCGACGCAACCGCTTTACACGAAAATATGTAAAGAGCCGCGTATATCCAAATAGGCATTCTTTATAACTACAGATATAAAATCATCAATCAGTTTATTGATTTAATATGATAAGTAAGTTTGTTTTGATGTGTTCCAGAGAATCGGAAATGCTGAATAAATTATAATGTTCATTAAAATCTCTACATAATCCACGAAAAGGATCATCTTGACCATAATTTGTTTTGCATATGTAAAAATTTCATCGTTTTTACCGCGGCAGCAGAATACATATTACCGAGTAAAGTTCTGAAAGTTCTGTTTGATAGACTTAGATTAATAGTTATTGGTGACCAACTTTACGAATAAAGTCCAATTTGTTTTCGAGAAACGGTAAGGTGTTTTAATTAGTATTTTAAATTATTTCTGTGTTCATAAGGCTTCAACATTTTGACTATTGTATATACTAGAACATATAAACTAATGATAAACTAAGTATTCCAAAAAAGTACGAGAATCCAAGGGTTCATGTTCATGTTCGCTATTCACACAAATTAGTAATTCAATTTCCCCAATGGAAGTATAGATAGTATATTGACAGTTTGAAAGCTATTAGACCTCTAATAAAATCTGTTCCCATAGTCGAAATTCTTCGGTACATTTGGACCCACGCAGTGAGTTAGAACCAAAATCAGTTCTTCTTCAGCCACTTGGTACGTGAACCAGTTGGTCTGATTTTGACGGACTTGATCCGATTTTCCGACATCTCCGGCATAATATTTATACAATAGTACAATACGTGGTTACAGTCATAAAATGTCTCGCAGTTAGAAAATTGAAGTCAAGATTATTAGTAAAACATATGTAACATGAATTTTAATTGTCATCGGCTATTTAAAGGAGCACAAATTTCAGATCAATATAATGAATATAGTGGATTGAGTCGGAAGTTTTCTATAAGTATTATAAGTCTCCAGATCCGATTTTGCTTGTAAGACCCGACTTTTAGGCTAAAAAGTTGAAAGTGGTTACGTTAGCGTAAGAAAATGACTGTGATCTATAAAAAAAAATTAGTTTTCAGCTAAAAATCTTATATAATTTTTGGTATAAAACTCATCTCCTTATACCGAAATTCACGCCTTCAGATTTTTGGTAAAAAAAAAAAAATTAAATACAAATTCGTAGTCGGATATAAACTTAATTTTTGCTATATACATAGAAAAGCGTTTTCTCGCTGTTTTATAATGCCAAGTATTTCAGAACGGTACTAAGGAAAATGTTGAATATTATTTAGATGCCATTTTCGGAGCCAAACTAGTGGTATACGATTTAGCTCTATAATAAATTGTTCAAGCTTACTGAGTAAATGGCAATAGCTACAATGACCCCACGTTGGTCGCTAATGCTAGAAGATGCATTTCAATTGATTTTTCTTACTTGACTGATAAACCATTGCTCCTTCTATTCTCCTTTCACATCTTAAAAGAATTTTAGTAAGTAAAATTCAAAAATTTGCTCTATGACCCCATATTGTACGCGTGCACTAGTGTAGTGCATCTCAAGTGGTTGCATATGATGAAAAATATTATGAAATATTACATTTTTACATTCTACGAATAACAGCAATAAAAAGAGTGCAGTAAATTTTTTTTCTTTTACAATACTTTGTAAATAAGTACATAGATTTTTTCAGTCAGTGTTGCATGTGTACGAGTTCATACATACATTTTTTTGTTGTTACATAGATACGAGTAAGTGTTTGTTTGTGTGTTTTCTAATATTCCTACTTACTTTTTCGTTTGCTACTTTCCTTAGAATTTTGTTTAGTAGTTTCCTATTTTTCTTTATTCCTTCTTTTTTTTTTGAGCGATAATGCTTTTCCTTTTCACAATTGTGCAATTGTTTCATTTATGCAAACAATGTTTCATTGTTTTTTCTCGCATCTCTTTTCAACTGTACCGAGCACAGCTTTTGTTTGGCCTTTTTCCCCTTCTGGATTGTTTTTGTTTTCCTGGCTGTTGTATTTGTTTAAAGTTTGGACGCATTTACTAATCAACACCATTTGCAAACGTAGAGCGTATATTTCCACTACTTTCCTCTTTCCACCTTTTTTCGAAGCATTCATTCATAAACACAACAGGCGCCATTTTACTATTCCGCCAATTGTTTCCGTTTCCTCGAGACGTGGAATAGTTCGTTGCCTTCAGGCTGCTATTCATAACGGTCACTGTTCCATATTTTATTTAAAAATAAAAACAAAAATATTTCCTCTCTTCCTGCTTATGTAATTTATGCACGCCAAATGTGTTATGCGTTCTTCCTTTCTTGAGGTACTTTATTTAAATCTAATCTTTTTTTTTTTATTGCAGTTTCATGTACGCATACCTGCACACAATTTTTTCTCCTTGAATTATTATATTAAAAATATTAATTCCATTATATTTTCATAATAAATTAATGAACAAATTATTTACTATAGGGAAAGAAAGAAAAAAACTTAAAACCGTTTACTTAAATTTGTATCACATTTTGTTTTTATGTATGCCATATTTAAATGCGGTTAGTGAAATACAAAAACACATAAACATGCCTGCCTGATTAATGAATTTGCAAGAGAATTGTTCGAAAATTATTAATTACTTATAATAAACAGAAATGTGAAACAGTTGATAAATTACATATATATATATTAAATATATAAGTAGACTTATAACATGTATATAAGTGGAATTATTAACAAACATGAACACGCACTTCCACAAACAGATCTGTAAAATTACAACAAATGCATGCGTACAGAAAAATATAGGAGAAAACCGAAAAATATAGGAGAAAACCGTGATTCCTGATTCGAGTGTAAATTAGTTCATGCAACACATCAATGATGGGCAGCACATATGCAGCCACATGTATTCAGGAGTATGAATCATGCTCGATTGATAGAGGGCGCTGATTCGCACTTTCAAACAAAAATCGGTAGACATTTTTAGAGCTGAAAGAAATACTGAAAAATACAAACATGAGGCACAAACTACGGACCAAGAAAATTCATCTTCTGCAATCGTAAATATAACACAAAAAACCAGCACCAACAGATCACGACAGTGTAGACTTCCCAAGCAATTTGAGGCACAACAGAATTCGAATTTCATTGAAAAATAACTCACAAAGAGTAATGCGGAGAGATGGCATGAATGGCAAATGAGTTAATATGAGCACATAATTGAATCAACACTCATCTGATTGAGTCCCGACGAAGGCCCTCAGATTATACAGCAACAGGGAGTCATTGAAGTGGCCGAATTTCCAGCTTTTACAACGAAAGCTGGGAAATATTTGGATGGAGGTAATGATTTTGCATAGGGAAATGCAAACAATAAAAATGAAGTTAATCCAGTTGTAGCACACCAGGGATCAGATAATTACCAAGCTAAATTAAGGAGTGAGATCGAAAAAATCGGATAACTTTGAAAGACCACTGCTTTGAAACTCTTCATCTGAATGAAAAAATGGATGAAAACCGTAGGCTTTGCGTTTGAGAAATTCTGATGAAATACAATCACATGTTTTTTGACTTGTGAACTTTCAGTTGAGTCATGGCATCGGAAGTGGAAAGGCGCGATTTAGTTGTTGAATTATTTCGTGAAAATCCGCAGTGGAGCCAGAAAACCATTGCAAATAAGGCGAAAGTTGCACAAAACAATGTCTCGATGATTCTTAAAAAATTTAATACCGACTTAACAGTTGCTAGAAAATATGGTTCTGGAAGGAAATGCGGTTTCGTGTCTCCACAAAAGGCGAAGAAATTTGTTGCTCTCTTAGAGAAGAATCCAGCATTGTCTAATCGAAAATTGGCGAAAAAAGCGAGTTGCAGTGCAGTGAGTTTTTAGTCCGTAAAATTAAAAAAGATACGGGCTTTAAAACATACAAAGTGCAGTCAGTACCCGACAGGAACGCTACTAAGAACTTGGTAGCCCAGAGCCGAGCTAAAAAGTTGAAGACATATTTTTTACAAAAATTCGATTGCTGTGTTATGGACGATGAAACATACGTGTTGTCTAAATTTTCTCAATTGCCTGGTCAAGAGTTTTACACCAGAAAGGAACGAGGAGGAGTTGAGGAAAGATTTAGGACAAAACAAAAGTCCAAGTTCCCGAAGAAGTTCCTGGTATGGCAAACGATTTGTAGTTGTGGGCTAAGGAGTAAAAGTTTCCTAACAAGTGGCACTGTTAACGCGAAATTTATGTGAAGGAGTGCCTCCAGCGTAGTGGTAATGCGTTGGACTGCTACGCAGAGTGTCCGGGGTTCTAATCTCGGCACAGGCAAAATCAAAAAAAAAAAAAAAAAAAAAGTAGAAAAAATAATTTTTCTACACGGCACCACCTCTTGGCAGGCAATGGCAAAACCTACAAGAGTAAAAATTGCTATGAACAGCTTTTCACTTCGCCGTTCGGATTCGGCATTAAACTGTAGGTCCCTTCCATTCATGTACAAATATAACACGCACAACATGAGTGGATGCGAAAAGCTCGGCCTAGGCCCTCCATGGGCTGTTGTGCCATTAAAAGTAAAGTAAGTGCCTCCAGAATATATTGCTGCCCTTCATTAGAAAGCACAATGTATCTTTTCTGTATTCTTTTGGCCTGATCTAGCCTCCTGCCACTACAGTAAAGTAACCCTTAAATGGTTCGAAAACCAAAACATCAAATTGGTACCAAAAATCGCCAACCCACCAAATTGCCCAGAACTTCGCCCTATCGAGAGATATTGGGCTCTAGTGAAAAGAACATTAAAGGCAACAAACAAAGAAGCTAAATCCATGGATGATTTTAGAAATAAGTGGAATGCTGCCGCCAAGAGTCTCAGAAATGACAGTAAAGACGCTAATGGCAGGCAGACCGGAAAAGCTGTCAGAATTCTGTAAAAAACAACAAATAAATTAGTTTTATTGAACATTTTATCTTTTCAAAACTGTTTACATTTTTTTATTTGCATAAGGAATTTCAATGCTAGGACAATTTAAAGTTATCCGATTTTTTCGATCTCACTCGACTTAACGTTTGCTTAAATCAGCACATCGTTAAAAATTCCTTCGGCCACGCCTGTAATGTCTGCTCTGGTTTTTACAAGATTACTAAACCTAACCTAAAAACCCAAAAGGCAAACGTTCTGAAGAAGTCTCTCTGTCCTGTGTGTCTGTCGGTGTCCTGTGTGATTGCATTCCCTCATTCATTCTCCCTCCTTCTTCTTCCCACCTATCAATCTTCTTTCCATTCAACACAATGCTGTGTTGAATGCATAAATTAAAAATAGGAAGAAGAAGAAAGAGAGAGCGAAATGAGCAGTTTGTATTACTGCTGCTGATGCTTTCATTGTAATGAAGTAGCTAGCTGCATAGCGACAGTTGAATGGCATTTTGTAGTCATGTTGTTTGGTGGCCATAGTTTCCCATTGTGTTAGACCTACACTTGGTTGGACCTATAATTTAACTTCGGTTCCGAAAGACATGGAGGAAATTTGTAATATTTGGTGGTTTTGCCAAGTGGTTTACAAAGAAAGTGTACTTCTCATAATCCTCATTCACTTCATGTGGGTATAAGAAGTTTATGAGAATTATTAACCACCAGGCCAAGAAGCGAATCATATCACCTACCTCCCAGTCTAGGCAGGTAGTCTAGTGCTCTACCCACTGTACTTATGATGCGTTTTGTAATCGTGTAACTACCGTTGTCAATGTGTATTACAGCTTTTATAGAAAACCAATTTCAAGTTCTGTCTTTTTTAAATAAATTTTTCTAGTTCTATCTCTCTCTCTCTCTCTCTTTCTTTCATTTTAACTGAGCTGATGCTTCTACTGACCCTGCTGAAAGCACAATATTCTCTCTCTCATTGAAAAGTAGCGACTATGATTGGTCAATTCCTTTCAGTGTAGTCATGCTTTTTTCTATTATTCCAATTATGGTGTACGTATCACTGAGAGATCCATCGAATGGAGGAAGGAGATTTTTGTAATTAAGTCGTTTTCCCTTTTACGTTCTTAGGAAATATCTAAGTAAATCTTCATGATTTTATGATGATTAGAACAAAGGTCTACAAACTACTGCACGCGGGACAAAAGCGGCCCGCAAACATCAGTGATTCGGCTTGCGAAACTTTATTGTAATGCACGACAAACTAATCCAACGCGCGGTAATTTCTTTTTTTTCTTTTTAATGAAACAACAGCCCACATTAAAACTTAAAAACACATTAAAGTTAAAGCAGTAAAAATTCCGATAATCTGACCAAAATTTAAACATTAAGTTCTAAACGGAGCATTAATTTAAAATCATATAATTGATTTTGATTATTAGAAAATCTCTGGCAATTCAAAGATGAAAACTAGGTTTTTGAAGTAATGCAAAGACTTCGCCCTCTACACCACACCCTTTCCTCTCTTTCATACCACAACCCTCTCGGAAAAAAGAAACCTATATTTCATACCTCATGTCACACTAACTGCCGAGTTTCGATACGTTCACTGAATACGGGTGAGTTGGATGAAGAGTGAGAGACATGAGAAGGAGAAAGAGAAAGTGAGAGAGAGAGAGAGAGAAGATGTGTGTATCTGAGTGGTGTGTGCTACTGATACATATTACAAGAAATACAGGGTGTTTTTCTTAGAAGTGTGGTTTTCAAGAAGAAATAAAACGCATATAATTTAATGTTATGGCCATAAATTTAGCTTTATTGTAAAGATAAGCATTTGCCATTATATTTTAAAAACGATTTCGGGCAAGTGGCCGCCGCGGCTGGTTCGAATAAATTCCAGCCGAGAGGCCCAATTTTCGACCTTTTTTTACAGCAATTGGGGCCGTTTGTCAGTAATAAATCGCACGATCTTGGATGCCACGCCACAGGCCCACGAGCCGACGACGCGAGATAATGCGCTCACCAAAAGTTTCCTTCAATAAATTAATTGTTTCGTTGGCTGTAAAGCATGTAGTGCCGTCTTGTTGGGTCCAAAGGTCGTCCATATCAACATCCTCCAATTCACAATTCAGGCACGAAAAAGTCATTAATCATGGCTCTAAAGCGTTCCCCATCGACTGTAACATTATGACCGGCTTCATCTTTGAAGAAACATGGACCAATGAGATTCCCTCTGCCCATAGAGCACACCAAACAGTGACTTTTTGAGGATGCAACGACGTCTCAACAATGGCTTGTGGATTATGATCACTCCAAATGCGACAATTTTGCTTATTAACCAAAAGTGAGCTTTTCTTGTGAAAATCGGGATCGGTGGCCATCTCGTTTTGGTAATAAATTTGCACGATTTGCAAACGTTGTTCAAGAGTAAGTCTATTCATTATGAAATGGCAAACCAAACTGAGAATAAATCAAGTGACAGCTGTCAAAAAGACCAACTTCGAGAAAAGTATTGCCAGATTGAAAACCATACTTCTAAAAAAAACACCCTTTACAATGAACAACTCAACATATATATTTAACTCCCACTTGACCCAATTGATGCGCATCTTGAGCGCTCCATTACGTTCCCATTGGGTAAATACGTGCATAAGCCATAAATGTTTATGCATTAAAAATTAAAATTTGTCACACAAAATAAAACGTTAATAAAAAAAACACACACGCACAAGTACACGTAATCATATGCATATGTATGTATGTTTGTAAGTGCGTTTTTGTACGTATGTAGACATTTTCTTAATAAAGGGATTTTTTTTAATTACACTGCAATTAATTAAAATTATATTTATGCGTACATAAATTTTTCAATATTATTATTTTTGAAATTTTTTCGGTTCTTTTGTTTTAAATTTTTTTTTTTAATTTTCATGCATATATACGTGACGACGTATTCGTATGTGAATGTCATAAATATTAAATAAATATTTATGTAAGTACATATGTATGTATAGTACATACAATATTTATTATTTATGTAAAAATATTATATGTGCATACACTAAAAAAAGAGAGAAGCATAGAGCATGGCAAATGCACATGTTTCATTTGCGAAAACAATAATAATAAATAAAATTAAAATAAATATATTTTATATTATTTTTATTGTCTTTTTGAAGAAACATTGTTTTCCCTCTTTGGCAAATGAAAAGCGCGATTTTTTTTTGCTTTTTTTTTCATTTTGCGATAAATAAACAAATTTAAAATGTTTTTGTACATTTGTTTCATATTTCTTTAATATGAATTTTTTATTTTTTTTACAACTGTTACATTTAATTAAAGTCTTTTCGTTGGGAGTTTTTTAATGTCAAAAAAAAAAAAAAAAAAAAAATTTGTTTTCCTATATTTTTATAACAATTTTTTTTTTAAATTATCTCTTCATTGACCATAAAAATTGTTTAACACCTAAGTAATATAGACTGTTTGACTTAATCCCAGAGCATAAATATGGAATGAAGCAAAAGAAAAAATTTGTATATTTAGAACGGAAAATCCTTCGTTTGTGGTCGCCGTGGCGTAGTTGGTAGTGTGTTGGACTGCTACGCAGAGTGTCTGGGTTCGAATCTCGACACAGACAAAATCAAAAAGTAGATAAACGCAATTTTTCTACACGGCACCACCTCTTGGCAGGCAATGGCAAACCTGCAAGAGTGAAAATTGCCTATGAAAAGCTTTTCACTTCGCCGTTCGGGTTCGGGATTCATGTACAAAGATATAACACGCACAACATGAGTGAATGCGAAAAGCTCGGCCTAAACCATCCATGGGCTGTTGTGCCATTAAAAGAGATGAAAGAAGAAATCTTCGTTTGGGCTTCATTATCATATATAGACTTTACCTAGACATTGGGACATTTCAGGTTTCCTTTGGTCACATATTGCCAGTATTTTTCTAGACAATAACAAATTCATTATTTTTCTGCGCTGCACAACATTCAAACTCTCAGTTACGAAGCCGATGTATGAACCTTTCAACGCCTGTTGTTTAATGTACTATCTTCTTTTTCTTTTAACAACAACCCATGGAGGGCCGAAGCCAAGCTTTTCGCATCCACTCATGTTGTGCGTGTTATATTAGTACACGAAAGGAATGGATATGCAGTTTTATGCCGAATCCCAACTGCGAAGTAAAAGGGTTTTCTAAGCAAATCTTTAATGTATTGGTTTTTTGTTGAAAGCAGTCATGTGGTTGATGTTTAGTGCCTCCGCTATCACCTGATAGTTTGCTAGTCAATCTTGCTCCACCAGTTGCCAAAAATTCATCTGCTTTTTCAGTGGCTAGCCGATCACGGCGAGTTGCAACCTTAATACCGAAATTTCTGGATCGGAATTGGCCAGACCACTTCTGGGTCTGGCGTTCACTCACAGCGTCCTCACCGTAAACCGCACAAATTTTTTGGTTTTTACCTTTTCTATAGTAATATAGCGTTTTCATAACGTATCTTTTTAGATATTTCACTTAATGTAACTTTTTACACTAGCGCCGAATTACAAAATTGTCTTGAAATGCCACCTTTATGTGTTCATTTGATGTAACCGGACTAATGTTGCTAGATCTGTGGATACCAACATCATCTTGTAACGAGAAACCCCAGATACTTTTTATACCAACCAATATTACTCAAACTTATAAGTTTAAATTTTAACTGGACCAATTTCTGAAAGTCGGCATTCTGGACATGGGACAATTCAGAAGAATCCCGATTGTCTGGCAATCCTAGTTAAAAAAAAATTACAAATGCTCAAATTCCCAAATTATCGTTACATCCAGATTTTTACTCATCACTTTTCTGATTTGTAGCTCTGCAGCAAAAAAAAAAAAACCAATTCACAATTTCTGACTACAGCATTAAATTAACAGCAACTTCAATGATTTCTCCTGTTCATATGACGTTCTCACATCCGTTTTTCTTCTAAAGGAAGTGCACAAGCGGATTTAAAAAAGGAATGTACATTTTCGAGATGCAACCCCTCAACCTTCCTAGCCGTTAAATATCTCAGCTATTTGATTTTTGCTCGCGAATTAAGAGACTTTTTGAAGGAAGGAATAATATCAAAATCTCTGGGTTATCGCTGTTTTTCTTCTATTCAGTTTTCCTGCAAAATTATTTAAAGTATGAAACTGCTTCATGTTTGGCACGACAGATGTAAAGTCGTTTCACTAATGCAATGTGTAGCGGCTACACGTTTTACTTAATTTTCTATTTTTTTTCTTAATATTATATTAATATTTAACTAAGTGGGCAAATCTCTTTTCAAAAGAACGATTCAAGAATCAATTCCCGAAAATTTTATATATAATTATGTAATAAATAATTATGATTTCTAGAAGCTTTGTGAAAATTTTTCAAGTCTGATAACATTCACCTATTTTTAAAGAATAATTGAATAATTTCAATGAATTAATGTTCTGCAATTATCCGCGCTAAACAAAAACATGAATATCGAAGATGTAAAGGGTCTGCAAAAAGTATTTCGGTACAAACTCAATGACTAATTCTAGTGGACTGTGTTGGGGAAAAACTTAGCCTTCACTGCTCCTTAATTAAAACATGTTTGAAGGAAGCGAAGGAAACCTCTGCCTCCATCAACCCTTGCAGCTTACTAATTACAGCAAGTCTCCTATAAAAATTTATGAAAATGATTTATATGCCTTCTTACAAAGTTTATTAAAATATTAATATCTAAGTCGAAAGCAAAATATAGTGCTTACAATATAGCTCACAAGTCTGGCAAAGTGAAAATTTTAATGCTTTTTTATGTGAATGTTGTTTTAATGCCCAAAAACATTTTAATTGAATGTTTACTAACATTATAAATGGTTAACATATTATAGTTACAGATTATCGTAAAAAAAAGAGCAGGTAAAGGCTTATTTACTGTTGTGATGGAAAAAAATGACTTAATGAAATATAAAATGTAAAGCACGTCAAAGTGCCATTAAAATATTTTTGTACACAAGCAAACAATAAATTTAACACCCCAAAGAGCCGGAATAAAAAAAATAATAATATTAATGGGCCGAAAGGTAGAAAGAAGGATTAATAAATGAATGTTTCAAGAGAAACGAAGCAGCCTGTAAGTATTAATTTTACAAAAAGTGTGAAATAATGAAGTATGAGGAAATATTTAGAAGAACAATAATCATAAAAACAAATAGTACATAGTAAACAAAATTGCTATCAAAAAATCTACATATGGTAAATGTGGAATGGAACTACGCTGGGGTTATATTGGTATGGAAACATCAATGTTACCCAAAGTGTAAAGTTGAGAGAAAGAGAGAGATAGAGAGAGATAGAGAGAGACAGAGAAAACAACTACTTTCTAGTTTCTGCTGCTGCTACTATTAGGTGCATAGAATTTTAATATAAAAAAGTACCGTGAATTGGTCAATTAAAGCCTAAATATTTATTATTCATTCAAATTTATTGTATCGCCTTCAAAGAAGGCCCCTTTCGCAATAATACACTTCTACCAATGAATAATACAATGAAAAAAAACATTTTTCAATTGCATTTTCCATAATCGACTTCAGTTGTCGCTGCGCATTCTCATTCATGTCTTCTAGCGACGAAAAACGGGTGCTTTGAAGTGGTAATTTGAGTTTTGGAAAAAGATAAAAATCAGCCGGATTTTAGATTTGTTGAGTTTTTGGCCAGAAATTCGTTCACATCACATGGGCTTGTGAGATGGTGCGTTGTCGTGGTGCAAAATCCATGAGTTTCCTTTCCACAAAACTTGGGCTTTTTCGACGAATTTGCTCTCTCAAATGCCGCATATTGCCCGGATAATAATCTTTATTTACCGTCTGATATTCTTTCAAGAATTCCGACTGCATAACATCGCAATAATCAAAGATAACACTAAACATTACCTTGACTTTTGATCGACTTTGACGTGGCTTTTCGACTGCTTTTGAATGCACTGTACCACTCATATGCATGCGTTTTTACTAAAGTAGATTCACTGGAAGCCTACATTTTCAGCGATTCGGTACACGAAATTCCATTTGCAATACAAAATTTGAGACAAATTAAATTCTTTGTTCGATATTTTTAGTCATTGTAAAAATCGTAAAACACACTTGAGATGAACTGAAAAAATCGAGCTGTGTAAACAAACGCTTTTTGTAGTGGTAGTGCGTTGGACTGCTACACAGAGTGACCGGGGTTCGAATCTCGGAATAGGACAAATAAAAAAAGTAGAAAAACCAATTTTTCTGCACGGCACCACCTCGTGGCAGGCAATGGAAAACGTACAAAAGTAAAAATTGCCTATGAAAAGCTTTTCACTTCGCCTTTCGGATTCGGCATAAAACTGTAGGTCCCTTGCCCAAATATTTCCAAATATAACACGCACGACATGAGTGGATACGAAATGCGTGGCCTAGACCCTGGGCTGTTATGCCATTAAAAGATAAGAGAAGAGACAAACGAAATGGCAGATCGCGCTCAAACTTCACGTCAGGATCCCTTTAAGTGGGGTTTTTTAATAATCATTTACCGGTACTTTTTTCACATTTATTCATTTCCTGGTACTTTATGACGTCATACCTTGGAATTTTTTTTTCATATACATCTAGTTAATTAATCTTTAATTCATTTTTCTCTAAACTAGTGTCGAGCCATTTTGATTTTCCTAATCACATGTGAATAGGCTCACATTCTCTGCCGACGCAATGCTGTCACAAGTGCACTATAAAATTATTCGTGTAGCTTACGAAGTATTGACGAACAATGGCATTCGAGCGAGTTTGAGAGCAATTTTGTGAACGCAAATCATGTTAGTTATCATTTTAGCATTCACGTAAGCAAGATCTCGCTGCGAAATTTCTTAACGGCAGGGCTGTCGCTCTCTCAGATACACATACAAGCATGCATGTTTATGTATTTGTTTGCCCGACACTGCTCTATACGATTACATTTCTTTTATTCTCAGAGATTTTTGTATTTTCTTCGTAAAGTAATAATATTTAATACTACTAAGTAAGTATTTTATATTACTTTTTCATTTTAAGAATATTATTTACGATTATTTTCCACTACTTACTTTTATTCGTAGTACCTACATACATCCTACTTACTACTATTTTCAAATACTACTTAATTCCGACTACTTTTGCTACTGGTACTGTTTTCGACCATTTTAAAAAAACTATTTAATACTAATTTTTATACTACAACTTTATTTTACGATCTCATACTAAAGACTAAGTATTTTCTTTTTCTACCTACTTTTTCCATTTCCTTAAGTGACATTGAAGATTTTTCCTTTAAATTTCAGAATAGTTTAATTCTTAGTTCTACTTTCAAAACAAGAAAGTATGAAAACTAATTCCAGTAAAAGAAATCATGGAATTTAAGTAGCTATATGTAAATCGAATCGAACAGTAGAGTCAAGAAGGAGAATACTAAAAGTAACTAAATTACCGCAAACATTGAAAGATACTATAAATGTCCATAAAAGATGAAAACCTAAGGTAAAAATACATATAAAGTAGGGTGGTAAATAATACAAAGTACAAATAGGGTGGGTGCTAAAAGTACTTGAACACTTACGAAAAACAAAAAAGTTTTCCAAACTGTAATTTTCCGTTTACTTAAGTAAACGATGCGAATATGACAGACAAAAAAAAAACAGATCAAAACTATGCAATATACCAAAAAGCAAAAGTTCCAAGCAAGCAACAATCCTCAAAGCAAAATGAAGCAAGGAATGGGAAGCACATTAAACAATTGACAGTAAATATTGATGAAAAAAATGTCATAATGCCCGTATACGAGTACAGCAGAAGCAACAGTAGCAATCGAAATAGGTAGCAACAAAAATAGCAGCAATAGATAAAAGCATCTATGGAAATAGCATTACAACTACTGTATGCTGTGTCAATTCGTGTGTATGTGTGCTATGAAATTTCATGGTTAAAAATATTGCAGCAATATACCAAAATGTAAAAGGAAAAACGACAAAAACAACAAAAATCATGATGCTCCTACCAATAACAATAAAATAATGTCATCTTCGTACGTACGAAGGACGCAAAAAGTAGAGCAACATTCATATAACATAGGTACTAATAGTAGTTTTTCGTAGTAGTAGTAGTAGTAGTAGTAGACGTACGAGTATGTATGTAGTTGGAAGTGAAAACGGTAATAAACAAATAGGAGAGACTCTGTGCCTGGCGGGAGAAAATGTGAATGTAAACAGTTCAGAGAGAGAGAGCGAAAGAGAGAGAGGAAAAAATAGACAGACGCAGCCATTGAACTAACAATTTAGCAAAGACACACACACATATTATACCTACATGCATACATAAACATACACGTATGTGTGTGTTGTGTAGAAAAAAATGGAATTTCTTCCTATAAAGTAGAAAGTACCTTTACCTATGAGCATGTGAAATCTTACCAAAAAAAAATAATAAAAAATACATATAAATAAAACATCTATATAGTTATTTATACCCATATATATTAGGGCACGTAAAAAGTACGTGTGCGTAGTAGAAACAACAGTAGTGAGAACTACAAAACTAAAAGAAAAAAAATGCAAAACATAAATGAGAACAAAGTACAACATAATTTCACACAATATGACTTCTTTAGTTTAGGTGACATTTTCTTGTGTGTACTATATGCGAAATGCTACTATACTCTGCTGCCAGTGACATTGCCATTTTTACTTTTACTACAATAAGCTGGAATAAGGCCAGAGTAAGCGTATGTACATACTTATGTATGCAGTAGTTGAAAAACAAAAAAACAAAAAAAATATTAGATAAGTGTTGTGATTTTTATGCATGCATTCTCGTGGTGCTGCACACACACGTCGTAAAGTTTGTCGCTGTGATTTTTGTTTTATGTGTGCTAGCACAAGTAAAAGAAACGTAAATTATTATTATATAAAAATAGTACTAGGTTCCCACAAAATACCTTTTAGTGACAATTTACTTCTTCTTTTTTGTATGTTTGCTGCTAAAGTACGTGGTAATATTTTTGCGTTTTAGTTCTCTCATTTCAAATGTGAATATGTACATAGTACACTGAGAGAAAAATTTTAGTTTAAAATCAAGCCTGGCCATACTTATTTGCAGCATGTTCTCTTCTTATTTCTCGTAGATCGAAAGTACTTTACTGAAGAAAGATTGTCTTAAATCAATATTAATTTTTTTTAATCACTATATTCGACATTTGAGAATAAAATTCATCCGTAAATAAAAGTTTTGTTTATTTTTTCTCCCATTAAACCAGAATAATCTTAAATCAAGAACCACTTATCACAAACTATTTCTAAAATATAAATTGTGTGCGTCAACGTTTACGTTTTGGGTTTTCAGGTTATGTTTAGAAATCTTGTAAAAACCAGATTCTATCGCAGACATTACAGGCGTTGCCGAAGGAATTTTTAAAGATGTGCTGATTTTTGCCAACGATAAGCCTTATATAATTCAATTTGATGATTCTCTGATCCCAGGTGTGCTACAACTGGATTAACTTCATTTTGATTGGTTGCATTTCCAATGCTTATTTTAAATCAATATATTTCATTGCTGTTGGTTATTAAGCAAAAATCGCTAACTTCCAATTTTGAGAACAATGAGATTCCTGTTTATTTTTCAGTCTATACTCGCTCATTCTTTCAGATCTAGAAATTTCTAACGATTTTTGTTTGAAATATAAATTTTTTGTTTGAAATGTCAAATTTTACTAGAAACTGATAGGCAGCACCCTCTATCAATCGCGTATGAGTTATATTCGAATCAGCGACCTCTATCAGTCGATAGAGTGATAGAGGACTCCTCTATTGATTGTTACAGGGCGCATAGTGGTTGCAAATGTGCTGCCCATCATAGTGGATGCTATGCGTGTATCCATATATCCATATGTAACCCCCTTTTTCACACTTTATTGATAGAGGGCGCTGCACTTAATTTCCGTGACAATTTCCGTTTTGCCAATCATCATCTTTTATCCCCTCGTAAATATAAAAACGATTCTAAAGAAGTAAACTTCAATAAGTCCACTACAGTCCTGAAATAAGAACGGCGGGTTTTGATTCACATAGAACACATATTCTTAAAGTTACAACATAAACAATCTTTATTATCAGTATTGAAATAAGAATTAATTTTTTTTTGTGAAAATTTTCAACCTTAACAAACTTTCATCAACGAATGCTTTTGATTTATGTATTATCGCTTTTCTTAAATTTTGACCGGTTTTTCTCTGAGTGTAGGTATATGATAATACAATATTGTAAATAAGCAGGTGTTAATTTTCTTCTACATACATTACTAATGTCTTACTCACGTTTATAGTTATTTTTATGGAAATTTTTCGTTTTTAAAGATTCGATATATCTAAGAATAAAAATTTTTAATTTTATGTCAAGTACCTCTGCTGCTGGTGATTCATTCAGTTTATTCAACAAAAATAGAGGTACACTGAGATATAACAACTTTGCCAGTATTTATTAAAATAACAAATAACAAATTTTTGCATCAAAACCATTAACCAAAGTCAGAGTAAATACTAAATATGTATCAGGAAGAACTCTAGTTATTTTTTAGGGAAGCGCTCTCTATCGAAATTCGGTTTATTTACTTGTCATGCCCCTGTCAGGTTTCACTTGCGAGTATTGCCCATTTTTTCTAGAAAATTTTAGAGTGCATCACATTTTTTCATTTGTTTTCATCATTAAAAACAATATTGGCGAATACGACTTATAAAACAATAGAGTAAACCTGTTTGTCTAGGCCTGGAGCCATAATTATTATTTTCATTAGTTTTAAGTTCATTTTTGTAATCCTGGCAACACTTACAAGCTCGATTTTCCTTTCGTTAAGTTTGGAGAGAATAGCGTGGGTATTTCATCAATCTTTAGACATTTTACCGAAATGTTTAAAGAATCGGTATTACTAATCGAGAAGCCGAGAAGTGAAGACGTCCACCGCAGCGATTAACCCAACATTATAAGATCCGTTACCAGACGCCGCTACTCAAATCACGAAGGAAAATCGAGGTGAAACAGGTACGCCCCAATTACATTTTTATAATAAATCAATCTTAATAGATCGTTTACTGCTGCTTTTCTTTTTTCCTACACGACTATTTTCAACTTCACTCGAGATCTCCCCTCGTCCGGAGACGCAAAACCCTCGCCCCTTTACACTGCTTCTTAACATTAAATTTCTGTACCAAAACTGAGGCATACTACCTTCACAAGTTATATATTTCTAGAAGTTTAGATTAAATTAAATGTGCCACCCACACTTACCACATACCCCATGATCAATGCGTGCATGATCAATATCTATCTTAAGTGAACAAATTTCCCAAAACTTAGCTCTTACATCTACGCAATGAAATAATTTTTTTTTGCCAATATCATGTTCCTAGGTGTAGTAGTTTTGAATGTTTGATGATGAGTCAATTCATGAATCAATGAGTCAGTTATTAGTGAGTTATTAATGAGTTAGCCAAAGCAAAGGCAATTATTTAGAAATTTGCATCAGTATTCAATGCTATATTGTTCACAATTTTTAATATTAAACATTTCAAAGAGCTGCCAAGCCCAATTTCTTCGTTTAGGGAATTTAAATCTGTTTTTTGATTTTGGTGCGAGCTACACCACGAATGATTTCTGTTCTGTAAATATCATGTTTCTAAGTGCAACTGTTGAGACTGTATATTGATGAGTGAATCTTTGAAGCAGTTAGGCAGTCAAACTAATTGAATTTAATTATATGTATGTATGTGGTCGCTGTGGCGTAGTGGTAAAGCGTTGGACTGCTACGCAGAGTGTCTGGGGTTCAAATCTTGGCACAGGCAAAATCAAAAAAAAAAGGTAGAAACCATAATTTTTCTACACGGCACCACCTCTTGGCAGGCAATGGCAAGCCTATACGAGTAAAAATTGCCTATGAAAAGCTTTCACTTCGACGTTCGGATTCGGTATTAAACTGTAGGTCCCTTCCATTCATGTACAAATATATCACGCACAACATGAGTGGTTGCGAAAAGCTCGGCCTAGGCCCTCCATAGGCTGTTGTGCCATTAAAAGTAAATAAGTAAAGTATGTATGTTCTACACATTAAATGTTCTGCAAATACCATGTTTCTTGGTGTAGTAGTTTGGACTGGTCGTTCATAGCCGATCCAAAAGCATTGTGAATCAATCATTGAATCAGTAGTGAGTCAATAAGTTTGTTAGTCTTAGAAGTTTATTCAAAAAGTTGGTGATATCGATTTGAATTCCTATTCGCAAATTTATGAATCGATGAACAAATCCATGAGTCAATCAGCCTCTTTAAACACATATATGTAGAGAAAAAGGTCTGTAATGGGAAATTTAATTTTAATATGGTTTATGCGATATTTATAACAACATCATCTCTAATTTCTTTCCGAAAGTTGATGAGTCAATCCATAAATCTGTGAGTCATTTAATGAATCAGTAAGAAAATCAATCAATTAATAAATCCGTCAGTGAATTAATAAGTTAACCCAAGTATAATTATTTTCCAAAGAGTTAGAGATAAAAATTTGAATTTATTTTTGCAAGTTAATGAATGAATTCTGTTAATGAATTCAGGAGTCAATCAGTTATGCAGCGTAGGATTTTCATACAGACATTAACGTTTTAAATAACAATATCATTTAATATGATTTCGCAAGCTGATGATGTAATTAAAAAGATTTGTGAGTCTATCAATGAATCAATGAATTTCATAAGTGAGTCAGAATCTTTAATAATCAATCTGTCAGTGAATTAGTATGTTTGTTAGCTCTAGTATTATTATTTTTCAAAGAGATGGGGATATCGATTTGAATAGTATGTTTGCAAGTTTATGAATAAATCAGTTAATGAATTCAGGAATCAATCAGCATGAATTTTAATACATATATTATATGTTTTCGCAAACTGATAATGCAATTAAAATGTTGTCACTCAATCAATGAATCTATTAATCAGTCAATAAATCAATGATTTTCGTAGGTGTGTTAGTATCTTTATTATCTCTAGCGATTTTCACTTAAAAAGATACAGACATTGATTTAAATTTATTAATTTACTAAGCTGATGAATCAGTCAATATATTCGTGAGGCAATCACACCAAGCACATTTAAATAGAAACTGCAATAAGCAATGAGATTCTTTCATGCAGTTTATGAATTATTATTATACGTTATACACTTTTAGTCTGTGGAAAAAATTCATTGAATCTGTGAATCAGTATAACCAATCTCAAATATATTCATGTAGAATTTCGATATACCAGTAAACTCTTATTTTTCTTTGATTGAACATCTTGAAATTATTTTTCGCACATTAAATGTGTAAATTTCTCTACCTACGAGTTTTGAAACATAAAAACATAAATTATAGTAAATATATTAATGTTTTTTTTTTTTCAATGTAACTAAGTAATTAGGTTAACTCACTTGAGTATCATATAAAAAATGTATGTAATTTTAACGCACATTTTTTCTGTAAATTATGACCAATATAATGTAATGCTCTGGTGTGAACAATTGATGGCTGCACTTTTAAATGCAAAAAAAATATATAGTTTCTTCATACAACAAGAGTAGCGGAAAAAAAGCATATTCATTTATTTGCAAAGTACCGCAAACAAAAAAACAAAAAACAAATTTATGCGGTAAATATATGTATGTACATATGTACAAGGTTAACAACTTTACACAATCTCATAGAGTAACTACTTAGCTAAAGTAAAAAAAAAAACAAAAAAGTAAAAAAAAAACAAAAAACATAGAGACGTCGAGTATTTAGCTAGAGGTAGCCGTAAAGAAACGCGCTGCGATGGAGTTCCAACTCCAGTTGGAGAGTTAGATGTAAATTTATTACATGCACCTAGACAGAGTTAAGTACAGAGTTAAGTACACGCATAGAAAGCGAACGAAATGTAATCATGCGAGCGCTTGGTGTCAAGGTAATGTGAAATATAGCAAATAAGCACAACGATTGAGTGTGGCTTGTGAGGCACAATTATTTGTTATTAATTGTGAGAAAATGTTTAGCCAGTTTTACTTTTTTTTTATGTTTTGTACGTACTCGTATATTAAAAACAAAAATTGTTCAATGGCATACTTAAGAATTAATTATAGTATTTAAAGTAGTCATTTAGAATGCCAAAAAAGTAGACGGAGACGCAGCTTTATGCCACCACTAAATTGTAAAGGTTAAAATACCCATAAAAAAAAGACTACACGAAATCGATGCTATCAATATAATGAAAGAAGAAACACGAACAAATTAGAAGGAAATGACGCATGAAAAATGTGTAAATATGTATGTGTGTGTTAACTACCGAAGTGAATGGAACCCAAACTGTGTTATCTGCACCTGAATTGCATAAAAATTAAAGTAGCTTAAAAGTAGCACTCAAATATGGTAGATATTAAATTTAACATACGCTGGAGATTTCATAATCTCTCATAACGTACAAACTTTCAATAAACAATGAAATTTTATAATCAGGAAGATATAAATTAATACACAGGGCGGACCAATTATAATTTGAAATTGGATTTCAGTGTAAATAAGAAACGAATAATTGTTTTTTCAATGGGGTTTTTATTATTCGAAAGTACAATATTTTCGGTTACATTCAAATTACTTTCTCGGCTGCCCTTGCAGTAGCCTCCCATACGATCAACCCAATTTTCCCGTACATTTTCGACTGTGTATGGAGCTGTACTTGGACGACTTACTTTACTTACTTTAGCTGGCACTACAACCGATGATCGGTCTTGGCCGCCTCCACAAAGCTTCGCCAGTCACTTCTGCTATGCGCGCGCTGGCGTCAATTGATAAGGCCAAGTGCAGTCAGGTTGCCCTACACCTGGTCTTTCCAACGGAGATTAGGACGTCCCCTTCTTCGTGTTCCTCCACCGTGGTTCGAATAAAACAACCTTCTAGCCGGAGCGCTTTCTTCCATTCGCTCAACATGACGCAGCCAGCGAAGCCGCTGGAGTTTTATACGCTTGACTATGTCAGTGTTGGCATGCAGCTCATACAGCTCATCGTTCCATCTTAAACGATACACGTCGTCCACGCATATTGGGCCATAGATCTTACATGGTATCTTCCTTGATGGTCAATGCCCACGTCTCTGCGCCATACTTTAGGACGGGAAGGATGAGGGACTTATAGAGCGTTATTTTCGTCGGTCGAGAGAGGACGACGGTTGCACCAATTTCGGATGGTTAGCGTAAGACTTATCCTTAACGACTCCCCACAAATTGTAGTCCAACAAATAATCAGTTATCATTGTGCGGTATCGCACAATCGCATTGTCCTGTAACGCATCTTCCTTTCTCTGTGTGACAAGTTTTCGAATTTAAGAAAATACACACTTGATAAGTGAAAAATTATAAAAATCATCTGCAGGAAAGCTTAAACATTTTAAAAATTTACCTGAAAAAGTGTTACGCATTTAATAATGTATAAATATTTTTTTTTTTTATGTAAAGAAATACACAGTTGATTTCTAAAAATTTTTTTAAATTCGGAGCACAACATATTTTATTTACATAAGAATTTACCTGATTCATAAGGAAAATACACATTTTGCGCTATCTTTTATGTCGGTATGTGAACATTGAATAATTTTAACATTTATCAACCGATTGTCTTGATTAAACATGTTTTTAAGAACGTCAATCAGTACAATTTTAAATATAAATCGCTTCACACCGAAACAACGCGGCGAAATAGAGACGCTGTGCATTGAAAATATTCGTTCAGTTGTGTTAACTCAACGTGCATATTGTCTCAAATATCGCGGCCAAGAAGCACCGTCTGCCAACACTATTCGTTGTTTGGTGTCGAATTTTGTTGAGCACGGGACTGTGGAAGATCGTCGACAAGCCGACAAGCCGTTCATAAACGCCAAAGACGTTCAAATGAACTAGTTGAAGCGGTAAGAGAGAGAGAGAGAGAGAGAGAGAGAGAGAGATAGTGTTGCCGAAAGCCCACCTGAGTAGTATCGTCACCGCGCTCAGCATTTTGGCGTCAGTGGAACCACCTTGCGTGGCATTTTGAAGGATGATTTGCATTTCACTCAAAGAATATTGCCAACACGCCGAATGGTTGACACTGAACCTGATTTTTGGAAGGAAATTTTGATGACCGATGAGGCCAATTTCACACTCTCTGGCGCCGTTAACAAGCAAAATTGCCACATTTGCAAAACGAAATCCATGAAAAAGTGACTGCTAGGGCCGGTGATGGTTTGCGCCAAAATCATCATTGAGTCATTTTTCTTCAGAGAAGGCGAATCAGACGATGAGAATCGATATCAGTGGATGTTGGCTCATTATGTGTGCCGATTTATGTTTGTGTGAAAAAGATCTGGACGGTTACTGGTTCCAGCAAGACAGTGAGCCATGCCACAATGCCAATGAATCAATGCAGTTTCTGCAACGAAAATTCCCTGGATGTGTGGTGTCAAAAAATGGCGATATTGACCGGCCACCCAGATCTCCAGATTTGACCACTCCGGACTTCTTTTTGTGGAGGTATTTGAAAAGTGTTTCAAAGTGTACGCCAGGTAACCTCAGACCATTAACGAGCTCAAGGCAAACATTCGTGCCGAAATCATCTCTATACCGACCGAGATGCTCGAAAAAATGATGGAAAACACTACAAAAAGGGCACATTTTGCTTTTCTCAATAACGGCGGCCACTTGATAGGTGGTGTGTTCAAAAACTAGTCCAAATAAATTTTAAAGGACCAAGTTAATACCTCATGTATGAAAATCTGTGTTTTGTTTTCTAGTTATTCTATATTCACATACATATTGGTGGTCGCTGTGGCGTAGTGGTAGTGCGTTGGACTACTACGCAGAGTGTCCGGGGTTCGAATCTCGGCACAGGCAAAATCAAAAAAAAATAATTTTTCTACACGACGCCACCTCTTGGCAGGCAATGGCAAACCTACAAGAGTAAAAATTGCTATGAAAAGCTTTTCACTTCGCCCTTCGGATTCGGATTCGGCATTAAACTGTAGGTCCCTTCCATTCATGCACAAATATAACACGCACAACATGAGTGGATGCGAGATGCGAAAAGCTCGGCCTAGACCCTCATGGGCTGTTTTGCCATTAAAAGTAAGTAAGTATATTCACATACTGACAGATGGAGAACGCTGTATGTGAAACTATTTCGAAAATATCGATTAAACCACGATGGTTAATTCGAATTTTTTCATATCTAGTAAATAAATTCACGGTGATCTATATCGGGATATAGTATTAGACTACGTATGGCTGATTTAAGGGCCCGATCATCCTTGCCTTACAATAAGTTTTTATAACATTTAAATGCGTTTACAAAACTCATTTCGGTGGTGTTTTTTGGTCCAATTATTTTCTTTTTTAATACGATGGCATCGGTAAAGTATAGTAAATATATTTATTTATTAGCCAACATAATGAAATTTTAACAATTCATCCACGAAATCATGTCTACATTTTAACTAAATATTTCTTATGATTCCCAACAAAGCTTGCCAGGTAAAAATAGAGGAATTTTGGTTTAAGTCTGTATATAATTATTTTTAACAGTTTGTATATAATTTTTTTAAACTTGCTGCATAATTCCGTGATTAACTTTTATGTGGTTAGATTTGATGAAGCTCATCACTGTGTACATAATAAATCAATGGTTGGCTTGGCCTTCCTTCATCTCTTTTCTTCGCTTCTTACAAAGATAATTTGATAGTTTTAAAAAATTATTTCCATGCTTAGATAATTACAAGCACGAGTATACAATTTAAACAACTTGCGCGTACTTGCCTCATTTTAACTTGTTTTTGGTTGTTGTTGTTGTTGTTGTTGTTGTTGTCGTTGTGACCTTAAGATTCTTTGGTACTTCTAATCGCAAATTCTTATTTATTATCATTTTCTTCATTTTGTCATTGTTAGATATTTGCCATGTCCCTGAGTATAAATTAACATATTTCCACAAAATTGTTTGTCTGTCTCTCTGTCACTCACTCCTTCTCTATATCTCTCTGCTTAGTAGCTTCCAAAAAGTTTAAATTTTTATTTTAATTAATATTACGCTACTCACTACTGCTCACACCTTAACACTTTCCTATTCACTGGGTACTTTGCTATTACTTATCTACATACATACGAGTACATACTTTCAGACCTGCCCACTTTTATGGCATAGTTTAAACTTTTGTGCCTAACTGTCTGTCATTTACATATACTATGCATGTAGCTACTGTGTAAGTATTTCAGTTAAATAGCTACAGTTTACAATATTGCTCATTTTGCCTTCTTTTCGTAGGCTTGTTACACATAGTCTGTACATAATATGCAAGTATGTACCTAGTTAGTAGCGAAAATTGTCATCTTTTAATGCGTAAAGTGCCGGTTTGTGGCATTGTAAAGTGGCAATTAAGTTTTTGTCTCCAAAAAGACTCTTACATATTTGCCTCCTACTCCCCCTACTTCTCGCACTATCCTTACTTAACTTAATGTGTATTTTCTTTTATGTATTTAAATTTTGGGTTCGGCCTTTCTTTCTTACATAGTATATGGTAGATACATGTTTGTTACTGTTGTGGGCTAGTTTTTTGCACTGCCAGTTCCACCTTCTTTATCCCACAATCCTTGTGAACCCCAAGCAGTCTATCCGCCTACCTCTTTTCGTTCTAGTTAACGTAATGATATGCAACTTAAATGGGTTACAACAAAAATCGCGAAAACAAAAAAGGTACTTGCAAGGATTTTAATTTAAAAGTGTGAATTTTTAATTAAGCTGCTTTTGTTGTTGCTCTGTGAGAACTTGAGGGAGAGAGAGGCCAGTGTATCGGTATATCTATGTTCAGTAAATACCTACAGAAGAGAGAGGAAACGCAAGAGAGATCTCTCTCAAGCACCAGGCGATTAGTTGGTTCTGAAGTTAATTTTTGACGTTTAAAGACGTTTAATTGAGCGAGTTTGCTCGTTGGTTTTTCTTTTTTTTTTATTTGCTTATTTTCTGTTTCGTTGTTTTACTTCCTCGTAATTTACATTTTAATAGATAAAATATTATGCCCAAAAGGGTTACTTATTTTAAAATTTAATTTCAAATGTTTTTGTTATTATTATTTTTTAACGTTATCATTTTGAACCTTTTCAGGCTACATCCGTATCTGCTCTGGCGTCTACCTAAAGGTCTATAAACTCAATTATATTTCAGTTGTAAAAAAAAATTCGCGAAATAAACTTTGTGTCTCCGAAGCTCACATTGTTCTATAGGTACGAATTATAATAATGACATAAATTTCTGTATTTTTTCATAACAATTTTTGCGATAACCTCTTATTCACTTTTGGGTTAATCAGCCAAAGCTTTTTATATTTTGTTGCAAAATCATAATTAATAAGTAAGTATGCAGAGAATATCTTCAAAGAAATCAACAATATGTATATAAATTAACTTAATTTTCGATTCAGCAACACAAAAAAAAAGTAACAAAAATTAAATTATTTACAAAGGGGAAAAAAGAAGAAATTCAAAAACTGAAAGATGAAACCCACAAATTTGTTATTATTGTATAAAATTTCATTTCATTGCCTTTTGAACGTGTGCAGCATAATTTAACGCAAAAATATGTACGTATTTATGTAAGATAAAAAAATAAGCACGTGCATATTAATCAAGCACACATGCAATCATACAAACACACACTACCACACCCACACATACACACACACACACATACTCGATGGCTCGGCCACTCACACTCATGCTTGCACATGCATATCTACCACAGATACTCGCAGTTAAATGGAAACGTGTTTTGTGTGTTTGTTGCTAAAGTTTTTCCTGGTATGTTGTTATCTTGATTACGTGAGTGTGATACTGGCTCTGATTCCTGCTGGTTGTCGTAGCATTCTTGGCCTGATAAAATTTTAATAATACCATAGTGTGAAATAACAATAAAATTATTTAGTTTGCTTTTTTGTGTTCTATTAATTGTTTTACATCTGCTGTGGTTCAAAGGTATTAATGTTTTTGGAATTTTTGCGGGGGAGGAAACTTTACTCATATATTTTTGTTGGTGGAGAAGTAAGGTACCAACGTTAGACGGGTTACATGAACCTTTTTTTTTTAATAATCACTGGCTTATGTATACTGTTGGTATGAAAATACCAGAAATTTCTAGTATTTCAGTTTAAATTGATTCTATTGTTCTAAACATTCTAAACTAAATACTTCAACTGACCTTACCTCTCTACCGCCAACGGTGATTATGACGCATTTTCCACACTCTGGCCCAAATTCTCTACTCTGTCTCAAACCCAGATCCAGAAACTAACTCTCGACTCTCTGGCTTAGACATTAGCTCCAGGTCAAACTCTGGTTGTAATACTGACTTTGATTCTGATCCTTGCGTCTGACTCTGCCTTAGACCCTTACTCAAACATAAGCTCTGACTCAGGCTCAGATTCAAACTCTCAGGAATTAGCCTTAACTCTGGTACAACCTTTGACTCAGACTCTAATTCTGGGTCGGACTTGGAGTCTTACTATTGACTCTTAGTTAAACTTTTAGTTTGATTTTTACTCAGACTTTAGCTCTACCTCTTGTACTACTCTCCTGTCACCTGTGCGACTCGTACTCGGTCTGTGACTCTTATTACGATATTTTCGTCTGATACTGTCTCAACTTCTTACTCTACCTAAGCTTTGCCTCAGTCTTAGGCACAGATTCAGACTATAATTCTGGATCTGATTTTAGCCCTCGCTCTGACTCTACTCCTGCCTCTAGCTTCTTATCTGCTACCTCTTCACCTCCTTACCCTTCTACCTATATACTGCAACATGTATCAAACCGGTGCACTGTAGCCAGTGCGAAACATTTAGGGCAGATGGAAAATTTTTTGAGGAACTGATTTTTTCAATAAAAATCATATTTTATGTTTGTTCTTAGATCACAAAAATAAAAAAGGATTTCAGCCGAAATTTTAGAATATCACAAAAAATTTTTAGGTTCAGAAAATCTTTGGAGCTGAAGAGCTCTCTCAAGTATAGATGCCTATAACCGTTATCTATCTCTACATTTCTATGTACATGTACCACCTCTACTTCTATGCCTCTATATCTCTACCTGAACTGATCTTCCTCTACTTCTCTAGCTCTATCTGCCTACTTACCTCTGTACCCGTACCTCTCAATATTTACCTTTACTTCCTTACTTTCTATTGTCTGCCAACCTCCAACTCTAGCACCCATTCTCTCCCTCTATTTCTCTACATTCAACTCCAGCTCCACTATTCTACCTCTCTGTATCTACCCTTCTACCTTAACCTCTCTATCTCTACTTCTATACCTTTCTTATTCTACCTTTTAACTTTTTTATTCTAACTCTGGCTATTGCTACGTTTACCTCAACCTCCATTTATTACAAAAATTTGTTTGCAAATCGGCTGGTCACAATCGGTCATAAGAACGCGAGAGTATGGTACAGTCAGAGGTAGTCTGAGGCAATATCCAGAGATATTCTCAAAAAATTTGGTAATATGAAAAGCTGCAAAAGGTGAAAAGAACCAATTCAGGTACATCCAAAGGCTTTAAGATAATTTTTAGACAGCCCAATGTAATCTATGGTAAAAAAAAAATAAATTAATTCGGCAGCTAGGAATAGACTTCATGCTATTTGAAAAATTCACATGCAGTAAAAGGCACACACTAAATTATACAGAAGAAATACAATGCCTTCAACCGTAGTCAGTAAAAGGCACTCAAAAATGCTTTCAAAGGTAGTTTGGGTTAATCAGAAGAGTACTACGAAAAGTATGAGCAAGAAAGAACACTTACAAATAAGAAACGTTCAAAAGCTGTCTGCGGCAATTACATAAATAAAATTTAAGGTAGCCCAAGATAAAAACGAGGCGTCTTAGACAGTCTCAAACATCACCTCATGAGGCAATCAAATACAGCCAGAAGCATTCAAAGGCAGGCTGAAGCATTCAGAGCCAGTCTGAGATAGTTAAAACAAATAATCAATGGAAATTAGAGATAGTCTTTGGAGCAATTCAATGCAGTTTGTGGCAATCAGATGCTAAGACGCAGATGCAATAGAATTATTCTAAAAGTTGATTTCAATCCCACTCATTTTAATAGTTTCAATGAAATCGTGTGGTCCTGCTATGACATAAGAATATATAGGTCCCTTGATAGCTTCTGTTTTCTATTAATTTCACTTTTTGAACAATATTTTATAGTAAACGTAACATTTTGTGACTAGACGGCAGTGTAAACTTTTTTATAATACTTACATATGTATCTTACTTAAGTTTTTAAATAAAACTTTGCAAAATTATAGCTCATACTTTCCCCAATGTATAATTTATATTAATATTCAACAGTTCGCAAAGAAGAATATTAAATAATAACAAAAAGGTTACACAACCAGCCACAGAGACAGAGAGGCAGTGAGAAAGAAGCACGTCTCTGAGATAAATTTTAAAATTTAAATTTTTGAATTCACGGTAGTAATGACGTTGAAGTTAACAAAAAAAAAAAAAAAGGAAAAAAAACAAAATAACCAAAAGAGAATATAGTGTCAACTTTATATCTGTGGTTACTTTTTTTTGTTTTTGTTGCAAAACATACACATAGAAAATAGAAAAAGGACACACACACATACATACATAGAGAGGGAGAAAGAGAGAGATAGAAAACGAGACAATTACAGAGATAGAGGAAAACCATAAGCATGAAAATTATATATTGTAAATAAGCAACAAAGTAGTAAAGATAATGTCAGATTTTATATGCTACAGAGAGACACAGAAAATGGTAGAGAGAAATGGCAATGATAAGGGTGAGGGTAAAGAGAGATGGAGGAATGTGGCACACACGCACCCACGTACACACAGCATGAAAATGAAAAAGTGTTCGCTGGGAAAAGAGCAAATAGTAAAAAGAATGAAAACGCTGCTAGAAATTAGTATTGTAGTTAAAGTGGTATGCATGTGTGTGTTAGTAAAGGGTGATTTTTATAAAATTTTAGTTTTTGAAAATGAAAAAAAAAACACCGAAATTTTACACAAGTGAATGAAATTTTTATTTGGATCGATACATCAATTCCTGCCATTTTCTTTTTAAAGATAATTTCACTTAAATGTTGCCCGCGGCTACGCTTCAAGTGGTTCAATTTTGACACACTTTTTCATGCACTTCGGCCGGAATCTCACAAATGACACGTTCAATGTTGGCTTTCAAAGCAGTAATCGTATTTGGCTGGTCCCCCTATAGGCGAGAGACTTAATAGCTCCACAAAAAATAGTCTAACGGGGTCAAGTCACACGATCTTGGTGGCCAATTGACTACACCAAAACGTGAGATTAACTGCTCACCAAATTCGCCTCTCAATTGATGCATGTGCAGTGTGGCATGTGGCATCGTCCTGTTGCAACCACATGTCGGCCGAGTCCAATTCTAGCATTTTCGTCCAAAAAAAGTGTTATAATCGAACGACACCTTTCTCCATTGACCGTAACGTTGCGGCCTTCATTGTCTTTGAAGAAATAAGGCCCAATGATGCCGCCTGCCCATAAACCGAACAGCACCAAACTATGCATTTTTCAGGATGCATTGGTGGCTGCTGAATTGCCTCTGGCTGGTCTTCACTCTAAATACGAAATACGGCAATTCTGCTTATTCACGTATCCATTGAGCCAAAAATGAGCCTCGTCGCTAAATGAACGTAGCTTGCGAAATATTTTTTTCACAGCGCATGAATTTTGATAATAAATTTCAATAATTTGCAAACATTGTTCAGGCGTAAGTCTATTCATTAGGAAATGGCAAACCAAACTGAGCATAAATCAAGTGACAGCTGTCAAAAAGACCAACTCCGAAAAAAGTATTGCCGTATTGAAAACCACACTTCTAGAAAAAACACCCTTCAGTTGTAATAGTTCGTGGCAAAATAAAGTTGGCCTTCCCCTGTAACCAGCCGGTCTGGTCTTATACTAGTATTACATGTACTAGACCGCGGTTGACCACCACTAGTTACATGTCTATCTCAAACATATGACAACAGACTAGATACTTTCATATATGTTTGTCATTGGTCAGGAATAGTATTGGTCCTGAACTAGTACCTGAACCATACTAATCCAAAAACTAGTTACATTGGATCATTTCGTGATACAAGAAAAAAAACAAATTGTTTTTTTTAGTTATAATATATTTCTTTTTTATATATTACTATTTTTTTTTTAACAAATAAATTACTTATTAAATTGTATAAAGTTTACTGGGCTTGAACCAGTAACTGTGGATTATGGATCAAAGATCTTATTAGAGGTGATCTATATGAGGATTGTATACGTACGATCGTTTTAAAAACAATATTTAGTGTAAAGTAGCGAGCAAAGCTGTTCGTTGCTTTCCCGCTGCTTCAGCGAGTCAGTGTATAGCTCAGATGATGACTAACGCGTGCGTACGCTGGTATGTCGATCATATCAGTCGATTAGTCTGTATATTCAATTTTTTATGGCGGTGTTATTAATTTTTTCAAAAAAAATACAGAATATATGACGAATGTATAGAAACTACTTTTCCATACATTCGACTAAATATAAACTAAACGGCAGCTATTTGTGCTCCCGAAGCGAAAACGAGATTGCTTGGTGTCAACAAAAACGGCTTTTAATACATTAATCTTGTCATGTCTAGCAATACATTGAAATACTAGTCTTTGTACTAATATGCATGTGGACTAGAAATATTTTTAGTCTGTTTGACTAGAAACATGCGGGAAGTGGTCTGTTGTTGGTTGCTGGGTCATATTATAGCCAAATGGACTTGTGTATGTGTGTGTGTGTGTATATATTTACAAAAAGGATACGCAAAACTGCCACAAACTACAATTTCAGCTACTCGCTCTCACACTGGCAATGGCGAGGGCAATGGCAAATGGAAAGTTTGTAATTGAAGGAGTTACTGGGCTTCAAGGTGGTGGTAGATATTTTATGAAAATAAATGAGCGGTTTTTGTGCAAATTTTGTACAATCACGCATGCATATGCATCTCTCTCTCTTTTTCTTATACTTAGGGATATTAAAAAGCAACGCCGAAATACTGTATCTAAAGGAACAAGGAAAATTGTTTGAACATTTTAAATTGTTTGAAAATTCTCGATAATAAAATATTTAATTAAGAAAAAAAATCTTTGCAATTGACATTTCTCTGCGGTTTTTCTCACTTGTTCCTTTTTGGGTAGCACATTTTTCATTTCTCACAATCTGATTTTTATTTTCGATTTTTCAATTTTATATTCGAGCACCAAAAAACCACAAAGGAACAAGTCGCCGTTAAAGTTGAAGAAGCATAATGATGCAAGTTTCCTTCTCTTTGTCTTCGTTGCCCAAGGAATTCTCGTTATTGCGGACAACTAACGAGACAGGGTCTCTACTGAGCAGCTGTCGAATGGAAAAGGCTGATGCTGCTGTAGAAAATGCAAAAGTAGCATGTGGTGTGGGCAAAACAGCATTTGACAAGTGGATCGTGATGCTGACAGTTAAGATTCTGCAATGTTGCGCTTGTGGCTGTACTCGTATAATTACATACTAGTGCCATTAAAATATAACTAGTCGAGGTAAAGTCATAATCGGAGCGATTTTTTTTTTTGCGGAAATTATTGATATACGAGTATAATACGATACAATGAAATGAATGCAATATAATTGTAGAGGGTGAACCTTCCTATGAGCAACAGCAACAATTTTTACGGTTGCACACACTGCCGCAGTACGAGAACGTGTTGTTTTATCCAATGAAGATAGAGTTTCACGCACACGTTTCACAAATTGATACAGGAATTGCGTGGAAGGCGCTTCTCTTCTACCGAAATTTGTACGTAATTTTCTTACACTTTCGGTAGAAGATTCACAATTCGGTAGAAATTTCTACAATTTCCCAACATTGCTCAAGCGTATTTCGGCCCATATATATGTGGATTAAGGATTAAGCAACACTAATAAATTTATAGGTAATGTGGACGGAAATAATTTCAGCAAATTTCAGTAGAAATAGACATCACCCCTTATAGCATTAAAATGTATTTATATGACTGCATAGAGAAAACCTTCAAATTATTTTTAACTGCATCTGATGGCGCCAGGCGTCCTTTAATCACTTCTGTTTATTTCAAACTATTTATGTCCTTTGGTCGTTTGGTTCTATCAGACTATTTCTTAATGCCGCTGTCAAGATGATTCTGCCTCAGATTGTTTTAATTGTTTCTTATAACTTCCGATTTCTTCATTGCCTCCGTCTGCTTTTTAATAGTTCTGATTATCGCGTTGAGCCTGGTATTCTCTATATTTTATAGTTTCTGATTGTCACTTGCTATCCTGACTGCTTATGTGTGTGTGTGTGTGATTACTTCAAACGGTTTCGGAATACTTCTAGCTAGATCTTGTTACCGTAGTCTGCCTTCGGCTTTGTATGACTATATGTAGTTACTTGAGACTGTCTTTGACCGCATTTAAATGCTTCAAGCAGGCTACGAATGCATCTTATTACCGCAAGTTGCCTCTGACTACCTCAAAATACTACTTCGGCATATGGCAGCATAACTCCTTCGAAAGCTTTTGACTGCATTTGATCGCTTCAGACTACCTTTTTGAATGCTGTTGACTATCTCAGACCCTTTTTCAAAGATTCTTACTGCAATCTATTGCCCCAGGCTGCCCTCAATTCGTCTGACTATATCTAACTGCCAAACAGTATTTTCTCACTCGCTTCCGCAGACTGCCTATCTATGATTTTGACAATAGAGACTATCCTAGATCACCTCTAAATGCTTTGGCTGACTTCAAATACTTTTGACTTCATATGACTGCTGAAAACTTTTTCTAAATGCCTGAATACATTTTTCAGTCTAAATTCGACTGTCTCTGAATGCTTCTATCAGCATCTGATGCGCTCTGATTACCTCAGAAATCTTTTTACTGTATCTGACTGCTTCACACTATCTGCGTATGTGTCCAAGAGACTCCTTAGAATGCTGTTGTATTTTATTCCCTGAGACTTCCTTTGAATACATCTGATAGCATGTGCTTACCCCCGGCTGCCTCTGAATATTTCTGGCTGTATTTGACTACTACACACTGCCTTAACATGTAATTGACTCCCTCGGATTTCCTTTATGCCGAAAACACTCACGACTGCTTTGGGATCATTCACAATTTAAGATTGCCTCACGCTGTCTTTGAAGTAATTGGTTCTGATTTTATCTAATTGCCTCGTTATGTGTCTGACTGACTTCTTGTAATTAGCTTTTAATGCCTCAGACTGCCGTTGAAAGCTTTCGATTGCATCAGACTGCCTTTAACTATTTCTGGCTTCATCTGATTGGTTCTAACCAAAATGATTGCTCTAACTTTATTTCATTGAATTGGCATTTAACTGTCTAGGACTCTCTAGGATTGCCTTTGAAAGATTACGTCTGAATTTGATTGCCCCGGCCTGCCTCTCAATGCTTTTGACTCCATCCAAATGCCTCATACATCCTCGAAACTACTGACTGCAGTCAACGACTGCTCTTTTCAACTCCATATTCTAAATTACTTTATTCTCATTCTGCAAATCATTGAGATATTTCTTTGAAATTTATAATTTTATAAAAATATGAATAGTTTTGTAACATTAATTTTGCCTGCTGAAGTAGCGATACTAATTTATTTATTTCGCTTATGCGCGCAAATACGTTACCATTAGCTACCACACAGCAATTCGAAATATGTATGTATGTATATGTTTTTAATATACATGATGACAATTAATTTTCAAGGAATTTTTGTAATTCTCTCTACTTTAATTAAAAATACAAAACAAGAACAAGCACACAAAAATGCATAGAAGAAAGAATAAAACTTATTTTACGTAATGGCTATAAATATGCAGTTACACATACACAGCAAGCAACACAAATTCATAAATATATACAAATTTATGGACCTATGTACTCTCATGTATGTAAGGACATACATATGTAAGTAAAGAAAAAGAAACATGAAATAAATTTTAAAACTCTCATTCAACGAAAATTTTTGGTATTTGTTTCTTTTTTCGTAGTGCATACTTTTAGGGGAATGTGTGTGTGTGTGTGTGTGTGTGTGTGTGTGTTTGAGTCCGTGCAAAGTGAGAATTGTGCACGTGCATCTTAGAGAACGTGCCTTGAAGCGCACGCACACACCCAAAACCGAGCTGCAATTGGAACATGTCTGAAAGTATAAGTGTGTGTGTTTGTGTGTGTGTTTGCTAGCAGCTAGAAGTGAGAGCGTGTCCGTTTTAACACACACACGTATTCACAAAAACCACATGTACGAGTACACATGTGATAACACACACTTTCACATTAATATATAGTCAATAATAAGAAAAACAAACAGACCAAAAATTATCAAATAAAAGAAAAACGAAAAAAGGAAGGATTTGAAAAAATCACGTGAAAAAGTAATGAAAATCCTTATAAAGAAAATCCTTTGTGAATTTAAGTTTAATTTATTTTAAATACAACAAAGTTTTTCCTTCTCATCTTTACAGCAGCAGTCTTATAATAATTTCCTATAGTTTTTTCTTTTCTCATCCTTTAAAAACGTGCTCCACATTTTCTCCTTACATTTTTACATTTATTATTGCCCTTCTGCAAAAGTTTCCAGTTTCTTTTCAACATTTTCTAATTACACAGTGACATAATTTAAATTAGAAAAAAATTTATCATAGCCTTGAAAAAGAAAAAGTAAAACTTTAATGTGTTAGTAAAGTATGTAACATGGAAGAGGTGGAAGAAAATATAAAGTAGAAGGAAATGGCAAATGGCAAATGACGCAAAGTAAGATAAAGTATGAACAACAAGAGAAACACAAACAAAGACCCAAGAACACAGATACGAGTACTCGTATCTCTAGCATTTTCTTATATGAAGCGGGAAACACTGAATGGCGTGTGGGAGTCATAAATAGACAGACGCACACAGACACACACAAATACATTGTTAGATACTATTAAAAAAGCACAGTTAAATTGCGTGTGTTATTCGCTTTGCCGCCAGACAAACACATACATACCAAGCACAGAAGTAGCTGTCGCACTAACAGAAGATAAAGGCACCACAGCCACGTGAACATCGTCATCTTCATCGGTAGCACCAACTTGCCAGTGTAGTAGGTAGGAAGAAAAAAGTAAACAGACACAAAAAGCGGCACAAAACGATGAAACTGGCAGTGGCAGCTGAGGAGTAGTAGCTGAGTAGGAGTAGTCACAGTAAAACGACATATGACTCTAGAAAACCAGTCGGGGATAATATAAATAAAAAATACTTAAAAGTGCGCTAAAAAATTATACAAAAAGTTAAAGCAGTACAAATAGCACTCAGGAAATTTATCTTAGAGTGAAATGAGCATCAATTATTTCGTATACGTAGCATACAAAAAAAAAGAAAAACAAACAGACAACGGCAAGCCAAGCCACGACAAGGCACACTAAGTAAAGCTATGGTAAGTAAGCACCTAGTAAAAAGAGCAATCAGTTAAAGGGAAGTAGCTAGTAAAAACGAAAGTAGCCTGCAAAAAAGGAAGGCAGCGTGCAAAAATAAAAGCAGCCAGCTAAAAACGGGAAGTAGCTAGCCAAGTGAAGAAGCAATTCTCTTGCGGATTAAACTCTAAAGGATTGCATTGTTAATGTGTGGCTGTGCTGTGAAATAATGTAGGGTAAGATAGTCGAAAATTATAAAACCCTGCTTTGTAAATTGGGGAGGAATTTCAATATTAACTTCAATTTAATTAATTAAATTATAATAGTATTTAGTATTTCCATTGTTATGGAAATGAGTTCAATTGCAGGGGAACTGCAGCATGAATGCGTGTCTACGTTCTCTCTAACCTAACGAAACAGAAAAGTCTCCATATTTCGAAGAACTGCAACTTTTTGAGGTTGTTAAAGACTGCGTTTTTCTTTGGGCAGTGTTTAGTACAGAAAGGGGGAGTAAAGTTCAAGCGGGGAGTGAGGATTCGTTCTTTTCTTCTTTCAAAAAATGTTTTAAATCTGGAGTAAAGTGATATGAAGAGTAAAATTTTTAAGCTGTCTGGATCCAAAAGTTTGGGAAGAGGAGAGAGTAAAAAGAGAGAAGGAAGAAAAAAGATAGGGTGGGTGAAAGGAGACAATAATGAAAGTGAAGAGCGGAGTGAAGTGAGAGAAAGGAAGAGGAGAGGAAGGTAAATTCCTTCTTTAAATCTGAAGCGAGGTGCATCTTAAATCTCTCTCCTTTCTCCATCCCCCTTTTTGATCTGCAATTGCTTTAAAATAGTACAAGCAAAACAAATAATTCCCATATACATACCTAGAAAATAATCACGCACAGGGAAGATACTTTTTATGGAAATTTTAAAGTCACGAAAAGAAAAATTAATTCAAAAGCTGCACATCACACTCTTTCACAAAATCCTTTAACCCATGAGAACGTAAGTATTTCTTGACGTAGGTAAATATTAATCGAAAAGAACAACATCTTTAGTCTCATATCTACCTTTGGATGTCCAAGTCCTTCCAAATATTGTTAACCCATACACACTTCCAAACTATAAAAAAAAATTTATAACTTGGGGTGGCAACCCTGATGAGATTAACCGATTTTAACCATTTCAGAACCAGTAAAAATCTAAAAAATTTAACAAGATAAGCGGGTCCAAGTCACTCGATAATGGTCCTCAAATGGTCCTTTGTTCTGATAGATAGACAAAATCAAGACAAGATAAAATCCCGATAAGACATAACACAATTTAGATACGACATAATCTAGACAAGACTAACTCTCCATAAGAGAAGATCCCGAAAACAAAACAAACCAAAAAAAATTTATTAATCATAACAAAAAAATTTAGTTACGCATCTCTATATCTATATCTTTGGTGTCGAATTTTGTTGACCACGGGACAGTGGAAGATCGTCGTCAAGCCGTTTCTCAACGCCCAAGACGTTCCACTTAACTGGTTGAAGAGGTAAAAGAGAGTGTTGCCGCGCTCAGCATTTTGACGTCAGTGGAACCACCTTGCGGCGCATTTTGAAGGATGATTTGCATTTGTTCACACATAAAGTGGAATTTACTGAAGAATATTGCCGACAGACCGTCCACGGGGCTTGCAATACGGCCACACAATCGATCGAATGGTTGACACTGAAGCTGATTTTAAGAAGGAAATTTTGATGACCGACGGACCATTTCACACTGTCTGGCGACGTTAACAAGCTAAATTGTCGCATTTGGCGAACGGAGAATCCACACGAGGTCCATGAAACACCATTGCATGACCAAAAAGTGACTCCTTGGGCCAGCGATTTAGCCAAAACCATCATTGGCCATTTTTTTCCAGAGAAGGCGAAACCACCGATTGGAATCGATATCTGTGGATGTTAGCTCATTATGTCTGCCCGCATATGTGTGAAAATGATCCGGAAGGTTACTGGTTTCAACAAGACAGTATAAACAATGCAGTTTCTGCAACGAAAATTCCCGCGACGTGTGGTTTTAACAATGGCGACATTGACTGGCCATCCAGATCTCCAAATTTGACTCCTCCGGACTTCTTTTTGGGGGGTTATTTCATAAGCAAAGTGTACGCCAGCAAGCATCAGTACATTGACGTGCCGAAATCATCGCTATACCGCCCGAGATGCTCGAAAAAGTAATGGAAAACGCAGCAAAAAGGGCACGTTTTGCCATTTTCAATAACGGCGGCTACTTGATTGATGTTGTATTCAAAAACTAGTCCAAATAAATTTTAAATGACCAAATTAAATAAAGACACCTTAAATATGAAAATCGGATGTTTTTTTTTAGGTTATTCAGTATTCACATACCGACATAAAAGATGGCGCACTCTGTGGTTTATTGAAGTTTATTTTTTCAATCACTTGAAGGAAGTATCAATGAGTCTTAAATTGTTGACGAGATTGTATCCCGTCGGGATGATGTCTTGTCGGAATTTTGTCTTGTCTGAAATTTGATTTGTCTGGATTGGGGCTTTTCTGAGTTATGTCTCATCTAGATTTTGGCTTGTCCGAGTTTTAAGGCATTGTCTGACAGCAACTATCTTATCTGTTTAAAATTTGGAATACTAAGGCAATAATCTAATGTTTGAATGCTCATTCGAGTCTCTAGAGAACAATGCAAGAATCATTTGTAGCACTAGCGGTCAATTCAAAATTTTATCGAATACCAAGAATGATAATGTGTGGGATAGTTGTCGGCGACTTACCCCCAAAAGCGACCATTTCATTCATTAGCGATCTGGAAATCATTCTGATTCGTAATACTGAAAGTAATTTAAAAATAATTAACCTTTTTCAGCAATATTTTTGCGAAATCAACTATAATTTTAGTTGATAACACGTACTGCGAAATTTCACTTTGCATCGACCCAAAAAAATAAACTAGTCATCTCCCCAGGCTGAACCGGAATATAAACGCAGAATTTTTCTATAATTATGAGATATTTACCATATTCAAAGCTAAAAGTAAAAACTTTAAATTTTTATAATTTTTTAAAATATACAATTTTCTACAATTTAAGCCTGAGGTTAAATTTAATTGTCTTTTTTTATTGATTTGAGAAACATGGAACCTTTTGGCATTTATTATTAGTATTGTCGAAATTAATATTATATTTGCCAGTATATATTTACATACTACATATTATACCTATATAAATTTGTATCATCAGCTCCGTAATCAAAAACTACTCAAAGTTCAAGAGACTTATCTAATGCAATCAAATCAATCGTAAAATACTTAACACAAAAATATCGTGAAGGAGGTTATAGACGTAAGTACATAAAATAAAATAATAATAGTTAACAGTTAATAGTTTTCAATGCCATTATCTAGCTATAAATTACTAACCTTTTTCTTGGACAAGAGAAAGAAGCAAAATCCAAAATCCAAAATCCAATTACAAGTACTTCACACTCGCTCCTCAGATGACAACGATTACGACGACGACACCGTCAGTTGTAGTAAAAGTTTCCGTTGAAAAGCCAAAAAAAAAAAAAATACAAAATCCAACCAAGAAATCGTGATGAGTATAGAGAATTTCTGCGTTGTGTTGTCGCTACTGACGCTGGCGGTGTCACGTAAAAAAGTGAAAGGGCCCAAAACGGGAAAAAAGAAGAAATATCGATATTTATTTAAACACACAAATGCACGAGGCAAACAAAAACAAAAAAATTTGATTACAAACGCATAACAACGCGTAACACTTTGCAGATGGCAAACGTTGGAAATTCGCCGTAGTTACGAGACGAGCGCGAAATTGGCAATAATATGCGAAAAAAAGCACACAATTCAATTGGGATTTTTACCTTTTTTTCTTTATTTGATTTCTTTATAAATTTTTATGATTTCTTGATCATTGATTTTTTTCTTGATTTATTAAAAATTACAGCAAGCGAGAAGATCTCTCGAATTTTTTGCGGCGTTTTTCACGTTTTTATCTCACGCACGAATTGTACTCAAAGCGTTAAATAATCGCCGCATTCAGAAATATTTTTTGATTTATTTTTGTAGGAATATTTTGTTTTACTGATTTTTTACGTTTTTTATTTTGTTTTTATTATTTAATTTTTTCAATTTGTCAAACCGTTTTTTTTTTATTTTTTATTTTAGACAATTTTGACAAACGTTTAAAATTTTTAAGGGTTGTATTATTCTGCTTTCGGTTTTATGTATGAGATTTCTGAGATAGTGTTTTCTCAATCATTTTCAGCTGCAAAGTCTGGCAAAAATCTGTAAATACAAAAAATAATAGGAAGTACAGAAAGAATTAATTAAACGTACTTCAAAACAAAACATATATTTTTTTTTGTTTAAAAACTAATTTGTGATATTAAAAGTTGAAATTTAGTTTGAAATAGGAAGAAAAATATTTTTCAGAATATCGGCAGGCTTGGCATGCATATTATGACGACACCACCTGAGTAAGTAGGTGGTGGCAGTTTCTTTCCTTGTCATATTTTAAATCATAGTAGATTTCCACTGAGAATGTTCTCAAACACTTCAAAAATTCTAATAGCACGTTAAGCGTTGAACAGTACTCGTATAAAATGTGGTTTTCGAAGGGGATAAGAGGACTTGGCGCCGTCATCTATTCTAAAATTAAGTTACTTTGTGATTTGCAAAAACCTTTGACTCGGTTTTACACCAGGCGCTAAAACATGTTTTGCCGGTAGGTGTTAAAAGAGCTTCTAGAGGTGATTTGTGAAAGTGAAATTCTTTGTTGATTTTAGTTCGAGTCAAAATAAAAATACAGTACAGTTAGAGGCTATTTCAATCCAGAGAGGGCTGTGATAGCTCTAGAGGGAAACTATGAGACTCCTTCTGGAAAGCTTTTAAAAATTTTAAAGCTACATATCTAAGTTTTGGTTTGGATTTTTAACTGACCTCAAGTTCGACCTATTATATAAGGAATTATATTTCGTTTTGTTTTCAGACTTGGTTTGGTTTTTGGCCTGAATTTTGATGTGGGTTTTGATTTGAGATTTGCTCTGTTTTTGATCCGAATATGATTTGGAGCTTAGGCTTAAATTTGTTAAGTGTTAGTTGCCTGCCACGCAGAGTGCTCGGGCTCAAATCTCGGCACAGACAAAATCAAAAGAAGTAGAATAAACTAATTTTCTACATGGTACTACCTCTTGCCAGGCACTGGCAAACCTACATGAGTAAAAATTACTTAAGAAACGCTTATCATTTGGCCGTTCGTATTCGGCATAAAGCTGTAGGTCTCTTCCATTTGAGTACAAATGTAACACGCACAATATGAGTGGGTGCAAGAAGCTTGGTCCAGTCCCTCCACGGGCTTTTGTGCCATTAAAAGCAGAACAAAATTATATTTCTGAGTACTAATATAACTCGCACAATATGAGTGGCTGCAAAAAGCTTGTTCTATGCCCTCCATGGGCTGTTGTGCCATTAAAAGCAGAACAAAAGAAGGTCTTGATTCTAGACCACACATATATTCTTAAAATTAGAACAAAATAATTTTAAAATAAAACCTTTATTATCGTTCTTGTTTAACAAGAACGAGCGGTCTTGATCTAGGTGGTCGCAGTGGCGTAGTTGGTAGTGTGTTGGGCTGCTACGCAGAGTGTTCGGGGCTCAAATCTCGGCACAGGCAAAATCAAAAGTTACCAAAACAATTTTCCTACACGTTCGAATTCGGCATAAAACTGTAAGTCCCTTCCATTCATGTACAAAAATATAATACGAACAACATGAGTGGATTCAAAAGCTCAGCCTAGGCCCCCCATGGGATGTTATACCATTAAATTCGAGTTCGGTGTGGTCTGAGTTTTGGGCTGAATTTTGATGTGAATATCGGTCTAAATGTGGGTTTGAATATTGATCGTAAATTTTAATGCAAATATTGATCTGAATTTTGGTCTGAATCTTGACTGATTTTTAGCTTGTATTTTGGTTCAAATTATGGTTTTTTTGGCCAGAATTTTGGATTGAGTTTTAGTATTATTAAATAAAACGCATGGTTACTTCAAATAAGTATTAAATAAAACATTGATTTAGTGTACCCAAAAAACTCACAGAGCGCAAGTTGTGTAAATGTATGAAGAAAATATAAGACTCAGAACCAGCGAGTACTTTAGAAAACAAGAACGACTGAAGGGTCTAAATTAATACAGGGTTGCCATGTTACTAATATATTTAATTTCAGTATTAATTTTGCTCCAACTTGTGATCTGAGTTGTGGTTTGAGTTGCAGTTTGACTTAAATGCGGTTTAAATTTTAGTTAGAATTGCAACTATTATAATTAAGTCCGCTTTTGATCTAACTGGTTCGGTTCGAGTTTTGCTTAAATTTCGTATAATTTTTGGTCTGGATTTCCGGTATGAATTTTTATCTGCTTATGGTCATGATTTCCGCTTGATTTTTAATCTCATTTTTTTATCAGAGTTTTACAATTCAAGAACGTTTGAAACCACCAACATGACATAAACCAGACACAATTTTTTCAATACATAAGAAACATATTCCAAATACTTCATAATCATAAAATTAATATTTACATAATGCATTCTTAAGTTTAGCAAAATCCTTTCCTCTTAAATCCAAATCTTTACTTAAAGTTATTAGTCGTTTGGTTTTGACTGATAGATAAAACTTTTTTTTCTTTTATTTTACTTAAATATTTTTTAATATTTCTTAGGCAAAGAAAACTTTATAATTAACTACAATCTAATTAAAGATGACGACAAACTGACTACTTGCCACAAGTATAGTAGTTTCCGCTTAACTATAGCACGCTTAATAGAGATAAAATATCGTTCTATTAAAAATCGTATATCCAGTTTTCTTCCTTCTTTTCCCACTTAATTTCACTCATCATTTAAACTCGATTTATATTTAATTAACTAAAAATCACATGAAAGAAATTTGAGGTTCATTTCGTCAATTCATAATGGATGATTTCGCTTTATTGTAAACTCCTAATGAAATTAAGCTTTTTGTTTTTTTTTTCTTTCAAATAATGCCACTTTTTACGATTAACCTGGTAATAAATGATTTTTTTGATTCGTTTCAAAAAATTTCCACCTCCATTAAGCGTAAACTACTGTCTTCAATTAATGAGTTTACTTTTACTTAAATTATATAAGAGAAGCAGAAAGAAAGTGTTAACTGAAGCATATAAAAGTGAGAGTGTATTCAAACCAAATTTAAATTGAATAGAAATAGAAAATAGATTAAAATTTAAGCTGCAAAAGTATCACACACCACAAAAATTTATTGCAGCATATTTAAATTTTTAACTTTATTTATTATAATTTCTAATACAATATTTGCATTTCCAAAATTTTTGCTTTGTTATGTTGAAATGAAATTTTGGACAAGTATTGCCTGGTATTAAGTGAGCATCAGTATTAAAATACTTCTTTATTTTGTTGATGAAAGAAATACATAAAAGCACCAGAAAAAAAAATCAATAAATGTACAAGAAATCTAGAAAAAAAAAAAAAGCAAAAAAAATCTCATCATTAATATTTTCTTAGAATTGGAAGGCCACTGCGGCAATTCGTTAATAAAACACTAAAAAAAAAATAAAATAAAAGCAGACACAAAAAATAGAAACAAGTTTCGAAATAGAATCAAAATTTAAAAGAGCGTGAATCAAGTCTAGACTTTCGACTTTTAACTACACTTAAATTGTATTCGCATTAATTTTTCAGCGCCGATTTTATGCTAAGCAAATAGTACATATTTAATAAATGAAATGAAATTATAATTAAGCGTTAATTATAGAAGCAAGAATTTCCATAATTTTTTTAAATATCAAAAGAGCAGTAGCTGTAGCTAGAAGTCAAGAAACTTGACCGTAACATTTTTCTTTCATTTTATTATCTCATTCATTATTTACATAATTTAATTACTTAGCTTGATTTCAGAAAATATTCTTATTTTTTACTGGCTGAACAGCACATGGACGACCTAGGCCGAACTTTTCGCATCCATTCATGTTGTGTGTGTGTCGTATTTGTACATGAATGGAAGATACCTAAAGTGTTATGCCGAAAATGAACGGTGAAGTCAGAAGCTTCGGCAATTTTTACTCTTGGGGGCTTGCCATTTTTCCACACGGCAAGTTAATGATTTCTTTAACCCGTAAAAGAGCGATAGATCTAGAAGCTTCAGTTGTATTCGGCATATGGGCAGACACATGCGAATGAAACTCTTCAGAATGGATATATGTTGGTGGTTTAAATCTTGCGGAAATTAGTTGAGGTTAAAAAGCCTTCTTTTGGCAAGCGAAATTGATAATTATTCCAGCAAATGTCGCATTGAATGGACATGATCGGAACATGAAGAGTCGCTGATTCCGCAATAACTACCACTCGGACGAAACTCGTTCTGGGTTTTACTCACGCTGCACTCAACTCTGTTTACGAGACTTAATTCGGAGATGAGTCCTTTATATTTTCAATCTCCAAAGAGCTTGCGTGCATTTGGCAGGTTTATATATGACAAATGGCACTGTCATCTGGAAAAAAAATGTATACATTCCGTGGTAATGGCAAAAGCTAGTTAATAGCGGATCTTACACGATCAATAATATTGACATTATTTCCAAATATTGATATTTTTAATGATCGTGTAAAGCAAAATATTGGTCGCTGTGGTGTAGTGGTAGTGCGTTGGACTGCTGCGCAGAGTGTCCGGGGTTCGAATCTCGGCACAGGCAAAATCAAAGAAAAAAAAAAGTAGAAAAAATAATTTTTCTACACGGCACCACCTCTTGGCAGGGCAATGGCAAATCTACAAGAGTAATTATTGCCTATGAAAAGCTTTTCACTTCGCCGTTCGGATTCGGCATTAAACCGTAGGTCCCTTCCATTCATGTACAAATATAACACGCAGAGCATGAGTGGATGCGAAAAGCTCGGCCTAAGCCCTCCATGGACTGTTGTGCCATTAAAAATAAAAGTAAGTAAAGCAAAATATACCTTTATTACTTGGAATGGGAGTGATGGGAAATATTGTTGGAATTCAGAAATGTCTCGTTTTTTCTGTCATTATTAATAGTCCTTGCGGCCGCTAATGAATATAAGAAACATGAGAGTGAGGACCGGACCGTGCGATACATCATTCCTTGGAAATACCTAGAGCAGTGTAGGGTATTCCATTGCACCCTCACCTAATAATTTTTGAATATATCGTGACCAATTCATTGAACGATAGGAAATAGCTAGGCTCTACTCTCACTTATGACATAAGGAAGATCGCCATGTGATGGGTTTTTAAGCGATTACTATGGAAATCGTATTTAAACGGTCATTAAGTAATTTGTTTTATTTCAAATATTCTCTCTAATGTAAAATGGCATTTGCTGAAAAACCTCGAATTTGATTCAATTTTATAAAATATTGTTTATTATGGAATGTGATTGCGCTTTCAAACATCTTCGATAGGGTAAAACAAACTGATATGGGCCAATAAGTTGCTGAGTCTGCAATTTTTGCTCATATTTGGAACACATAAAACATTGGCAATCTCAACGTATCATGATAAAGGGTACTAAATGTTCAAAGACTTGAAATCTCAAAAATGAAATAGTAGAAGCTAATAAAGGAAATAAATCTTCAAACTTCTATCAATAACATGAAGTCGAATGATAATAGAAGAACCAATAACGTAGTAGTACGAGTAGTAGTTCTATCCAAGACACAAACCCTTCACACCGTTTCAATACGCATTTAAAGTATCTGAAATGTACTGGAAGCTAATGGTTAAAAAATTCTATAAATATTTACCGAAAAATGTTTTTGTAATTAAATTGAAAGTTAAAAGTAATTCTTTGTAAATTGACAAAAAAAAAAAATAAAATTTGTCAAGATACTCGTGAAAAAAAATATTAAAAAAAATAATTTTACATAAGTAAAAACAAAAAATAAAACATACAAACACACAAAAAAAAGTATAAACAAAAGAATTTCAAATTACAAAAAAAAAAGTTTTAACTAGCAATAATACGCGAAAAAACAACAACTCTTCGGTACATGTACAACAACAGTAATGTACATATGTAAAATCGATACATATGTAACTTGAGTTAGTGGATAGTATGTATAGGGGATTGTTTTTGTTATTGTTGCTGTTGTTGATATTGTTTGGCAAAGTTGCCACTAACGCAACTTGGCACTTAAGCTAGTGGTAACTAATGTGAAGCTGTACATAAAATACCTCACACATACCTACATACATATCATGTACCATATACTTCCACTTACATATATGACATACATATATACATATACATATGTAGCTACTATGTATTCACATTTTATCGCTACGAGTATAAATGAAAAGTCATCCATTCATCATCTATTATCCACCATCGAGTTAACTTCAAATGCGAGGTCGTGCGCCAGTTCCGCATCAAATTACCTTTCGATTTCGAATTCAAGATTTCAGTGATGATTTCAACAATGATTTCACGATTTCTGTTACTTAAATTTCAATTTTACGTTGGATTTCTCCAACGTAAAATGGAATTTGGTGAACAACTTCGAATTCAATTCAATTTAGATTCACTATATCAATAGCGTAGTACAATTTCATACATAAGTACATTTTTTAAAATATAAATAATTATTTAATTAATTAATTTTACTAGTTTTCCTTTGGTACTAAGCATGTAAGCATGTGTAAGCATGTAATTTTTTAACAATATTTATATTTTTTGTGTGAAATTTTTCATGCTAAATTGAAATTTTAGTTTTCTGTTTGAGTCTTGCTCAAGAATTATTAATGCTTGAATTTATAAGCAACTGCAGCAAACGGTGATTAGTTATTATAAACATTTAATAATTTTCAGCAGCAAACGGTGATTAGTTATTATAAACATTTAATAATTTTCACGTGTTAAACTTAATATGGTATAATATACTTATGTACATAGCTAAATATAGCTTGAAGCGTTTGTATGTACATACATATATAAAGGGTGTTTTTTCTAGAAGTGTGGTTTTCAATCTGGCAATACTTTTTTCGGAGTTGGTCTTTTTGACAGCTGTCACTTGATTTATGCTCAGTTTGGTTTGCCATTTCATAATGCATAGACTTACGCCTGAACAATGTTTGCAAATTATTGAAATTTATATCAAAATTCGTACTCTGTGAAAAGTGCGTTTAATCGCAAAATTGTCGTCAGCGAAGAGGCTAATTTTTGGGTCAATGGTAACGTAAATAAGCAGAAATGTCATATTTGGAGTGAAGACCAGCCAGAGGCAATTCAGCAGCTACCAATGCATCCCGAAAAATGCACAGTTTGGTGCTGTTCGGTTTATGGGCAGGCGGCATCATTGGGCAGTACTTCTTCAAAGACGATGAAGGCCGCAACGTTATGGTCAATGGAGAAAGGTACCGTTCGATTATAACTTTTTTTTTTGGCCTTTATCTTTTTTTTGCTAGAATTGGCCTCGGCCGAAATGTGGTTCCAACAGGACGATGCCACTCTGCCCGCGAAACGATGCATCAACTGAGACTTGAATTTGGTGAGCAGTTAATCTCACGTTTTGGTGTAGCCAATTTAGCACCAAGATCGTGTGATTTGACCCCGTTAGACTATTTTTTGTGGAGCTATGTTAAGTCTCTTGTCTATAGGGGGGCCAGCCGAACACGATTACTGCTTTGGAAGCCAACATTGAACGCGTCATTTGTGAGATTCCGGCCAAAATGTGTGAAAAATGTGCCAAAATTGGACCTTCAGAATGGTCCAATGTAACCACTTGAAGCGTAGCCGCGGGCAACATTTAAGTGAAATTATCTTTAAAAAGTAGATGGCAGGAGTTGATTTATCGATCCAAATAAAAATTTCTTTCACTTTTGTAAAAAATTCTTTTTTTTTCATTTACAAAAAATAAACTCTTTTAAAAATCACCCTTTATATACTTTAATTTTCAAGTTGAAGAAAATTTTACATACCTTTTTTATTTGTGTATTCTGCAGCAGAATACTAAAATGAGTTAATAATTTCTATTGTATACTGCAGATTAATGAAGGAATGCTGGGTGAAACACTAAGAGAAATTTGATTTGTTTATTATTTAAAAAGAAATATGATTAAATTAGCATTAAAACATATCAAATTAACATGTTGTAATGTAGGAAGAAATATGAAATAAGTATACTCAAAATTTAATCAATTCTTCTGCTATGGCCAGATGACTAGGCAGAAAATATGTAAAAATATCACTAAGCATATGGATTTGCAGGAAAATTTCCAACTATTGAGCTTAAAACGTCTAAGCTTAAAACGTCTATTCAACAACAGAGTCGCCACCAAATGAAAATAATAAATTAACAGAAATTACGAAGTACCATCTCTTTTTCTCATGAGAGTATCAAACTAGAAATTTTGGAATAGCCTCTTCTTCCTTCACGATGAATTTCCGTTTTAAGGGAATTAAAGGAAAAAGCAGTTAAAATTAAAATCCCACAATCAATCGCTGGATCTGCTGGTGTCTCAAAGCGTGTACAAACAGAGTAATTTAATAAGTTTATTCAAATGCATGCATGCATTGCAAATTGTTTGTAAATAAATGTCCAAAAATATGTACACATTCCGACACTGTCTCGTATGTACCTCCGAGTACCTACGCATATGTAAATACAAAACTTTTCAATTCGTTGCACTGGAATCTATTACAGACATGCTCCACTGCAGTCAACATTCAAATTATTACTAATTTTCTTCTTTAGTTTTTATACATTTCAATTTTGATACCGATTGCTATGAACGGCAATGACAGTCAGACTCAAATGGAACGCAATTACGCGATTATAAAACTAATGCCGATGTAACGATTTTACTCTTTAACTCTCTAGTTGCCAAGTTATTGATTAACCTAAAAAAATTATAATAGATAAAAATATAAATGAAAAAAACAGAGAGATCTGTTCTCAAAAACTTTCAAAAAAAATACTTGGCGTGAATTTATGAGGTAGGGAAGTAGGGATCCCTCAAGGCAATTGTGGTTGTTTGAGCCTGTTAGTATAGTCATAGATTGTTTTATATACCGTTAGTAGTACGAGAAGTATTTTATTTATTTGTATTTATTTTTAATCCAAATTCTCAAACTCAATTCAAATTCAAGAATATTTAAAGTTTTCGAAAATTGTTAACTTTGATTGCTTCCAGCGGCCGTAATACACACCACAACTCATAGCTGAAGCATTATGATGAAAGTTTGGGGATTTCACTATACACTATATGATAAAGTCCACCTCCAGACTACGGGAGGTTATTACACCCGTTTTGGTGACGGCTCTCTAGAGGAATGCTTCGGAAGTAGAGGGTTAACAGATTTCGCTTTATGGAAATCTCAACTCAATTAATTGGGTATACATATGTAAATAGAATAAATATTTTCGCTAGTAAGTTGCACCTAAACGCATTATTTATTTTTATTTTTAGCGGCTCCATTAATATTTACTTTTTTTTGAGTATAATTTCATTTTTACTTTGTCACTTTGTTTTAATTTATTTACTTAAATATTGAATGCAGCCCCGTCAAATTATTTTAGTTAAATATGTGCTTCTTAATATTATTGCGCTTAATTGAAACTGTAGCTTTGTTAATTAAGTTGAATTTGCTTTAAAATAAACACACTTAAATTTTATATACTTTTAAAGTAGATTTGTTTTTTCTCTTTAATGTTTTTGTTTTGTGTCTACAAAATAGAATAAAGAAAAAAAACACTCAAAATCTCCCTTTTGTCATGTTTGTTTCCTTCTCAGGCAATTTGAATAATATTTGTGGCGAGAGGAAAGAGAAGCTTAAGTCAAGTTACCATGAGGACTGACATTTATGGCATGTGTGTTAAAATACTAAACTTAACAATATGGAAAGTTTTTGAAAGGAAATTTTTAGTTTTGAAAGCACAGAAGTAGTCCTGGTTGGGCTGAACTGCGATACCGGGCACCCTATGCACTACTCAAGCACATTACCTACTATCGCCACGTCGAACTACTTTTCGCGTCGAACCAAATTTTCTCGAACTCTGCTATAAAGATAGTTCGGAGCAAGTTTTATGTGGTTACTCGAATTAGTCTCGAATTATATAGAGAAAACTGAATACCAATGCAATGGGCTATGTTCTTAACTTAACTTCTTAGTTTTAAGAAACATTTTCGAATATTGCTTTAAATTTTTCATATTGAAAGTTGAAAGAAAATAACTTATGCTCTTAGGCTTTTCTATGTGCATATATTTTCCATCTCATTGTCTCGCATCATTTCGTAAATACAGTAAGTATGTAGGCACATAAGTCGTGTCGTTGTCGTCATCTCAAAGATCAATTCAATTGTCTTGTAAGGATTTTGTCAGACAGAAAAGCTGCTTAACATTAAGAGTGTGACATATTCTTAGCACAGTGAATAAGTTAATGTGAGTACATATGTAGATTGTAATCGAATATGGGTATTTCAGTTAGTGATAGCAAATATAAAGTTCAGTTTTTGCTTACAGGAGGCGAAGGCAAGTGCAGTAAGCATAATTTTCTATCCGCGGGTTCCATTTAATGTCAATTTTCTATCCTTACAAAACCACTTAGTTTTCCAGATGAAAGCAAGGAGAACCGATAATTCCACTTTCGTTATCTCTGTTAAGCTTATGCAGAAACGTAACTCAAGGTAATTGAGTCTTTTTATCAGTAGTCTTGGACATCGACAAAAGAATTCGAGGAATGACTCTACCTCCTCTTCATCGTAACAATTTATGCACAACCTGTTTTCGGAATACGCCAATGTTGGAGCATTTCATGATAGCACAAAAAGTACCCAACAAAAGTAATTCAGATTTGTTGAGCCAAGAAAGTTCTACCGATTAATCCCAATCTAACCTAGGCCATAGCGCGTTTAAGACTTTAAAAGCATTCAGGTTTATCCATTATTCGTTTGCCAAAGCAATAGTGTTATCGATTATGCTCGGATTTTGTATTGTGGTATCCGCTTCGTTTATGTTCATTTCAAAGCCTCTCCTTCCCTTCAATACCCTATGTCGCGGAACCCAGCTGAGTGAGACCTTGTTACACTCAATGTCCGATATTGCATTACAGAGTAAGACTCTCAATCTTCCTTTTTTAGATAAAGAGTTGCAATTATAGTCGTGAAATCAAAGATAAAAGCCATTTAGCCCATGGTCTTATTTAAGTCAGCTACGGTCTCTCTGTCACACATCTGTTTTATCTTACCTAAAATTATAATTGTGCAGAAGCCATAGTTTCATGACTTTCACACCTTGCCGTCACTTGTAGTGATAAGAGATTATATTTATGCATTCCTGAGGCGCACTACTTACAGCTCCCAGGTCAGCAAGCCTCTGTATCTTTCCAAAGCGAGTTAGATTGCACTTCTTACTAAACCACTTCCAAAAGACGAGAGATCCGTAGCTAATAATTGTGGTGTACATTCCATATACAATGTACGGTAACAATCTCCATCTTTACCCAAAACCCATTTTACGGATATAGTAATCCGTCAACCCTTTCTTTATTGTCTCCTCAATATTATATTCTCCAATTTAACTTGGAATCCCGAATGATACTCAGGTATCTTGTCTCAGAGGACAGATTAAGTTGCACCCCATCCACCTTCGGTGAAGAGATATATGAAATATTGGTTTTCCTCGTGAAGAGAAAAAAATTCGGTCTTAGCAGGGTTAACTCTTGTGCCGTTCCAATTAAACGATTAAGAAAATTTTTCTGCCCGATGGAAAACTTCCAAGAGTTAAAATAGCCTTAAAAGAGGTTCTTACTTCGCTTCCCTTCCATTCATGCACAAATATAACTCGTGCACAACAAGAATGGATGTGAAACTAAGCCCTCCATAGGCGTTTGTGCCTCAACAGCTATAAAGAGAGAGTGGAATCTTTTCAAAAATAGTTTCTTTCGGTTGCGTTGAGAAGTTTTTGATGGAATCCAACAAAAAACAATCTTCCTCCTTACTCATATATTCTTAAACTATGAGACTTGCCAACTCTACAGAGCAGAAGAGCAATGCTGAATGTCATGTTCTCGACAAAACTACTAAATGGTGACATTAATTCAGAATTCTTATTAAATTAAATCAAATTGACTATCCCGAACTTTTTTTCAAGGCATTCACTTATTGATTAAACTAAGCACTTGCCAAAAAAAAAAACACTTTTCACTTCGCCATTCGGATTCGACATAAAACTGGAGTTCACTTCCATTCATGTAGAAATATAGCACGCACAACAAGAATGGAGGCGAAAAGCTCGGCCTAGGGGGTACATGGGCTGTTGTGCCATTAAAAGAAGAATAAGCACTTGCCGAACTAATTATGCTTAAAATTAGACTTTTCGATGATTGTGCAATGACTCCACTAGCCTTTGATTTATTTGATTTATGCGACTCCAAATTCTACGAGTATAACAAAAAAAAAACTACTACTTATTTTGAATTATTAAACGATTTGTCTGATGATTTTCTTTTATCTGTATCTGATGCTTTTGAAAACCATTAGCTTATAGCATTCTGGACTGTGTCTCTTCCGGGCACCGATCCTTTCGATATGCGGATGCGTCTATCTTGCTAATAGTCAGTTAAGTGGGTCTGCTAAGATTCGTCGTTAAAAATTAGATAAATTGTTCACTACTATTTTCCAGTGATCTTTTACTAATTTTTAATTGTTTTCTCAAAAGAAACTGTGTTTTTTTTTCTTTAAATTTTAAAGTAAGTAGAAAGTGCAATTCCCAGGCACTTGTAAAATATAAAATGAATTTCAAAATGTTTTAAAAATATTAATCTTATGCATAGCAATGTTTTGTAAAGAAAAATTTTTAATTAAATTAGTAAATGACATTTTTTGCAAAACCAAAATTATTAACATCACATAAAAAGCCAGAGTCACGTACAATCTACATTACATAATATGTAATAGAAAAAAAATAAAAAAATAAATCATATTACTATTACACAACTGGTAAATATGTAGTGCTAGTGCTACACTTGTAAATTTTAGTGCAAATGGTAATTTAATAAACTTTACGCTGGTAGTAATTTTAGCTTCAACGCAATTTCGCGCTCATCAAATTGCAATACATAGTATTAATAATTTCTTCTTTTATTAAAATTATAATTAACTTACATTTGATTGAGTATGAAATTTTATTATATTATTATTTCTTTTGCACAGTAAATGTGTGAAATTATCGATGTTTTTAGTTGATATATGAACGCAAGCGTGAATAATTGAATGCGGAAATATTTGGCTGCTGATTGCTGCTTGAATTCCAATACAAAGAAAGAATTTGGTGAAATTAAAAGAAAACAAAACAAACCAAAACAATCGAAACAAAATTATGTGATATCTTTAAAAAAAAGACTGAAATTGAAAAATGTATGAGCAGTAGATTATGGAGAACAAATACTTTTTGATATTCCTATCAAATGCAATAATATTCCAACAATACTTTGCATTTACATACTGTGCATGCATCTGCTTTTGTTGAGATTTTTGTGAGATTCGATGATTTGAATGAAGGTGATATAAACAAAAACCGATTGAAGAACTTTCGTGATTATTGCCATTGAAATATGCGGTTTTTGTTGCTGTTTGAGTGGTTGTTTTAATCTGAAAAAGAAAATTAGTGCAAAGCACCGTTTTACTACCACATTCCTCATTTGTTGTGATTCAATTGTCTTTTGATAACAAGTGAGGTCGTATTTAAGGTAAATCTCTGCATCAGAACCCCAAAGAGTTATGTCCACTTAGTGAGCAGGCTTATTATTTCGATTTCTGAGTTTTCATTAATATTTTAGAGGAATGGTTTGCCATATGAGCGAAGTCTTGCTCTTGCCAAACCTGGGCACGAACATAAATAGCGAAAGAGACTTTCCGTCTCTCCCTCTTGCTGGCAGCTATGACAGGAAGTATTGAATAGAAGATCAAGTCTTGCTGGATGTTCTCCCACCTTCCAGTGGTCTGAAAGAACAGCGGTAATACGTGACAAATTGGGACGAGAACCCTCTTGTGCCCTTGAGCACAAGCAGAGCGAGATCCTCCCTGCATTGCAGAACTAATTTGGAATTTATAATAGAAGAATCTAAGGCTTTAACAGGCAATTTGACTGTCTGTCAAGCTGGCTATATCTTGGCCCAATTATTCTGGATGCCATAAAGTGAACTGCAAGCCTCAATTATTGCCATTAATTCAGCCTGGAATACACTGGCTTCGTGGGGGAGACGTTTAGATGAGGATGGTTGGACGGACTCCGAGTAGACTTCTGCCCCTACACCGCAACCCATCTTGGACCCGTCGGTGTAGAGCCTCACGTCAAACCCCCAATTCGCTCTGGGTGGGGAGAATACAGAAAAGTCTTTCCTGCAGTTTAGGGTAGGTGTTATTTAGTCAGTGTTGATGTTGTGTAGCGATGGAGCCTGTAGGAGTATCAAGCTGTGGCCGTACGTTCTTGTGCTCCAGCTTCCTACTTCTTTGAATCCGACTGCGCTATATAAGGCGATTGATTTTATGTGTAAGTCTATTGGTAATAAGTGAGTTAGTAAGTTAAGAGCCTCAGCTAGACTAGTGCTAAGTGTTTCTGTAACAAGATTACAAGCTGATCTTTGTATTCTACTCAGTTTAATTTGGTTGTACTTCTTAGTTACAGTCGGCCACCAGACCGAGGCTGTGTATGTCAGAATTGGTCTTACAATGACTGTGTATGATCACAATGATATTTTTTTTAATTGAAGACCCCATATTTTACCCAGCATTCTCATACACGTATAGAGTGCCATACTCGCTTTCTTTACTCTACTCTCTATATTGAGTTTTCAGCTTTTGTCTTAGTGATAAAAAGCATTAATTCGATTTTATTGGTGTTCACGGTTAGACCACAGCTAGTAGCCCATTTACTGGGTGAGACCAAGGCTCACTCCATAATTTCACTAGGCGGGCCTGATATTAGTATCACATTGTCCTCCACATACGCATCAAAAAGCTACTTGCGCGACATCGATACATGTATACTATAAGCATCCTCGTGTGGCTTCCGGTCGTGCGCTTGTGGTTGTAAATTTTTTCTCATTTCGCCGACGCAAATCAAATCAGTTGCTGTTCAGTACTTGTTAATGCAAGACCTCGCTGCGAAATTTCTTCCAAATACAGGGAATATGTCAAGTTGAACTTCGTTTTTCAAAGCTGACAATGAATTGAAAAAATTTTTATTAAGTACATTAAAGAGTAATTGAAAATATTTCAATTACAAATGACAATGCCTTGTAATGGAATTATACAAATAATAATTACAAATTTCAATTACTCTATAAGGAGTGAGATCGAAAAAACGAATAACTTTAAATTGTCCTAGCAAATAAAAAAATGTAAACAGTTTTTAAAAGAAAATTTAATTTCTGATCAATAATTTGTTTGTTGTTTTTTACAGAATTCTGACAGCTTTTCCGGTATGCCTGCCATTAGCTCCTTTACTGTCATTTCTGAGATTCTCTTGGCGGCAGCATTCCACTTATTTCTAAAATCTTCCATGGATTTAGCTTCTGTGTTTGTTGCCTTTAATGTTCTTTTCACTAGAGCCCAATATCTCTCGATAGGCCGAAGTTCTAGACAATTTGCTGGGTTGGCGATTTTTGGTACCAATTTGATGTTTTGGTCTTCGAACCATTTAAGAGTTACTTTACTGTAGTGGGAGGAGGCTAGATCAGGCCAAAAGAATACAGAAAAGATACATTGTGCTTTCTAATGAAAGTGCCTCTTCTGGAGGCACTCCTTCACATATATTTCGGTGTTAACAGTGCCACTTGTTACGAAACTTTTACTCCTTAGCCCACAACTACAAATCGCTTGCCTTACCAGAAAATTCTTCGGGAACTTAATTGGTTACAAATTTGGTTTAGTAAGTACTGTAATTGAATTTACCTAGCTCTGATTGATGGTAACTATGTAAACCACCCGGATCTAGCTAGCACACAAGGGATTAGCTTAACTTTATGTAGCTTAAAGGAAGATGAAAGATTTGAAAAAAAAAATGACTAAAGATCGAAGTTCTAACCTCCTTTGAGTAACATAAGTAAATAACTTAAGGTCAATTGGTTGTCCCACCTCTTTTTGCTTAAGTACTTAAAACTTTTATGACTTCTCATGAAACAATTTAAATAATTATTTTAATCGAAAGAAACCACATGTAATATACAGATTAATTTTGAAAAGCTGAATCAGAATTATGTGAGCTAGCTAAAAAGTGATTATTTTCAATTAATAATAAATATGAAATGTTATAGAAACCAGATTTTTTTTAGTAGCACATAATGATTGAAATTTTATTTAAAAAAAAAAAACGAATAAAATAACAACAACAAAAACGAGACACGTTTCCATACAATGTGAAACAAGTTAGAACGAATCTTGACGAACTTGACCAACTTCTTTCAAATGCCCAAGAAGTAGAATAAATATAAAGACATTGCACTATTAGGACAAGTTAGTTAGGCGTCTAAAGAAAAAAAACATAAATTAAAAATAAACAAGTATCAAAAATGAAAACAAATACTAACAAAAAACTAGAATTTTGTATTAAATAAAACAAATAAAATAAAATTAAACAAATAAAAACCTATAATGAATTGAATGACATTTAAAAAGAAAAAGACAAACAGAATGGGTTAAGCATTTATAAGACAGAAAAATATATTAAACAATAATTTTTATGAAATAAAAAAGTGCACAATTTAGGTTCTAAAAGCAAATAAATAAACAAATTTTTGATGAAATGGTAATTACAAATATTTATGGAAATTAAAAATTATTGAAAAGAATTTAGTCTCAGTATTAAATAAATTATTTTAAATACATATATCAGTGCAATTATAAAACAAACAAAGAGGCAAAGAAAAATCGAATTAAAGAATATCAAAAAATTATATAAAAAAAAATATTTATAAAATGTAAGTGTTATGGTAAGTTTAAGTGTTTGACCACGTTGGGCCAGTTTGACAGCTTTAAATCGAAATATCATAGAAACTATAGAAATATTCTCTTCTCTTTTCTTCCAGAATACTCTATATTCCGGTCAAATATCATTCTCCAAATAATATATAATTCCAAAAATTATTGTTATTTGTAGTGAAAAAATGCAATGTTAAGTCGATTTAAGTTATTTTTCATTCTCCCCACAGAAAATTATACAAAATCACTGTAAAAATCCTAAAAAAAAATGTATGGTTTCTTTTAAGTTGATTGTCATGGTCATGTGGTCGCTGTGGCGTAGTGGTAGTGCGTTGGACTGCTACGCAGATTGCCCGGGGTTCGAATCTCGGCACAGGCAAAATCAAAAAGTAAAAAAATTATTTTTCTACACGGCACCATCTCTTGGCACTTGGCAGGCAATGGCAAACCTACAAGAGTAAAAATTGCTATGAAAAGCTTTTCACTTCGCCGTTCGGATTCGGCATTAAACCGTAGGTCCCTTCCATTCATGTACAAATATAATACGCTCAACATGAGTGGAAGCGAGATGCGAAAAGCTCGGCCTAGGCCCTCCATGGGCTGTTGTGCCATTAAAAGTAAGTAAGCCATGGAGATTATCACGTCAGTATCACTTTTTGCGAAACACTTTCAGATATTATTGCAGTAAAAAACTGTTCAGGAAATAGACCGGTTCTGAAGCATATTTTTATTAACCAGAACATACTTAAAAAATCAAGTTTGTTTCACTGAATATTTCAAAAAATTGTAGTTATTTTGATGTATGTAAGTAATTATGCTCAAAATTAAATGATAAAATAGTAAAAAAAATTATTAGACAGAAGAAAAATGAATTAGCCATTTCCGCGACTATATTTGAAATTTGTATATGAAACGGGTTATTATAAAAAGAAAAGGGTTAACAATTAACATTGTTAAGTACATATGTGACACACTAAAAACGTAAATTAAACGATCAAAAGCTAAAACTAAAAATAATAAAAACAAGTATTATGTAATTAAAACCAAAATAAATAAAATAAATGCTGCTGTTATTGCAACAATAAAACTAAAAAGAATAATGACAAAATAAGAGAATGTGAAAAACATTTTTATAAAAATAACAAGAATATGAAAGCATTAAACAACTACAAAAAAGTAAAAATAACAGTGATTAATCAAAGGTAAAATAACAGAATAAGCAGCAGAAAAAAACAGACACAAAAAAATTACCTAAGATTTTAAATAAAAGAAAAAACAAATTCCACATAAATAAAAAAAAAACTGATTAATTAAATTACACGAAAGAAAGGAAAAACATAAAAACACGAAATACACGAATTTATATATTTTATTTCTTTTGAATGATTTTAGTTTTTGCACATTTTTAGTAATGTTCATTAAAGCATGTGCAATTCAGAAAGCAAAACAAAAAAACAAAATTAAATAAAAAATGAAAGGGAGCAGCAACGAAGTACAGAGTACAGATTTTATTATTTTCTACACGGCAGCACCTCTTGGCAGGCAATGGCAAACCTACAAGAGTAAAAGTTGCCTATGAAAAGCTTTTCACTTCGCCGTTCGGATTCGGATTCGGCATTAAACTGTAGGTCCCTTCCATTCATGTACAAATATAACACGCACAACATGAGTGGATGCGAAAAGCTCGGCCTAGGCCCTCCATGGCCTGTTGTGCCGTCAAAAGTAAAGTAAGTAAGAAAAGTATTTGTATTTGTAGTACTTATGTATGAGTATATATTTTTTTTCATGAAACGGGATCTTCTGTGTTATCTCCAGCAAAGTATAGATTTCTTGTTATACATACTTACATACATATGTATGTATGTACTTATATAAATATATATATATAAAAAATGGAATATAATAAATTATAAGCGAGTATATCGAACACACCAAAAAACAACAAAAATTATATATAAATAAATAAATAAGCAGCTTAATTACAACATTTTTTCCACTAGTGTATATCAAGCACATATACTTAGTACTTAGAGCAATAGTAAGAGTTACTAGAGAGAGATGAGATTCTCCGCAAAAACAAATGAGAAAAATACACAAATTCATACATACATATGTACTATGTACCATTTGAGATAATACAAAAGGAAAAAAATGACAACAACAATAACGCAAGAAAAATCAAAACCAAAGACACTCACTATGCACTATGTTATCATCCAACAACAAACAAATAGCAATAATAAATAACATTATTGGCACATATCATTGCTCTAATTGGCTAAAGCACTAACATTACATTTTTCAAAGTCCAAGTTTTTTATGGATTATCTGGCTAAGAGTATCCCCATCTGTCATTCTCTGGAGCCATACAAGTTTTTCGTCTTTTTTCTTTTACTCTAAATTAAAATTTTTTAAAACAATATTAAATAAATTAGTAGTATATAGTATAGGTTTTTTTTCTTCTCCTGAAAATTTTGAAAAAAGCTTGTTAGTGCTTTAGGAAATTAAGGTTGCAGCTTCCTCTTTGTGAGTATTACAAGCCCAAGTTTAGAATTGAATTGTAGAGTATGTATGAGATAATGAAGAGAATGAAGATGTTGCTAAAGAAGTGCTGTTATTGTTTTTGTGCTGTGTACATAGTTGTTGGAGCTGAGAGTGAGTGACAGACAGCAAAGAGTAGAATTTGTCAGTTTTAGTTGAAGTAGAAATTATTGAAAGAGAGAATTTTAAAGAAAACTAGTGTAGAAAATTAAAAGAATAATCACAACTTGTAAGAAATAATAATATTTTTTGTAAATTTTTTACAGAAGAGACTTCTTTACAATTGTTGTTGGGTATTTTATAATATCGATGCGTGGCAGGAGAGTACAAGTAACTGAAAAATATTCGCGAAGAAATCTAAACTGATAACTATTAATAAGTGTTGTCACTCGATCAATGGAAAAATTCAAAATATACAAAAAATCAGATTGTATAGAAATTATTAGTTTGAGTCAAATTGTACAGAAATCTATTTAATAAAAATATATACAAAAAGATACAAAGCACGGTTGAAATTGTACAGATTACCTATCTACATTTACATATAATTATAAAGGAAGTGGCAACACTGATAATAATGCAATTAATTTTCTAGGGTAACCGAAAATTTATATGAGTATTTTTGTTACCCATTAAAAAAAAATATTAAAACTGAAAATTTTATAAATGGTAGTTTACATCGAATAATCTGATCCCTAAACGCATCACGTAATCACTTTGAAATTCATGCAATCTCGGACTGAATCACGTATCGATGCACTTAGAAATTGTAGCTAATAACCGTTTACACCGGTCGAAAATAGGCTCCGAAAAAACACCAGAATCCATCCTGTTCGCTAGCCCGGTGTACATGCATGGCAAATTACAATGTTCCCAAAAAATATTTTAAATTTCTTAGCAAAATACACAGAAAAATCTGCTTACTTATGTTGTCGCTATTGCATTGAACTACGTTTTTACTCCTTTTCCAGTTGTTTTTCACTTTTTTAGTATATTTTCACAACTACGCAACAACAGTAACACAGGATATTCACTAAAAAAAAAGATTCGAACTGAGGCCGATCATCACCGAAAGAAAATTGTTTTTATCGTTCGGAGTATGTAACCGTTTACACCGACTGAACATTTCATAGCGAACACAATGTTCAACGCTAAACCATTTACACCGGCCGAACGAATAAAGATTCTTTCGTTCTTTCGGGTTCTCTAAACGCAGCGTAACGCGTTTTACGATCACAGATCTAAAGATTCAAACACAAAACGACAATTATAAGAATTTCTTAGAGGTGTTATTGTTGTTCTTCTTTCCGAGATTGAATTGTGGAGAGTGAGTGATAGGAAAAGAGCATGAATTTAAAAAAAAAAAAAAAAAATGCCTGCCACAGCGAGAAAGTGTAATTAATGCAAAAGTTAATTTTTGTAATTTTTTTAAAAGGAAATAAATACTAGGTGAAAATATGAAATTGAAAGGAGAGGAAAAACCAAGGAATAAAACCGTTACCTTTAGCGATTGATTCTCTTTAACGTTGTACAAATAATCAACATATTTAAAAATAGGTTACCGGTATACCGTTACCGATATCACTTCATTACCATTATCGTTACCAATATTCGTTACGGTTTCATTCCTGGGTTAAATGCGTTTTTCTCGAAATTTATGATTTTTTAGTTATGACAGACTTGCAGCAAACGAGCGATATGTACATATATCTGTTATTTGTTACTGCTATTGCTGCTACTAAATCACACTTTGTTCATTTCCGCAGAGATCACTTTACTTTAACCAATTTTGATCTGAGCGAATTCAAATATCGCTAGGATCTTGTTAACTACCATTTCAACCCATTCGTGATTTTCACGAGGGAGATTGCGGAAATAGAATATGTGGACCAAAACTTATGAAAGTTAAGAATAATGAGTTGTAGTTTTTGGGTTTTTTGTTTTGTTTTCACTTCACTGCAATAAATGTAACTCAAACATAAATGAAGAATTTTATCAAAAATCGCGCCATTTATCCACAAATAAAGAAAATGCTCCTTTTACGAATTACTTGTTTACATTTATTTAACTAAACCGCGTGATGTTTTCCCAAATAATATTAACACGAGCCCAAACACAAAAACTTTCACTGAATATTTTCAAATTATTTCGGGCCAAATATGCTATTTCCACCTTCATATCTTGTCGTCCGAACAAGGATCGTAATCTCACCGCCCATAGAAATAAAAATTTCTCATAACTCGAAAACTAAGGAGAACATATAAAATTACCACTTAATATTTTCGAGTTATTTCGGTTCAAATAAGCTATTTCCATCTTCAAACCGAAGGGCCCACCTACAAATCTTCGAAGCAGTAAAAATTTGTTCTTTAAAACTACTCATAACTCTGCAAATAAGCAGAAAATCGAAATTTACCACATGATATTTTAAAATTATTATTATAATTATTATTGGCTGGTGTGCCTTTAAAAGATGAAGAAGAAATATGCTATTTAAACCTTCAAATTGTATTGCCCTCGGAACTGTTATCCCTTTTAGATCACGACATATGCCTTAAGCTATCCCTAAAAGCAAGTCCCAAGTACTACTACAATTTCAACTTCTTTCTAAAACTAAGTTTGACGACCCTTGGTAGTAAAGAAAATAAGACCGATTTTAACTTTAATTGACGTTTTAATTTAATTTATTTTTTGACGTTTTTTCCATGTTTAAATGTTTAAAAGTTAACTACTATTAAATTTAAAATCGACTTTATTTTCTTTATTACTAAAGGCTAATGAATTTGTTAGATTTCTTGACCTACTCAATGCCCTTTAAAAGAAAATGCTTTTAAAGCAGATTTAAACGAAGCGTGTCAATAGTCTCCCTTTTCTAGCTCTCCTCGAAAATTCAAGGTTCTGTTAAAAGCAAGAGACTTAAGCTGTCCAAAGAGAGTGTGATTATTAGTTTTTGGATCATTGATTTGAAAAAATTTCCTGACCTTCTCAATTTTCTTCGCAACTAACTGCTAAGATTTCTCTAAAAGAAAGCAAGAGCTTACATAAGTATGTAAAAGATAAAAGCATACATACATACGTATGTAAATCACATAAGACCTCACGAATATATCTATGAGTACGAAAATGAAGGCCTCTCTCATACAGAGACTTTACTTCTTTTGTTCTCCGTTCTTATGTTCCTTTCTCTCTGTTCTTCCATGCACTCACCTATGATCACAAGTGTTGCAGGGCAATCAAAAATGAGAAACTTAAATGTCAGAAAAATCATGAATATGCCAAAATGCAGCCGAAAAAAAGCGCAAGCTTATGAAAGCAAGCTGCTTATACATTTATACATACAAATATATACATAGAAATAGGTATACTCGGAGATTAAGTGTATGTGTATGTAGCTGTTGTTTTTCTTGTTGTTGTTGTAATATTTAACAGCCTCAACTACCAGCTAGAAATATTCAAGTACGATTGTAGCATGGTACAGACGACATAAGTCTTAAAAAGTAACAAGTTTTATTTCTTATTATGTGCATATTTTTGTTTTAGTTATTCACTTTCAATCTTAAAATTGCATAAGCTCACATTTTTCTCTCTCCACTTTGCTTTTGCGTTTAGGTTTAGGTGTTGTTGCTGTTTCTTCTTCTGCTAGTGCTGCTGCTGCTGCTGCTGCTGCTTTATATACGTGAATGCGTTTTGTTTTTGTTGTTGGCTTTTGGCAATTGGATTTGTACACACATATAAATAAAATTATTTATTACAGGTCTCGGTACCAATAAAGCGGACAAAAATGTTGCATTTTTCTTCAAATTTTGTGCATAGGTTTTTGTTGTTATTATTTAGTAAAGGAGGCTTTGTTGTCTCTATACTTTTAAACCAAAAACAAAATAAATTTTTCGCATTCACTTAATTTGCAAATTTTATTAATATAATATTTTTTTTTGTGTGATATTTTGTACAAACACTTAAACACATAAACACACACGAACGTACGCACGCACGCTCACACATACACATATATGTAAATAAATGTAGTATGTATTTAAGTTGTTTTTTTTTTTCTAAATTGGGTTTTGGATATTTTTATTTTTCTTCTTTCTTTTTAGTAAGTATAATTAAACGCAAAGAGCTTGAGCGTGTAAAGACCGTAACGTAACACACGTAAGTAAGTAAGTAAGTAAGACACGTAACACAAGAAACGACTACGAACGAACGAACGAACCGTTTATGAACACGCTCCAACTTTAACTGAATTTCATTTTCATTTGAATTGAGCTTCAACATTCAGTTTGGTATAGTGAAAATGTTGCCTCTGTATGTATTTGCTGTTACGGCTGGTGCTGGTGCTGGTGCTGCTACTCAGTGTTTGGGGACGACGACGACAACAGCAATAACAACCACGACGACAACGACGACCATAACGATGACTATGACGATGGCATGATGATGATGATGATTACGATGGTGTTGTTGTTGTATTTATTGTTAAAACAATATTTCACGACTGTGTTGGAGCACGACGACAGCAACGACAACTACGAAGAGACTGCAACAACGACGCCGATAACAATTCGTAACTTTGCACAGTTTTACTTACTATAAAAGCGACAACAACAACAACAAGTGGATTGATGGAGAGCAGCAATGCAAAATTACCACTTTTTGGTACAACAATCAGAGCTACAACTAGTTTTAATACAACAACAAAAACAGTAAGCTGTAACAGCAGCAAACAAAAAATTGCACACAGGCATACAAACATATTGTACATAGTAGGTAAATCAAGTAAAAGGTGGCATCGTTGCAGCAATAATAAGGACAAGAAACCCGAACTACTACCGGCCAACGACAACAATGTCAACAAAATCAGCCGCAACAAAATTTATTTTACATACTTTTTCACTATCGTTGCTGTGCGTCGTTTTTGTTGTTGTTGTACATACTTTACATTTGGGTGTTAATCTCAGAGCTAGGAAAAAAAATAAAACAAAACAAACGGTTTGCATTTATAGCAACTGCAGCAACAACAGCACTTGAGAGCAGTCACTGAGCGTAACACAAAATTGTTGTTAACAGTTCAGACACATGTATCCATGAAACTCTATATCTCTCTTTCACTGAAACTCCAGTGGTTCCGCTTTGTGTTTTGTTTTGTTTTTTTTTTAAGCGTTGACTCTATTTTTCTCTCTCTCTCTCTCTCTTTTGCATTAATTTGTTACAAATGTTTTTATATTAGCCACACTATCAAGTTAAACAAGTTTGTAAGCCGGAACGAAGATTGAAACTTCCGGTATGTGGTAGAGTGGTGTGTGCTTTCAAATTGAAGTTACTATAAAATACAAATAGAGAGAGAGAGAGAGAGAAAGAAACGGATTGCTAGTGTGCTTAAAAAAGTTGCATAAAATATACGTTGCAACTAAAAGAGCGTCAAGTTTGTGGTCAACCTAAGAGCGTTTTTATCTTTTAGTTTTTAAGAGCAGCAAACGAATCGGTTTTGCACATGCAACAAGCGTTTGAGCCGGTTTCACCTTTATTTATTAATTTTACCTCTGCTATTGAGAAAGGTTAGGTTGAAATGTTTCAGGTAGAAGAGTGAATTGCTTGGAAATTATGTTTTTACGTTAATTAACACCTAAAAATTGCTCAAAACACACTACATCCAGTGTGAGATCACATAAATACATACATAAATTTAAAACAATCTTGAAAAAAAAAACTTAAACCATTTCCACCTTTTTTCGTCCCATTACTAAAAGCAAAACTAGAAAACTTTGGCATATGTAATGTCAAAAATTAAGTTCCATAAATTGCACTACCTGCTATATTTCCCGTCTTCCTTCTTCTTTCCCAGGAAATAAGAAATATATAACAATTTTAGAAGATTATCTTGCAGACATTTTTCTGTCGAATAGTTAAGCCTCCAATTGATTAGCTAATCAGGTTTGCTGTTTCATTACATTACACATAATGCGCATACATGCCAAACAAGAGGGTTACTGCTTTAGGTTCTTCCGGTCAGTCGTATGATCATGCCCGAGCCGCGAATGGAATCCGAACCACGAAATTGAAAGCCTAACACACTGCCGGCAGTTTCAAATCTATGCAAGGCCAGGAACTGACATCTTAAATTAACTAACAGATTTAACAGATTTAAAAATTTCTCTACAAAACTTTTTAATTCCAACACACTTAAGGTTTGATCTATTTAGAAGGTCCAAACGTAATGAGAGTTCTTGCAATTAAAGTTATTTCAAACTCTGTTTTGGATAGAAAAGTAAGCTGAACAGCTTAGAAGCTACTGTGGACTCAAAATCGGTCATGGAATCGCGAACGTTTCGTTAGCTTTACACTGCAGTCATTAGACTAATAATTCTCCATGGTGTTAGAGTTGATGGACCACATCATGCTTGATTACAGGTGCCTTACGAATAATGACGTAGATTTGGCTAAGACCGGGTTAGCCCGGTGGCTAAGACCGGGCTCAATTCCAGTGAATATACGTAATTAGATCGTGATCTCAATACCTCGTGGATCATTTAACCATTAGGGTATATTGGTTTTAATTGAGTAAATGTTTTTTGTAACGAAAATTTTTATATACGGTATAAATGACCAGGGTGCATAGCGAAGTCGATATAGCTATGTTCGTCTGTCCGTGGTCAAGATAAACCTTCAGCAACTCAACCAAAGATGATTCAAACATTCCTCACACTAAGAAGAAGGTTAAGGAAGAGGAGGTCGGGAAGAAGTTAAATCGATCAAGTGGGCGTGGTACCTTCTATTCAAGTGAAATTTTCCGAAATTGATGGTCCATGTTGTAAATTTGTATTTTTATTAGCGACAGCCAAGTATCAATCAAATTTTTAGTCAGAATATTTTTTTCATGTGTATCGAAATTGTTATCCGTCTTTATTCCTTACTACCCACTGTTCGCCTGTGAAGTTGTGTCCAAATCTAGCAACTTTTGCAACAAACGAATTGTATTCTTAGAATATCGATTTATTCCATATGTTATATGATTGCCTTAAACTTAGTAAATTAGGGTCAAGCTGGATTGTTCCATGTACTGAAGCATCATCTTCGTACCGTCCGATTTCATTGAAATACATCAATGAACCTCTTTTTAAGCATTACTTTGATCTTAAAATAATTCCCGAAAGGGTCCTGGTACAAAAGCAAATACAATCAGATTAAAGTTGAATTATTTATTATTATTATTATGAACAATAATTCGATTGGAACTTAAACTTATTTCTATGGAGCAAAACTTAATAGAAACAGGATCAAATTAAAATTTTTCTTATAAGTAAAACTTCATATAGATCTGCCGATTTTATTGAAATTGTGTGAACCAGAGTTTTTTGTGTACCCTTTATTTTGATCGTAATCTTATTCCGGCTACTCTTCGAAAAACAGCTATGCATGATGGGGCTTAGTCTTCATTTATTCCGGCTGGCCGGCCTCGAGAGGCCAAGTTAAAGGTAAAAGTTAAATTCCCCAATGTACTCGTACTAGACAGACCGAAAAGAAGGATCTACTTCTTTTTTTTTGATAAGGATTCCATTTTTGGTTGTCATTTCGAACTTAAACTTATTTCTATGGGTGTAACGGAGCAAAAGTTAAGGGTCTCGGGATAAAATTAAACTTTTTCATATATTGGTGCAGGGTCTTTTTTTTGTGACCAAGAAGGCCATTTTTACCCTTTATTTTGATCTTAAACTTATACCGGCCACTCTTCGCAAAGCAGCGATGTTATGCTAAGAAAACAAAGAAATGTTTGAGGAAAAATTTAAAGCATACAATTTCATACGAATGATCGATCTTGGACGCCTCGATAAAGCTTCGCCAGTCGCCTCTTCTATGCACTCGCTGGCGTCAGTTGATAAGACCAAGTGCAGTCAGATTGCCCTGTACCTGGTCTTTCCAACGGAGATTAGGATGTCCTCTTCAACTTGTTCCTTCACCATGGCTCGAATAAAACACTCTTCTAGTCGTAGCGCTTTCTTCCATTCATTCAACATGAAGCAGCCAGCGAAGTTTGACTACTTATGTGAGTGTCGGCGTACAGCTCATACAGCTCGTTCCATCGTTCCATCTTATTCGATACACGTCGTCTACGCATATTGGATCTTACCGAGTATCTTCCTCGCGAACGCTCCCAACAGCCTCTCATCATTGATGGTCAATGTCCACGTCTCTGCGCCACACATTAGGACGGCAAGGATAAGGAACTTATAGAGCGTTATCTTCGTCGGTCGAGAGAGAACTCTGCCACTCAATTGCGTACTGTGCCCGTAGTAACACCTGCTGGCAAGAGTTAATCTCCGCTTGATCTCAAGGCTGACTTACAAATTATATAGTACAGAAAAATCTTGGACATTTTTTTCCATATTTTTAATTTCTAATTATGAAACTTGCTACTTACACAGTAATAGTTAATTGTAGACCATTATCTGAAACACTGAGTGAAAAAAAAAATTTGAATAAAATTCTGAGCGCGTACAAAGTAAATGGCTTCGACAGGTATGAAAAGCTAAAGGAGGAAAGGTTGAAAAGAAATGATTGTGAAGGTACGTACATAAAAAATAAAATGATGTAACAGAAAAAAGCATAAATCTAGCTCATGGCACCAAGAACATCAACAGCAACAGCAACAACAAGAACCAAACCCAAAACATCTCATATGCGCTGCTGTTGCTTAGCGATGTACGTTATTAACAAGTTTAATGTATAGGTTAAGTAAATAAAATCTAACGCCTTACAATGTGGAATTTTACAACGTACACAAACACACCCACATAAATAAGTTGAGAGCATGCACACACACATGCAAAGCGGCTAAGTTGATATTGTGAAACTATTCATTTTACTACTACTGCGACAATGAATGGATACCCGACCAACTCTTTTCATGTTTACACGCACACACACAAACACACACACATATATATATATATATAAAGCACATATACACACATGTTTATATGTGTGATTAAGCAAACTTATAAATATACACTTCACACCCTAAAGTACTGGGATGCACACATACATATAAACATATTTACATACATAGATATGTACTGATGTGCATATGAACATTAGGGTGGATTGATTTTTTGCTTTTAACATGTTCATTTACTTTACTTTACTTTTAATGGCACAACAGCCCATGGAGGGCCTAGGCCGAGCTTTTCGCATTCACTCATGTTGTGCGTGTTAAATTTGTACATGAATGGAAGGGACCTACAGTTTAATGCCGAATCCGAACGGCGAAGTGAAAAGCTTTTCATAGCAATTTTTGCTCTTGTAGGTTTGCCATTGCCTGCCAAGAGGTGGTGCCGTGTAGAAAAATTATTTTTTTTACTTTTTTTGATTTTGCCTGTGCCGAGTTTCGAACCCCGGACACTCTGCGTAGCAGTCCAATGCACTACCACTACACCACAGCGACCACAGTAACATACATATTTTAAAAGATTTTGAAAAAAAATTTATGTAACTAATTTTTGCAATTTTTAATTGAAAATTTTTTTACGTAATTACAGGAAAGCAATCGGCTTAATTCACTGAAAAAATTAAGGTATCTTAAAAAAAAGTCCACAGCATCTTGAAATGATTAATTATTCGTTGCGCAAATATATTAATATGGCGTCCAGTCGCCACCATTCTTTGTAATTTCATTACAACGGAAATGCATGCTATCGACTAATTTTTCAGCATATGACCATGTTAAACTTCGCCATTTACCCTAAGAAGCCGTTTCAAATGATTTATTGAACGTATCTTTTTTTCACGTAGTTTTAATTTCACAAGAGCCCAAACCTTTTCGATCGAATTCGCATCTGGCCACTATGTGGGCCAACCTAATGAAGTTATGCCATTTTTTATGATGTTTTGGGTCGTTGTCCTCTTGAAGAACCCAATCTCGGCTTCCTGCCCCAAACCACATATCCGTTGATGGCAGAAGTCCACGACGGTATATCGTGGTCATGAATTTGGCATCCAAATTCCTCGTGAACATTATTAATTTGCCTAATCCTTTTTTTGTGAAGCATCCCCAAACATGAACCTTTCCTGGATGTTTCACTAATCGCTGGTACAACTTACCATCTTTAGTGGACCATGCATGCTTAATAGTGTTTCGTCATGCAAAAGGAGGATTCGTCTGTGAACACCACTTGGCTCCAATCGTCATCCACATGTTCAGTTGCCCACTCTTGGCGTTTCTTTATTTGCTTTGCAGTTAGTAAGGGTTTTACCGTCGTTGCTCGAAATTGGATCTGAAACTCCCTCAAACGGTTTCTTATTGTATTCAGAGAGACATTTATGCCCTTTCGAGCCAGTTGTTTGTTTAGTTGCCTTCAAGCATATTGGCTGGATTAGCTTCGAAAATCCTCTTTATAACCAGGTCCTCCTGTTTCGAGGTAGCTGTGCAAATGCCGCGATTTGGCCAGTCGCCCACATTTTTGTGCACCAAAAAGTGTTGGTTCCAATGCTGGACAAACGCCTTCGACTTTTTTAAGTACTTCGAAGCACTCAAGTGGGACATCTTGGGACCTTGTGGATGGGAACAAAGAAAGACTGCTTCAAAACGTTTCGCGTATACGGAACTCATTTCTTAAATATGCTCTTGATACGAAAGCGTATAATGCACTGTTTCTACAATTACATTGCGAAATTTACAATGAAATCAAGTTTTTTGAAAATCAAGGCCTACTTGATATTCAAATTATTTCATGCGAAAAAGCCGATTGCTTTCTTCTTGAAAGTACTGTATTAAGCTTTTGTTCTCAAAACTAACACACAATGTTTTGCATTTCTACAGATACTTATTTTTATCAATGTATTGGCCATATAAAAAGTATCCGCGGTTTTTCGTTACACAATGATATAGGTACCCGTAAATCTGGCAACACTAGTTCGATTATATCAAACGAATACATGTTTGAAAGGTGAAAGGTGGCATTTCAGGCTACATTTTGATGGAAGACAAATGAGGAATTCGTCGCTAGTGTAAAAAGTTACATTGATTTGAAGAAATAAGCTATGTGAACGCTTTATTACTATAGAAAAGGTAAGACCGCTGTGAAAACATGCCGAAAAATTGGTACGGTTTACGGTGAGAATACTGTAAGTGTACGTCGGACCCAAGAGTTACTTGTTCAATTCCGTTCCGGAAATTTCCATATCAAAGATGCAACTCGCTCTGGTCGGCCAGTCACTGAAAAAACGGATGAAATTTTACAAGTGGTGAAGTAAAATTAACACACAAGCTGTCAGGAGGTAGCGGAGGCACTAAAACTAATCAACCGCATGACAAAATGTGATAGACTATTTCGACTTGAAAAATACTCCATGCAAATCAATCCGATCTAATATGTACATAAAGGGTTTTTCAATAGGGACATAAATAACAATTTTGTATTTAAATATTGTAAAACAGAGAATAATTGAAATATTGGGCTGAAATTTATTGCACCTGTAGCACACATGTTACATTTAAGTAACAAGTAATTCGATATCGCTCATATGACCACCGCGAGCAGGTTAGCAGCGATTAATTCTTTGGAGCCTATTTTCCATCATTCTTCTACACATATCGGCCGGAATGTTGGCAATTTCGCATTCGATATGGTTCCTGAGCTTGTTGTTAGCTTGTTGGCATTATAAACCAACGACTTAACGTTACCCTTTAAAAATAAATTCAAAGGTGTTAAATCGCAAAAGCGAAGTGGCCATTCGACCGGATAATTTCTCCGATTACACGATTTTCGAACTTCTCCTTCGATAGAACAAATTTTCGACCAGCTGTGTGGCAAGTGGCACCATCTTCTTGGAACCACATATCACTGACATCAAGTCTATCCACTTTTAGCAAAAAAAAAGTTTTCCAACATGGCACGATAGAGAACAGTATTGACCTTAACATGGTTATCATTTTCACACCTCCGGCATAAAATCCACACGGTCACTTTTTTCGGATGCAATGGAGTTTCTTGAAGCACATGAGGGTTTTTTCACTTTACTTTACTTACTTTTAATGGCACAACAACCCATGGTGGGCTTAGGCCGAGCTTTTCGCTTTTCGCATCCACTCATGTTGTGCGTGTTAGATTTGTACATGAATGGAAGGGACCTACAGTTTAATGCCGAATCCGAACGGCGAAGTGAAAAGCCTTTCATAGCAATTTCTATTCTTGTAGGTTATTATTTTTTCTACTTTTTTTGATTTTGCCTGTGCCGAGATTCGAACCCCGGACACTCTGCGTAGCAGTCCAACGCACTACCACTACACCACAGCGACCAGCATGAGGTTTTTTGGCTGTATATCTTGACAAAAATGAGCTTCATCGCTGAAGATGATTTTTTCAACCATTCGATCACCGACGCAGAATTTCGGTAGTAATTTTTAATAATAAAACGTTGCTCGTTTGTGAACTTCTTTTACTTTACTTTTAATGGCACAACAGCCCATGGAGGGCCTAGGCCGAGCTTTTCGCATCCACTCATGTTGTGCGTGTTATATTTGTACATGAATGGAAGAGACCTACAGTTTAATGCCGAATCCGAACGGCGAAGTGAAAAGCTTTTCATAGCAATTTTTACTCTTGTAGGTTTGCCATTGCCTGCCAAGAGGTGGTACCGTGTAGAAAAATTATTTTTTTTTCTTTTTGATTTTGCCTGTGCTGAGATTCGAACCCCGGACACTCTGCGCAGCAGTCCAACGCACTACCACTACGCCACAACGACCACTTCACCATATTAAAAATGTTAACCGTAAATGACGTTTCGATAAAACAAAAATTTAATTAAGCGTTTGAATTTAAATTCAGAATTGTTATGTCCCTATTGAGAACCCCTTTATGTGCATATGTTCTGATGGAACAGAATAGAATAGAATTACTTGTGCTGTGCACTAAGTTGCTGTTAAATAATGAATGTTTACACACTTTAGAGCTTATAAAAAATATATATAAAAAAAAAAAAATTTTCCTTTATAAAAAAAGGAAAGTTTAACCAACATCAACGCCACCACCATTGCCCCCACCGCGAACATCTACTATCTACTATTTACTATGTAGTAGCTGTTGGAATATTCACCAGTTCCACCAGCAGCTCCAAAATCATCATCAGCCATCGTACACGCTGAACAAATCCAAATTCTATGTGGAAACTGCGCTGAGCATTGTGAAAAATATGTGCATGAGCATCGAAAAGCAGCAAAGTACAGAATTCGAGTGTAACGAAAAAGATGAAAAAACTATGTGTACATATGTAGATATGTATGTGTGTTGAAAGAAAAAAGAGAGAAAAAAAGTTGCATGCAACGTTGCTGCTGCATTGCAAATATATAATATATAAAAATTGGGTCAAATTTGCATCACTTTTAGTTTTAGCCAAAGTGAAAAATAGATACTTAAGTATGTAAATATACTCGTATGTATGTGTATGGTATCTGTGTGTATTAATGGGTGTATGTATGTATACATCAAGCAAATGCTGCTGGTACTACCGCCAAGGCGACAGCTGCGCCCTTTGAAAATGACACTATTCCTTTATTCCCTGTCTCATCTACCGCTGCCCATCTTAAAAATTAACCACCAAATGCAACTTTATTTTTCTGAGTTGAAAGTAAAACAAAACAAAAATTTTTGTTTATTTTTTTTGACTCACTCACACTTCAATGATATTGACAGAAAACTTAATATAATCAATATCAACAACAGCACTAACTATCAACATCAGCATCAACATCATTGTCATCGCAACGCTGAACCCTGTTCATCGTTCGTCTTCCATACTTGCATCCATCCATCTCTCAACATTATTATCCTGATACTTTGAAGCAGCAGGATAGTATGTCGAGCCCGATAAATTAATGTCACACGAAAACGCTGATTGCTGGTGACTATCGCTAGTTGTAATTGTTGACTACTAGTGAGTAGAGGGAGATGGTGAATAGTAGTGAAGAGTAGCAACCACCAGTATTAGGTGGTAGTGAGTAACAGTGACTGCTGAGCGACATCAGTGGCTGTAGTAGTTAGTTATGTACAGGGTGTTTTTCTTAGAAGTGTGGTTTTCAAGAAGAAATAAAACGCATATAACTTTATGGCATGGCCAAGAATTTAGCTTTATTATAAAGATAAAGATTTGCCATTATGTTTTAAAAACGATTTCGGGCAAGTGGCCGCCGCGGCTGGTTCGAATAAACTCCAGCCGAGAGGTACAATTTTCGACCACTTTTTACAGCAATTGGGGCCGTATATCAGTAATAACGCGCCGAATATTCTCTTCCAAGACGTCAATCGGCTCGGGCTTATCTGAGTAGATAAGCGACTTCACATAACCCCACAAAAAATAGTCCAGCGGTCAGCGGTGTTAAATCGCACGATCTTGTAGGCCACGCCACAGGCCCACGAGCCGACGACGCGAGATAATGCGCTCACCAAAAGTTTCCTTCAATAAATTGATTGTTTCGTTGGCTGTATGACTGTATGGCATGTAGCGCCGTCTTGTTGGAACCAAAGGTCGCCAACATCAACATCCTCCAATTCACAATTCAGGCACGAAAAAGTCATTAATCATGGCTCTATAGCGTTCCCCATTGACTGTAACATTATGACCGGCTTCATCTTTGAAGAAATATGGACCAATGATTCCCTCTGCCCATAGAGCACACACAACAGTGACTTTTTGAGGATGTAACGACGTCTCAACAATGGCTTGTGGATTATGATCACTCCAAATGCGACAATTTTGCTTATTAACCATTCAACCAAAAGTGAGCTTCATCGCTGAACAAAATTTTCTTGTGAAAATCGGGATCGGTGGCCATCTGGTTTTGGTAATAAATTTGCACGATTTGCAAACGTTGTTCGGGATTAAGTCAATTCGTTATGAAATCGCAAACCAAAGTGAGTATAAATCAAGTGACCAACTCCAAAAAAAGTATTGCCAGAATGAAAACCACACTTCTAAAAAAAAAAACACCCTTTACAAGCATACAGCTCTGGCAACCCATCATCTCTGTCTGCTATTGTAATAATACGCCAAAGTTTTCGGTTACTTTTACTTTTTCTTTGCGTTGCTCTGCAGCAAGCACCGCATAGCATACTTTAAGGAGCTTGAGCTTGTTTATTAATTTTTTCTTTTTTTTTTTGATTTTTCGGGAATATTATATTTGGTTTTTGAAGAAAGAAAATTTGTGTATATTTAGATTTTTCCAAACATTTGTTGGAAAAACAAAAACTTTTTTCAATTGACAAGGACTTTTTTTGAGTAATTTGTTCTTTTCTTACTTTCGTTCGCTAGAAATTTAGGTCATTGTCAAACACATGAACACACTTCGAGATGTGTATAGTTTAGCATATTTCTTGTGTAACATGATACCATAAATATTTTTTTTTTAAGATTTTCAAATAAATTTTTAATCAATAGGTGAACAATTTCGGTTGCATTATATATTTTTTCCAGTGTAGTACAGTAAATTAAATTATAAAATAATTAGTTTTGTGAAGTTTTAATCAACTTCGTATCGTAGATAATTCGACATTGAGCGTCTCCTTTGTGACATTCTAAAATGAACAATGAAATGATTCAGTTCATTTAAAATTACTATATCCAAAACACTCTTTATCGGAACGTTCCTAAATTATTTCAAATCCAAGTATGATACCCGAAAGAATGTTTGGTTTGCTTAACATACAGACTTAAGCAGATTGAAGCACACTGTAGCATGATGTGAAAATTTACTACGATCGATCCAAGATGTAGTGCAGAATCGGCGCTTGCTTATGGTAGAAGCATAGGTTTCATCTCAAAGGTGCTACACCTAGTGGTGTCATTCAGGGAATGACACCGGAACACAGACAATATTATTCGATCGAACTATCTATATATATAAAAATGAAGATATGTTATGTGTGTGATGAATGATCTCATCTCGGAAAGGGTTAGATTTTTTTCAAAAATTCAACTTTCATGTTAAAGTACATGCTTTTCTGACGGACATAGCCTATTTATCCGCCCACTGCCACGCCCGCAAAAAGAGTAAAATGCCCATAACTTTTGAACCCCTCAATGCATTCACTTCAAATTGAAAACACATCAATAAGGAATGTATTATATTTTTTAACGAAATCATTTGTTTTGATACAATTGGCTTATCTTTCCACTAGTGAGACAGTTTTTTTCTGAAACGAAGCGATCGTTCCGTGTAAATTAGCGAGCCGCGCATAATTTGGAATTTGGAATTGAATTTCTTTCGATTCCAGTCATTATTCATGAATTTCATTGTAAAAGCAGAAGTGTTTGGTGAAGTGTGCTGCTGGATGTACTCAATTGAATGGCAGCAACGTGGATTGCCCCATGCACACATTCGCATTTGGTTAGTCAACAAAATTATACCAGATGAAATTGAAATTGAAATTGGGGGGCCTGGGGCGTAGGACACAAGGTAAAGTTCGTGGCAGTCGCAGATGCGTCCATGCTCGATCCTTGCGCTTCTACGTTTCAAGTCGACACACAGCCTCCTCGTGGCATCCCCTGGATAGCGATCTGACAACCGTCAGTGAGTTAACTAATGTGTGCGGCGGGCTTCTCCATGGCCTTGAATGAATGGTTGTGCGTCGGGCTTGGAACCCACCACGTTAAAATACCCACCAATGAATCTTCCAGAGGCGGCCAAGACCGATCATCGGTTGTAGCGCCAACTAAGTAAGTAAGTAAGAAATTGACTAACCAGGCGGTGTGGCCATTTTTTTATTTTCGATACATGAACGTTACCCAATCGTGCAGCATTTAGCTGTTCATCTTGAAAACGGGCAGCGTGTGTATTTTCCCTCGGAGCATGCAGCGCAAAGAGCGGAAACGATGGTGTAATTCTATGAAAGTTATCCGGCAACGTTATCAATCCAGTCACATCAACTGGCATTGCACTATTTCCAATTGTCATCAATTGCTTGGAAAATTCAACAGCTGATGCATCATTTTGCAATTGAATACGAACATTTGTTGAAAGAAAAGATATTTTTACATGTCTCCACAAATACGATGTTTTCAAGCAAGCATGAATGTCATCGGCAGGGTTTGTTCTTGATATAATTGACAAAGTTTGTCGGAAATCTCCTGACAACAAAATTAATCCTCCACCAAACAAATTGGAAATTTCCCGAATATCTCTCATTGTCAATGAATTAAATTTTGCTATACAATCCAAAATACCTGGTGTTTTGGTTTCGTATAAGTCTATTGATACTGCTACCAACCAATGAAGAAGATGCGGTTAACTATCCTACAGAATTTTTGAATTCTTTGGATTAACCCGGATAACCGCCGCATAACCTTCAATTGAAAGTGTCGGTGCGACTATTTTCATGTTTCGTAATTTGAATCAACCGAAACTTTGCCATGGTACGAGGCTTGCTGTGAAAAAAGTCGGTGCGACTATTTTTATGCTTCGTAATTTGAATCAACCGAAACTTTGCCATGGTACGAGGCTTGCTGTGAAAAAATTAATGGTCAATGTTATTATAGCAACTATTTTGATTGGAAAATTCAAAGGTGCAGACATGTTAATACTAGGAATTCCGATGATTCCAACTGATTTGCCTTTCAATTTCAAACGTGTACAATTCCCAGTGCGAGTTGCAATCTCAATTACCATTAATAAAGCGCAAGTTCAATCTTTGGAAATTTGTGGTATCAACTTAGAATATCCAGTATTTTCTCATGGAAAATTATACGTAGCCTGTTCACGTGTAGGCAAAACATCAACCATTACTCATTTATTGCCAAGATAATAAGAAAACTAAAACTAAAAATGTGGTTTACCATAGAGTTTTACAATAAATATAAACTTTAAATTTAAACTGCTTTGATTTAGTTTTCTAATTATGCACAGTGAAACGTGCATGGGGTCCGCTAGTTAAACACAAATAAGTGAAACATGTCCATTGACAGGAAATAAAGTATATAAATCAGAGTGGCCATTAGAGAAGCATCTGGATGACAATCAAACACCAGATGTGAAATTGATTTCCATCAGCGTTTGGACTAAAGTACAATACAATCTTATAGTTCACATTGCATCCCCTTACAATAATAGAGTAGTGCAAGTATAGCAAGTATATCCTCCAAGACAGTCAAGCAACTATCAAGTCCCTGGACCCAACGATAATATTCGTGCATAAATTCAAGGAATCAATGTGAAAAAGAATAAGTCTCTCTAATTTTCAGGGTCAACTGTAGTTTTAAATTGATCCTCATTCCACTGGATCCAGAGATTGCGAATGTGGGGGAGGCAGAGGGTCTTTAGCTATACGCCCTTTCAACTTTATTTAGTAATAGTGATTATAGTGCATTGAACATTTGCCGGCCAGGAGGTAATGAAGGAGGAAGCTAAACCAAAATATGCCACAAAATCTGCTAGTGATTATGAGTTACGAAAATTCGACCCAAGACACTTAGTTCCTCTTAATTTCTTTCCTGTGTGTTTTACTTAATTCTTCTACACCTTCAAACTCCAAAAAGAAAAACACAGACTGTAATCTGATATATCATCCGTATTCACCTCGTGAGATTTAAATATGAAACTGAGCACAATAACTACAAGAACTTAATCAAAATGTTAACTTACCAGGCTAGGAAAGTGTTGCTAAAACTTGATCAAACGAATCTTTCTCGCTACGCAGACAGTTCTTAGGGAACACTGGTCGGTGAGTGTACAAATAACCGAGCTTAGTATCAGTCAAAAAATGGCTATACCTGAAGTTAATGTTTCTCTACATGTGAGCGGAACCTGTGACAACTGGAGAACTCCAGCCAACAACCTCTTCAAAACCACTTCTGTTTTCACCAGCTACCAGCTACTGAACCAGCTACTTACCTCATCAACCATATCTTCCTACCATATTCTATTTTACAAAATGTGTCCCACATACTTACTTTACTCTCGAACAGAATAGAACCTGGTCCATTTCAGATAATAACGACTTCCTCCTAAAAACATTAATCTTGTGTTATAGGTAACATACTTACTATGTATTATACCATACTTATACTTATATATCAATTTATTCATTATTTTTGTAACCGTTTCTATTTCACATGACCAATTTCCTTGCAAATTTCAACGAGTGCTTGTGTGTGTATCCTTGACAGAGAAAAACGTTTTGTTTGTTACTGTTTTACATCATCATTCCAGGCGGTGGTTATTTTTGTTCTTATCATACATTCCCTTTTCGACTTTTATCATATTGTTGTGAACTGTCAAAGTTTTATTCCTTCTATTATTGTTTTCTTTTTTCTTTGCTTCTAGTTAAAGCTATGGCCAAGGATATTATGGGTGTTGTTAAAGGGAGTTGGTAGTTAGAGCGCATGACTGAACTAAAGAGCGCAAAAGTTGAATAATTTTACTCTCATGTGTGTAAGTAAACATTATACTCTTTGAGTGTCTTTCTCTATATGGCTCTCCCACTCCCTTTGCTGTTTGACAGTTGCTATTCACCACAAAGAAAGTGCAAATCTTCATTTCCGTATATGAATAAGGATTTTTTTTTTATTATTATTATTATTTTCGTATTTGAATTGAAAGCTTGCAGCATATAATTAAGATTGTTGATTTTACTGACTCTTCATTTCAGAGTATGAAACGGACATAGAGGAAGCTCCTTCATAAGTGAACTGAGTTTGTTGTACAGCGACCAAGATGAAGTTGATTTATTTTAATTACAAGATAATGTTTCAAAAAAAAACGCACTACTCTTTTGAAAAAATTGGAATTTAGTGAAAACCCTGCGCTCAAACAGATGATTATAAGAAGTTTATAAATTGAAAACGGATACCTTACAAATATATAAATAAAAGTGAACCAGTTTAGGACTCATCCAGTTCTCCTAGTAAAACACATTGTGATAACGATCAATGAAAGTTTCTTATGCTTCCATTACCATTGTGGAATTAACTCCGATTAAAATTTAAAATACATAGTGAACAGTGGTTGAAATATGTTTGAAAATGTTTTATTTCTATATACGAGTACATACATATATACATATTAATAGAGGTATACTACATATGTACTAGCATAGATGGACACTTTAGCCAGAATACATAGATACTTACTTACTTACTTAACTGGCATTACAACCGATGATCGGTCTTGACCGCCTCTACAAAGCTTCGTCAGTCGCCTCTGCTATGCGCGCGCTGGCGCCAGTTGATAAGGCCAAGTGCAGTCAGGTTGCCCTGCATCTGGTCTTTCCAACGGAGATTAGGACGTCCCCTTCTGCGTGTTCCTCCACCGTGGTTCGAATAAAACACCCTTCTAGCCGCAGCGCTTTCTTCCATTCGCTCAACATGACCCAGCCAGCGAAACCGCTGGATTTTTATACGCTTGAATTTGTCAGTGTCGGCGTACAGCTCATACAGCTCATCGTTCCATCTTATTCGATACACTTCGTCCACGCATACTGGACCGTAGATCTTACGGAGTATCTTCCTCTCGAACGCTCGTAACAGCCTCTCATTGACCATCATTGATGGTCCTCGTTCACCACTAGACTTTCTCGACGAGACTCCTTTCCCAGGTTGGAGAATGCTGCACTGACTGCTCGAGCGTTTTTACCAATGATGTTAATATCATCAGCGTATGCTAGCAGCATGACACTCTTGTAGAAGATAGCGCCAGAGCTGTCGATGTCGATGTTCGCAGTTCGAATTATTTTCTCCAGCATAAGGTTAAAGAAGTCGTACGATAGGGAGTCACCTTGTCTGAAACCTCTTTTGGTATCAAATGGTACGGAGAGGTCAATTCCAATTTTCATAACGTTGGTGGTGTTGGTCACTGTCATTTTGCAAAGACGAATGAGCTTTGCAGGGATACCAAAATCAGACATTGCGGCGTACAAGTGATCACTAATCGTGCTGTGATCATCGAAGGCGGCTGAATAATCGACAAATAGATGATGGGTGTCGATCTGTTTTTCTCGGGTCTTTTCAAGGATTTGACGTAGTGTGAATATCTGGTCAATGGTGGATTTACCAGGCCTGAAGCCACACTGATAAGGTCCAATCAGTTTGTTGACGATGGGCTTCAGTCTTTCGCACAGTACGCTCGATATAACCTTATATGCAATATTAGGAAGGCTTATCCCACGGTAGTTGGCGCAGATCGTGGAATCACCTTTCTCATGGATTGGGCCGAGTACGCTGAGGTTCCAATCACTTGGCATGCTTTCATCTGACCATATTCTGCATAGAAACTCTCTTAAACAACTCAGCAGGCAGGCAATCTGCACCTGCAGCCTTGTTGTTTTTCAGCCGAGCAATGGTTGTTAAGACCTCCTCATAGTCAGGCAGCGGTACTTCAATGCCATCAGTGAATAGATATCTTTGCATATTGTGCCAAAATCCGTTATTAACTCAGTAGCGTCCCCAACAAAGGTACTCTTAATATCAGCACGGATAGGGAAATCATTTAGGAAGGTTCATTTTATTAATTCTAATACTTAGTAGGGACATAAATACTGTTACAACATTGAACACACCCATTCCAATAGTAGAATTGAACATGCCCTGTTATTACCACATGGTTTATGAAAGCTAACCTCTATAGCTTTAGTCTGTAACGGGAATTAAAAATTATGGCAATTTTCACCATGGAGTGGTCAGATAATGAGAACCGTATCGCTGTTATACGCTTTCACTTTTTAAGTGTGAAATGAAAAAAGGCGACATTCTCAAAACGCTCCGCCCACCCGGGATTAGTCACATGCTCGTCTACCGGTGCATCAAACTGTTTGAGGAGACTGGAGATATCAAAGACTGCCACCGGTCGGGCCGTCCACGTACAATTCGCAAGTCATCAAAGCCGTAAAATTAAGAATTCATCCGCTACGAAAACACTAAATCATGGCCCGTGAGATGAATATCATACAAAAGTTTTAAATTTAATTAAAGGATTATCAAAAAATGATTTGGGACTCGGTGCGTTCAAACGTTGCAGGGGACATCTGATAACTAGCCTAGAAAAATTTTGTTTACAGATGAAAAAATTTTTACCGTGCTATGATAGGGTGTATGCACGATCATCTAAGGAAGCATCTAAACTGATTTCTTACGATGGGGTCACTAACTTGCATTTCTACGAACAAGGGGTCAAAACTTCGGCCAAAGTTTACCAAGAAACCGTTTTGGAAGCTGCTGTGAAGCCACTTAACAATTTCCTATTCCAGAACCAGCCGTGGACTTTCCAGCAGGATTCCGCCCATAAGGCTAAGGCTAAGACCAAGACCTTGCTTCAAAGCAATCTGCCAGCTTTTATTTGCTCTGAAGAATGACCGCCTAGCTGTCCTGATCTGAACCCACTGGATTACAAATTATGGATAGTTTTAGAGGACATGGTTTGCCACAAAAGATACCCCAACATTGATTCTCTGAAAAGTGAAGACTGCTTTGATTCGTACTGTCAGCACTTTTCCAATGCACGAAATGCGTGCAGCTAATAATGATTGGCCAGTGCTAGTAAAGCGTGCGTGAAGGCCAAAGGCGGGCATTACGAAACAGTAATTGTTTTTTGTATACAATATGGTGTGGTATATATCAATAAATATATTTTTAAAAAATCGTCAATAAAAATGTATTATTTTTAACTTTATAACATCAAATGTGTGTCACAGTACTTATGTCCCTACTAAGTAATACCATATAATACTTTTATCATGTCCCCATCTCAGCACCAGGCATTAAGAAAGGGAAGATGAATGGCTTTTAAAACGTTGTTTTCATTCGTCGATGGAGGCACTCTCTGCTTTTAAAATTTTCAGCATTAGCTGTCTACTTATGTATATCATCAGCAGCATGACACTCTGGTCGATGCATGCAGCTCGAAATATTTTCTCCAGCATAAGTTTAAAGAAGTCCCATCATAGGGAATTAATGTATAAAACCTTGTTTGATATCAAATAGCGCTGAGAGGTAAGTTTCACCAATTTTTACTGGGCTTCTGATATGGGTCAGTGTCATTTTGCAAGTCTAATGAGATTCGCAAAATTACTAAAACCAAACATTGGGGCTTACAAATGATAATATGTACTTACTTTACTTTTAATGGCACAACAGCCCATGGAGGGCCTAGGCCGAGCTTTTCGCATCCACTCATGTTGTGCGTGTTATATTTGTACATGAATGGAAGGGACGTACAGTTTAATGCCGAATCCGAACGGCGAAGTGAAAAGCTTTTCATAGGCAAATTTTACTCTTGTAGGTTTTCCATTGCCTGCCAAGAGGTGGCGCCGTGTAGAGAAACTATTTTTTCTACTTTTTGATTTTGCCTGTGCCGAGATTCGAATGCCGGACACTCTGCGTAGCATTCGAACGCACTACCACATCGCCACAGCGACCACTAAATATACCCATTCTGTGAAATATTTACTATTCATTTAAATATATTGTATCGCCTTGAAAGTAGGCCCCTTCCGAAATACTTAATACCTTTATGCCTACGAATAATCCCATCATCAAAACATTTTTGAAACGCATTTTCCGGAATCAACTTCAGTTCTCACCGCGAATTCTCTTTTATGTCTTTTATAGACTGAAAACGGGTGAGTCGAAGTGGTAAATAGTTGCAAAAAGAGAAGAAAGTCAGCCGGAACCAATGTCAGGAGAATACGGTGGTTATTCGATGGTATTTATTGAGCTTTTGGCCAGAAATTCATTCACAGTGATAGCCTTTTGAAATGATGCGTTGTCGAGGTGCTAAATCTATGAGTTTTCTTTCCTCAAACTTGGCCTTTTTCGACGAATTTGCTCTCTCAAACGCCACATAACGACCAGATAATAATCTTTATTTACCGTCTGACCGTCCGGTAAGAATTACGATTGCACAACACCGCGATAATCAAAGAAACTAATCAACATTACCGACCATAGCGAGGTAAATCTTTCACCGCATCTCGACCCATTTTGAATGGCCTGTATCACTCAAATGCATGTGTTTTTGATAAAGTCGATTCATTATTATAAGTCCATTGTATCATTTTCAGCATTACATTCGGCACACGAAATTCCATTTGCAATACAAAATTTGAATCAAATTCTTTGTTCGATATTTTTAGTCATTGTAAAAATCGCAAAACACACTTGAGATGAACTGACAAAATCGAGCAGTGTAAACAAACGAAATGGCATATCGTGCTTAAAACTTCACGCGAAGATAGAGAATAGTAGTGCCAACTTAGCGACAAAAAAATTATCATTTAGATCATTTTCCGGTCCTATTTTTTTTATTACAGAATGTAATACTTCTTCATAATCAACGAATAGAATAGGGAAGAGGCTGTTTGCGGTAGACCCGATTACCTGTACAGATGGTGAAAACAAAAGATTATACAATAGATTAAAGTGACCAATACCTGACACAATGATCGCCGTGACGTAGTTGGTAGTTAGCTGCCCTGCTACGCAGAGAGTTCGTAGTTCAAATCTCGGTACATGCAAAAATTCAAGAAGCAAAAAAAAAAAAAACTGTGTACGCTGTACAGCTCTTGGCAGGCAAGAGGTGTGTCTTTTCACTCTGCCATTTGGACTCGGCATAAAACACTGTAGATTCTTTTCGTTCGTCTAAAAATATAACACGCACAACATGAATGGATGTGTGAAAGCTCGACCCCGGGCCCTCCATGGGCTTGTTGTCACATCAAAAGAAGAAGAAGACGATGAATACTAGGCACAGTCTTGTAAATGAGATACGCTTCCACCAAACGGAGTAGAGAAGAAGAAGAAAAGATGGTGCATGTGAATCTACCTTTCTCGGGTATTTTTCAGGGTTACGCATAGCGTGAATATCTTGACTTATCACACTACATTGATTTGGAGCGGAGCTACAGTGATAATGTTTGTTCACGATGGAATTCAGTCTTTCCCATAATTTTCACCCACTTTTTAGACGATATTCCGAAGATTCATCCCACTGTAGGAAGTGCGGCATCGTCTTTCTTGTGGATTAGGCAGAGTACTTTACAGGTCCTAGAACTCAGAATACATTTCCTTAATCTGGTTATATGCATACGATTCGAAACCTCTTTGCCTCAGATTTTAACCAACTAACTAAGCAGACCTTCTATACTGGCAGCATTTCTATTTTTCACCTCGACGGTGGCAGTTAAGACGATGATACTGTCAGAGCGGTCAGTGTTTATAGTTTTCGGAATAGCTTCCTCAGTAGCGGGATTATTGTCGTCATTTTCATTAGCAGCTGCGACCAGTATTCCCAACATAGCCTCATAACCATCCTGGACATCTGTCTTCACATTTTTGCTCCAAAAACCCTCTTGTTTTCAAACTATTAGCTATATTATACTTATGCTATTCTCTCTTAAAATTTTCAGACTTTGTTCGTGTAACCAAACATTTCGATATTATGACCACCAGGTCTTTCTGCCTCTATTTTATAGCCTTTAACGAGGTTGAGTTTATACTACCAGAACCGAAATAGCGATTGTTTGACTCAGCTTTCTAACCAACGAAGAGAGCGGGAAGCAATGAGCTGAACATGATATCATATGAATTGAAATAATGTTTAGTATTCTCAGAATATGCCACAAGACAAAAACTAAATAATAAACCACACAAATACAATTAAATTATGTTGTACTAAGAAATAACTTATCTTCTTCGCACTATGTATGACTAAGGTCAATAACATCGCTTACGGAAGCGTGATAAGCTTCACTTGTCGCTCTATTCTCAGTAATTAGTTGAGACAATATGAATAGAGATTCCAGCAACACATAACCAATTGAATAGAGAAAAGGGTTGAAAAATTTGCAATTGTTTTCTATCATATCAGATTAAATCATTCATTTAAGTCATCAAGTAGCGGCGTAGAAAATGAACTTTGTAACCTAAAAAGCTCATTATTGTAATTATTTCTAGTTTTCTTCTTTTTTTTTTTTTGACAATAGCTAGAAAGAAAACAACTAACTACTTTATTTCTAATATAAGTAAGTAAATAGAATATGGTAAATACTTAACAAAAATTATTATTAAAGTGCTTCATTTGGCAGCGACAAGCAAAATTTAAATTTGCCAGAAAAAACGAAGAACGCATTAATTAGCGATACGGTGTGAGGTAAGGAGTGATTGACAATTACTCTGGAGTCATGTGTTTTGAAAAGTGCTTATAACCTGATATATTATTAAATACCAGAATTTTGTTTGTTTACTTATCACTTATGACTTAAGCTATACGGTGAATCGGACCGGTGAATCGGACCGGTGAATCGAACCGGTGAATCCCAACCGAAACAACAAAATAATGCGTAACAAAATCGTTATCTTCTTCATTCTCAACTCTCCACTGTCATATAGGTACTCGTACGTAGTAGATTCAATGGGTAACATGAGCTAAATCTATGCAGCATTCACTAGCCCGCTCTCACTGGCAGCTACTCACATCTCAGTTCGCAGCGTAGTAAACATAGACAAATGTTTTATATTTCAATGTGAAGCTTATCAGAGCTTCTTAATTACTTTGACATCGAGTCACTGCCAGTTTAAAGTTTGCTTCTGATTTTCGGGTTGTTGTTGTTGTTTTTGTTTTTTTTTTTTTTTGTTTTGTTTTGTATTGTACATATACCATATATGTATCATTACATATTGTTGTTGTATGGGAGTTTATTACGTTGATGTGAACGTTACCGCAGCAGTAGAGTGGGCTAACGAATTTTACATAATCACACACACACACACACACACACACATATATACATCATGGATATCAATTTTCATTACCCTAGCGTAAAATGGCACCTCAACCTCATTGTACATATTATGCGGCTTTTACAACCCACCACCCACTTACTCTCTTTCTCTCACTCTCTCTTCATTCTCTTCAGTTGTTCATCAATGATGCTATTGACATTGTTGTTGTTGTTGTTTCTGTTTTTATTGTTCATAGCACGCTTCTACCCCGGCCCAACCGACCCGTGCTCTCTGCCATCTAATTTGCATACACCCAAATTGTAATTGGATTACAAAAGAGATCGACTTGACTGAATGTTGATAATAATAACACAAATACGAGTCGCTACTACTTATGAGTGTGTGTATATGCGAGTGTATGTATGTATGTATGTATGTATGTATGTATGTATGTATGTATGTATGTATGTATGTATGTATGTATGTATGTAGTAGTGGTAGTATGATATTGGGATTGGCTGGTGGCTGGATGGTTGTTTGGTTGAATGGCGAAGAAGCATCAATAGCAGCAGCAGTGGCAGCAGCAGTGGCAGCAGCAGTGGCAGCAGCATCAGCAGATAATGTTGACGATGGTGTTGGAATTATGTCTGATAAGGGTACCAGACTCATTGCTGTTTCTTTGATTAAAACAAATTGAAGGAAATAAAGCAAAAAAAAACAACAAACATTAAACAAAAAAAACATATGCAAATAAAACAGAAACATTGAAAAGGAAAAACTGTGAAACGAAGTTCAACACATTCCACATTGATTACCACACCGACACTATATGAAAAGTGTCAATTTGGATCTGTAATGCCTTCTTTATCGAGACAATGGAGCTATGCGTAATGCAATAAATCTCTATAGCTTCAGCTTGTAAAGGTGGATTTTTAAAGAGCTTGGTTTTTGAAAATTCAAATAAACCCAGAAATTTTACAAAAGTTAATGAAATTTTTATTTGGATCGATACATCAATTCCTGCCATTTACTTTTTGAAGATAATTTCACTTCTATGTGGCCCGCGGCTACGCTTCAAGACATCCTTTCTGAATGTCCAATTTTGGCACACTTTTTTCACACATTTCGGACGGAATCTCACCAATGACGCGTTCAATGTTAGCTTCCAAAGCAGTAGTCGTGTTTGGCTGGCCCCCCTATAAACAAGAGACTTAACATAGCTCCACAAAAAATAGTCTAACGGGGTCAAATCACATGATCTTGGTAGCCAATTGACTGAGATTAACCAAAACGTGAGATTAACTGCTCACCAAATTCGCATCTCAATTGATGCATGATTTCGCGTGCAGTGTTGCATGTGGCACCGTCCTGTTGGAACCACATGTCGGCCAAGTCCAATTCTTTATCATCGAACGTTACCTTTCTCCATTGACCGTAACGTTGCGGCCTTCATTGTCTTTGAAGAAATACAGCCCAATGAGGCCGCCTGCCCATAAACCGCACCAAACAGTGCATTTTGGTAGCTTCTGAATTGCCTCTGGCTGGTCTGCACTCCAAATATGGCAATTCTGCTTATTATACGTATCTATTGAGACAAAAATTAGACTCGTCGCTGAAGACAATTTTGTGATAAAAAACGGATCCTCATCCAGCTTTTCTAAGTCCCATTCAGTGAAAACTCGACGTTGTGGTAGGTCGCCTGGCTTGAGTTCTTGCACCAGCTGTATTTTGTATGGCATTAATCCGAAAACTTTGCGTTAAATCTTCCATGTGGTCTAATAACACAAACCCAATTGCTGCGATCGGCGTCGGTTGGACATATCGCGATCTCCTTCAACACTGGCGGATACAGCAGCAATATTCTCTTTGGTACACACTCTATGGATACGATTTGGTGGACTGATGTCCAATAACTGGTGAAACTGGTGCGAAATTTGATCACAATGAGCTGAATAGCCTGCTCTGTGGGTCGATTATGACGACCATAAAATGGGCGTAGCTTGCGAACACACATTTTTCACAGAGCACGAATTTTGATAAGAAATTTCAATAATTCGCATACGTTGTTCAAGCGAAGGTCTATGATAAAATGATAATGCAAATTGATCATTTTTTACTTCGACACATGTTAAGAATCACGCGTGAAATATAGAAATCAGAAATATACACGTCAAAAACCAAATAGCAAAATAATCACCCTTTATTTGAAGCACTCTACTGTTAAGAAGAAGCCATGGAGATAGCCTTGCCATATGTGGGAATATAAAACTTTAAATGCTTAAGCACTCATCAAGTGAGTGTTCTTTGGTAAAGTGTCACTGTGGTAATCAATGTGCAAGAGATGTTCAAATTTGTAAAAGAAAAATGACTAAAATATGGAATCATAGTGTCTGCTGAAATAGAGATTTTTATTTTTTCTATTTAAACATGAGTATTATTAATTACACAAGCTTTTTCCTTTCATATCCAAAAGCCAAAGAAAACATGTACCACGCAATGGATTTTTTAACAACACTAAAAAAAAAACATTCTTAATGTTTTATGGAGTACTTGTCTAGTGGAAAGCCCTTCGCTGTAAATCTAAAGCTTCCCAACAAAAAATTTCAAGAAATTCTATCTTTTATTTGCGGGGGTGTTGTAGAGAATCTAGGACTCTGGCAATTTCAAGTAAACAATGATGACTCATTATTAAAACACTTCCTTACATCTAAACTCAATTTTTTTTATTAAATTTACATACAACATCGATTAAGTAGTCATCCATTAATCAACATTAATCAACTATGAACCGTAAGATCTATGCTATGCTTTTGCCGACACTATAACCTACAAGTACATCAATCAATGAAGCTTGTACTTCGTTGAACTGGAAATTTAGTAAACACAACCTATATCTGTGCTTCGTATGACTTCAATCTCAAGCGCAACCGACAGAATCAAACATTACAACCCTAACCGATAGTCAAGCGGCTATCAAGCCACTCAAGTCTCAACGGATTAACTCCAAACTAGTGATCTAAGTAGTAGCTTTATAAACTCAACTACATACATACATAATGGAATTTTGAATCTGTTAGTTTCGGGGCATATTAGAAATTCCTGATGAACTAACCAAGCAAAATGAAGCATCAACTCCTTCGAGTGTCATTCTGCGGGATTGAGAAAGGAACCCTTCACTATTAATCAAGAGAAAAATTTAACTAAAGATATTATACTGAGAATATCTATCAAAGCTAGAGCACATGAAAGAGCTTATGGGAACATTAAACTTAGAACGCTTCATAGAATGTAGTATGACTATGGCAGAGAATATTTTCAGAATCATTTCAGATCTTCTAAAAGGGCATTGTAGAGTGGAGTCTCTTGGGCTTATGGCACTACTGCAGGTCGATGTATGGGGCACAAGAGATTTCTAAGGTCGCGGTGCACTTCTGAACAATAATAATATTGTAATAATACTAATGGCTAATAAATTTAAACTGGCTTAAGAGGGCAACCTTTACACTCAACACTGCAATACAAAATAATGAAAGCAATATTTATGACTTCTAAATACCAATATAAACTATAAATGCTGTCTTTGAGGGAGAACATATGTATTCCTCAAAGACAGCATAAATTATCTGAAAATTAATATTTAATCTGATATTCGATATCTTAGAAAGTTCAACTCAAGTCTCGTAATCCCGATCTAGTAATATGTGAAAAAAAAATTGTGTTCATGGGTGGAAGGCCATACAGAAGTTTACTTCTTCAGAAAGTTTCCGTTTTGGGTTTTCAGGTAAGGTTTAGTAATCTTGTAAAAATCAGAGCCTATCGCAGACATTACAGGAGTGGCCGAAGTGGCTGAATTTTTAACGATGTGCTGATTTATGCAAAAGGTAAGCTTTGTATAGTTCAGTTTGATGATTCTCTGATACCAGGTGTGCTGCATCTGGATTAACTTCATTTTGATCGGTTGAAACGCCTTCTGCAAAATCATTATCTCCATCAAAATATTCATACTCAAAGCATACAAATTGATTTGCTTGCTACATCATTATAATTATAATCTTACCATCATCATTATTATTATCATCATTATAAGCAATAATCATTATTATCATCAAAATAGTCAGGTTGTATGGTCTTAACAGGTCTGAGAACTCGCGAATGTTATAAGGTTGACTAGAAACTTGACAAATCTTGTGTATGTTTTGTCGGGCTGATGCGAATTGTTTTCTTTCCACCGGGGAAAGATTTTCAATTAAATCTTCTGCACCTTCTCTTTCGTTGAGAAGCTGGAAATTCGGCCACCTCAATGACTGACTGCCTGGTGCTGTATAATCCGAGGACATTCGTTGGGACTCAATGACATGAGTGTTGATACAATTATTGGCTCTAATGAACTCATTTGTCATTCATTCTGTGTCTCCGCATTAGTCTTTGCGAGTTGTTTTACAATGGAATTCGAATTCTGTTGTGCCTTAAGTTGCTTGCGAAGTCTACACTCTCGTTCATTCTTTCAGCTTTATAAATTTCTAACGAATTTTGTTTGAAATGTAAAATTTTACAACTATCTGATGGGCAGTGCACTCTATCAATAGAGTATGATTCATGCTCAGCGCCTTCTATCAATAGAGTATAAATCACAGGCGAATCAGCGCTTTCTATTTATCGATTGATAGAGGGAGCATAGTGAATGCTGCCCATCGTTTATCCTAATTTTTTTCATACTTGATTGATAGAGGGCGTTGCCCATCATTTCCGTGACAATTTTCGGTGCGACGATCATCTTTTACCCACAGCGTAAATATAAAAAATTATTCTAAATAAGTAAATTTAAATAAAAAAAATTTATGACCTGATTTGCGTCACAAATTCCATGAGAAATGACTACACTTTTATCGGTGGTTGGACTTATAGACTTATTTAACCACAGCGGACTTTAAATAAGAGAGAGATTTGCGGTATTAAAAAGAAGTCTTAATTCTCCCTTTTAAAATATATTTAAATTAAATTAAATATTAATTTAAATTTTTTTTATATGTTTCTGCTAAAATTCAACCGCGAACGAGACGCCAACTTTTTAAAAGAAACTGCATCTAATATGAAAATCAGTGTTGCCAAATAAGTATTGCCAAATCAGTGGTTTTTCCACCAGATTTGTTGGATTTTTAAAAATAAAACTTAATCAATTTTTCATCTGGCGGTAATGCTTTTTTTTCAGTACTCTTGAAGACACTGTTTCATTTGGTGGCAGTGTTTTTCTTCGACTTTTTCGATCTTTATTTACGTATCTCATTAATATTTTTATGATGCGTGTTAATTTACTCTTTTTGCTCAGTGTTCATTTCGGAAATCAATAATTTCATTTGACAAATTATTAATTTTCAAATAGTTAACATTTTAATATACAATCTGGAGAATTTTTGGTTCCAATTTTTATATACTACTGTGGGCAAAAAGTAGTAAGACTTTTTAATTTAAATTTCGCGCGGAAACCCATTCATCAAAATATTATTTTTTTAAGGTTGGTATGACTGTCGGTGACATCTGTGCCAAATTTCACATCAAAATTATCATTAGTGTTTAGTATACGCTTGTCTTTCTGAAGTACAAAAAGTGCATTCGGCGATTTTCACACTGAGTGAAATTATTCAACAAAGAAGTTCCATTAAATTTTGTGTGCGGAATCAAATTTCTGGTGCCGAAACGTTCAGAATGTTGCAAAAGGCCTTCGGTGATAATAGTATGTCGCGAGCAAGTGTTTTTGATTGGTACAAATTGTTCAAAGATGGTCGAGAACGCGTTGACGACGAACCACGTCCAGGACGGCCATCAACATCAACTGATGATCAACACGTCTGGTCAATAAAATCAAGGAATTGGTGCTCGAGAATCGAGAATCGACGATTAACAGTCAGAGACCTAACTGGCATCGTTGGAATATCGGAAGGATCAGTGAAAACCATTTTAAAACATCATTTGGGCCTAAGAAGAGTGAATGCACGATGGGTTCCAAAATCACTGCATTGGTTTTACGAGACCATTTTGCCAAAAATTCGACTGATAAATTCGTTCCGCAACCACCCTACCACCCTATTCGCCTGACTTAGCACCGTGTGACTACTTTTGGCTATTGGCTATTTTCTAAACTCAAAAAACCGCTTCGTGGACCGTTTGACCGTTTTGAGTCAATTGAAGACATTAAACATGAATCGCTAAGCGCATTGAAGGCTATTCCGGAAATTGACTTTGTTTCGAGAATTGGAAAAAACGTTGGCACAAGTGTATTGGGGCCGGGGGGGATTACTTTGAAGGGGACGAAATAGATTTGGAAGAATGAATAAAAAAATTTTAAATTATGAACAAAGTCTTACTAACTTTTGCCCACAGTAGTATATTTCAGGTATAAAATTCTGGTATCCAAATCTGTTGGTTTGGTTTTGGAGTTTCAGTAAATTTTTAAATCGAAGAAATGGCAACACCAATGAAAATTAAAAAAAAAAAAAAAAGTTAGAAGTTAGTTAGGGAGATGTCGCATATTTAGAGTGACTTTATGAAGTAAAATCTCACAACTCCAGACTAAGCAATAATGAAGGAGTGAAAAAGGCACAGATCTTTCACTATTCCGATTGGGTGAGATCTCTTTAATAAAGACTTTTGGACATACCATATATTATCTCGATTTATCTCGATAACTGAAGTCATTGGAAATAGGATTTTTTGAATCAGCTGAAAAATTATGTTAAATTATGTTGTTATTTAGTAAAACTTGATTTGATTTCTTTTCAATTCTGAAATGCACGCTTCATTTCACAAAAGAGAAGCTCATTCTATATAGTATATGGTACATATGTAAGTATCTGCATTATTAATTACCTATGTGCATACAGTTGTATACTTATACTTTATGTGATTATGCATAACTGCACACAGTATGTATATAAGTTATTAATTATTTGTGGGAATTCCCAATCCGACAACTGTTTCGTGATATCGTGCCATAATGTCAAGCCACCAAAATAAATGCAAAATTAATCTATTTAAATGTGCTGCCATTAAGAAACTTTAAGTTTTGTTTTCATTTTTCGTTGTCATTGTTTTGCTGTTGCTTTTTGTGAAACTTCAAATTTACATTTTTGTTGGTGTCTTCAACGGGGGGGGGCAAAAAACTTAAAAATAAATGAACTGAAACGTCGTCGTCCGTCGACGTAAGCAAATGAATACAAAAATTATTTACTAAAACTTGTTTTGTCTTTTTGCTGCTTTTTTCGCAAAAAAAAAAAGTTTTTTCGTTTTATTTCTCCTTTTTGTTAAGGGGGTTTTCTGTTTAATATGCTAAACTATTTTAGTACATAAGTTCCACATAAATATCATTAAAAGTTATTGTATGGTTGCCCCTGACCTCGGTACAGTAAGTAAACAGTTAAACGATTTTCCTCATTACGGATTCCCTCTTTCCCCCCAACCGCCCTCCCCCTTCCCCATCCCACCAAAAAAAAAAAACCCCCAAACAATAACAAAATTGTAAAAATAACAAATAAATAAATAGCTAACAACGTTGGCCAAATTCCAAAAGTTATACTGAAATAAATGTGTATGTGCTCATAAATTGTTTAAATGATTAACTTTACCATAAGATTTTAATTTATAGAAAGACGTTTATTAAAACAACAACTTATTAATTAAAACTATTGCACATTTTTATTTATCTCGGAAATGGCAGCTGAGTTTAAAATGCAGGCTTGAAACCAATCATCTTTAACTTAGCAAAGAACAAAACCTTTCCATCCGCAAGCTCCTTCCTTTGCTCTCCAATAAGGGAGACAATGGATAACAGAGTATGGGAGATTCATTGTTTGATAGGGCACTTTTGCTAGAGATAACAGACTGCGATTGATGGCTGCTATGGCTGAAGCCTAATACCTTAAGCAGCACTAGATAGGATTAATGAAACTGAGCTTTACAAGAGCTTTTTGATGGTACTCAAATCCCCAGGTAATTTCTACATGAGTTATTAGGGTTAAATATTCAAGTAAAAACCATAGAAATGTAGGTTTCGCAATATAAAAATAACAGAGAAGTTGAGATCGGTCTATAAATAATTACAGTCATTACCACTTGCTTAAAACTAAACAATCACAAATGTAATTACTGAAAACATACTTTAATTTGCAGTTCTCTCAAAATGGTCGCTTTGGCGTAGTGGTAGTGCTGTTACGCAGAGAGTCCGGGGATCAAATCTCATCACAGGCAAAAAAATTACCTCTTGGCAGGAAATGGCAAACTTATAAGAGAAAACATTGCCTATGAAAAGCTTTTCACTTCGCATAAAACTAGAGGTCCCTTCCACTCATGTACAAATATAACACGCATAACATGAGTGGATGCGATAAGCTCGCCTAGGCCCTCCATTGACTGTCGTGCCAAAGAAATAAGAAGAAGAGTTCTCTATAAATCACCAATTTTTTAAACATAATACATTATCCTTATAATTCCTTCCTTCCTTTCTTCCTTTCTTCCTTTCTTACTTTCTTCCTTTCTTCCTTTCTTCCTTTCTTCCTTTCTTCCTTTCTTCCTTTCTTCCTTTCTTCCTTTCTTCCTTTCTTCCTTTCTTCCTTTCTTCCTTTCTTCCTTTCTTCCTTTCTTCCTTTCTTCCTTTCTTCCTTTCTTCCTTTCTTCCTTTCTTCCTTTCTTCCTTTCTTCCTTTCTTCCTTTCTTCCTTTCTTCCTTTCTTCCTTTCTTCCTTTCTTCCTTTCTTCCTTTCTTCCTTTCTTCCTTTCTTCCTTTCTTCCTTTCTTCCTTCCTTGTGCTTATATTGCGAGCTTTTTCACTAGGTCAATGCTAAGAAATGACTGTGATTGGTCAATTGAAAGGATAGCGCGAGATATACTCTCTCTCTTGATAAGCACGACTGCGATTTATCAATTGAAATCAAAGCGAGAGCTCTCTCTGCGAATGTAAAAACTCTTTTGAAACGCAAATTAAAGAAATATTTCATGAATCTACAATATATTAAGTAGATGGATTCTATAAGTCTGGCATATGCTCTTTCACGGTGCAAGAGTAGTAGAATTGTAAAACTTTGGCATCCCTACAACGAAGAAAAAACAAAAAACTTGCTAATCTTGCACTATACGCTCTGTCAAACCAAATCATTGGCGCCATTTCTTCGCACTTGTGGTAGTTCTGTCAATTATATTCAATTCATAAACAATCAAGTTTCAATCAACAACATATCGACAGCAAAGCCAAATCGCTTCGGAAAGAAGACAATGGCTCTGTGTTTTCTGGGATCAACGAGGTTTTATCTGGTTTGACGTTCTGAAACCAGGTGAAACAGTTACTGGTCAACGCTACCAACAACGATTGGCCGATTTGAATAGTTTGAACCGTGGTTTGCACCAAAAATGTCCAGAATATCAAGCTATTCAACACAAAGTTATTTTTCTTGATGACAATGCACCATCACATCGAACAAAACAGACTCGAGAATTGGTAGATTCGAACAGCTCGGAATCCCTCCCCATGCGGCTTATTCACCAAACTTGGCTCCATCTGACTACCACTTATTTTTATCAATGGGGCACACACTTGCTGAGCAGCTCTTCGATTCGAACGAAAATGTTAAAAAATGGCTCGATGACTGATTTGACTCAAAAAATGAACAGTTTTTTTTGGCGAGGCTTTCACAAATTGCGAGAGAGATGGGAAAAATGTGTAGCTAGCAATGGGCATTACTTTGAAAATTTAATGTATAACCATTTTTCCTAAATAAACGTATATATTCATAAAAAAAATTATCAGTTTCATACTGCTTCTCATAAGCAATTTTTGCTCTTGTAGGTTTGCCATTGCCTGCCAAGAGGTGGTGCCGTGTAGAAGAATTATTTTTTCTACTTTTTGATTTTGCCTGTGCCGAGATTCGAACATCGGGCACTCTGCGTAGCAGTCCAACGCACTACCACTACGCCACAGCGACCATAGTCGACACTGATAAACTGAATTTCATTGTGGTAAAGGCATAACACTTGCCACAATGGCTGCCTATCTCTTTACCGGTGTCCTATGTGATTGCGAGGGAGTGCATCATTCTCCCTCCTTCTTCCTCCCAGCTAACAATCTTCCTTTCATTGAACACAATGCTCTGCATTCGTAGGGGTACATCGTGTGTGTTGAATGTATAAATACAAAAATACAAAAATTATATCGGGCAATAAACTCCCCGGACCTACGCACAGAAGCGTAACATGTGCTCTCTCATTTCCAACAAACTTTCTTGCCCTTGGATTTATTATTAAACTTTTGGTGCATCCATGTTTAACATTCAACCATGCTTTTTTTGTTGATCATTGGTAGTGGCAAAACAAGGCAATTTTTACTAAAAATACAAGATTGTTCAAGCTAGTGCTATTGAGTAACTAACGGGTAATACACTCACACACGCATTCCCGGGTACCCAAAAATGCGGGCATTACCCAATCTCACGGGAATCCTGTCATTTCGGTCAACGGTTAGAATTAGAATTTTGCTGGTATGATAAGCGTTGCAGAGAATATTTTCTACTACTATTTTTCTACTATTTCTGCCAGTATTTCTTCTACTATCCTCTACTACATTTTTTTTACTATTTTTCTCCTACTAATTTTTCTGCTATTTCCACTATATATTTTCAACTACCATTTCTACTATTTTTGCTACTTATTACTACTACTACTTTTTACTACTACTTCCATTCGATTCCGTTCAGCCGCTTAGGAGTTTACTCGGTAAAAACTTATAGACATATGTATGGACAACATTAGATTTAGTCTCTTAATTTTTAAAATTAATTGTAATAAGTATAGTAGGTTCTAGGAAAAAAATTGGTATCCGGGGAAAACGAGTAGCCCGGGCACAACGGCTACCCATCATTGAAGTATACGGGTAATACCCGAAAACCCCGGGTATCCTGGTATCCGGGATGCCCAGTATGTATCAGTTGTGTAGTAGTAGTACCATATCAGTACAGCTTCACATTGCAGTATATATGAAAATTCGGTTAATGGCCATGAATTTAGTAACTGGTCCAAACTGTAATGGTGGCGAATGCGCATAGCCGCATATCATTGCAACGGGTATCGGAATTTCATATTGGTATTGACCTACTCCTAGTTTGAATCTATAGATCAAAACTATTTAGCTAGTATCTTCAAGCCATTCCCAAACGGAAACTAAGCAAGTGGTCTAATCTGGAAATCAGCCAGAGCTTTTAGATCATCAAAATTATATCAATCTAGTTCAAGTAGACAATAAATAAATCGCAAAAATCGTTTTAGATAATTATAATTATAATTACACATGTATGTGCCTTTACCCTACAATTTCTGGCCATAGACGATTATGTATTGTATGTGTGCATCATTAAGATGATACTAAGAAGAAACAAGTGCAAACTAGGTTTTTATGATGTAAACTAATCGAAAACTTAATCAAAATTGCAGCAAATTCAAAGGTTAAATGTCAAAACTATAAACCATTTACCAACACCACCCGCACCCACGAAACTCCATAAGGTTATTATGCAAAGCTAAACTCACCACATGGTGTGTAGGCAAATAGTACAAAAATAGCATAAAACGTGACTTACTTGCTGCCGCTGCTGCCGGCTGCAGAGCGGTTGACGTCAGTGTTTTGTGCTGATGGTGTGTTTGTTTTATTTTCTTCCTTCCTCTGTTTTATTCAACACAAATGTCAAAACAAACACAAAATTGTATTTGCCATGCCACACTTACCTAAGCGACTTTTAACGATTTTATACAAATTTGGATGTTACCTCACGAATTGGCAGCGGGATTTTGTTGTTAGGTTAACTTTTAAATTTTGCATTTCTTTACTTAATGCTTTCGTTTGTAGGTTTTTATTTATAATTTCTTCTTTTTTTTTTGCAATTCACTTTATCAATTTCACTTTCGTTTTCATACGATTATGCGATTCACCAAAACGCCAACAGCAACAACAACTAACCCCACCAACCTCAGACACACACACACACACATACATACAAAAAACCAGTTTCAACACAAACAGGAAGCAAGAGAAGAAAAAAGAAGCTCCAAAACACACGGGAAAATATTTAATCAAAAATCAAAGAAAAGATGCTGTGTGTGATATTTTTTTATGTTATTTTTAACTTGCTTTAATTTTCCATTTTGTAGTAATTGACACAATCAACTTTTATTTCCTGAACTTTTTCGGTTTTCAAATAATTTACACTAAATGTTTTTACAAAAATATATTATTTATTTATTAACTATAATTTGAATTTCCTTTCTAATTAGTTTTCCATTCTTTACTGCTATTTACAATCTAACTTAACACACCACAACAAATGCTCAGCTGTTTTCAGCTGAAACTGTCAAAATATTTAAGTTTTTTCCTTCAGCATACATACCTACATTTGACACATGACATTTTGTTGTAAGCTGTGAGCCAGCGTAGGAAAGGTGGTCTTCAGCGGTCGACTTGCGCAGTAGCGACAATTATTAAGTGTCTTTTTGTTGTGGTAGAGAGAACACGTGAGGGAATATGCTTTAGTGCTGGAGGAATACAAAGAGCTAAAGCTTGCAATTGTAAGTTATGTGCTCTCTCTTAAAATGGAGTTTACCATAATGAGAGTGAGTGCATTGGCAACATTGTTATGATATAAGTATACATGTTGCTAGGGCTGCGCAACATTGAACCGTTTGGCAACATTATTGCCAATGGCTTTTTGTAATTATTAGCTTATGTATAAATTATGTTATCAAAAAACTTAAACTATACTAAGAACATTGATGTTAGATTTAATCTTGGTTTAGGTTAAATTAGGGATAAAACATGATATTGCTGCGTTTTTCATAATTGAAGGAGCTGGGCATAAAAAGTTACATTCTCTGAAGATTTGGCTGCAGTTTCAGGTATACACAATTTAATTTTACTTCCAAATCGTTTAATTTTTCCTCTGCCCTTGCTTTCCCTCTAAGGAAAAAAAGTACCCCGATACTGCTCACTTCCATAGTCAGAAATAATTTCAATGCTAAGTGCTACCATATTCTGAAATATTTCCAAGTTCGGTACAAGAAATTACATTCTCTCAAATGTTTACTAACTCGACTTCAATTGGTTGGGTAATATTTTCTACTTTAAAAAGCCTTTAAAGATATAATAATCCTTTTTATCCGTTTTATTAAATTCTTCAATTCGCTTTACCTACTACTGAAAATGTTCAGAAAAGTTGACTTTCGCGGTATGCGAACTTATGCGAATTTAAAAATGATTGATTAATGACCTGAATCAATTAATTCATGATTAAATTAAAAGTTTTCAATTTTATATACAATGCCAACCACAAAAAAAAGGTGACTTTTAATTTTCATAAATGAGTTTTTAAGCTACTGCCATAAAGGTGGGAGAAAAGAATTACATGCTGCTAAATTTACCTTTCGCGGTTTTTAAGAATAATCAATTTAAAGAATATTTCGCATGTAATATAGAGAAATACCACGTAGGAAATTGATCATGAAATTATGAAATTATACCTGTCCGATGTCATACAATTGGGCAGACTACCGGCCTGACACTTTTTCCATACTTACATATATTATTATATTGAATGGAAAGGACCTACAGTTTAATGCCGAATCCGAACGGCGAAGTGAAAAGCTTTTCATAGCAATTTTTACTCTTGTAGGTTTGCCATTGCCTGCCAATAGGTGTAGAGGTGCCGTGTAGAAAAATTATTTTTTCTAGTTTTTATTTTGCCTTTGCCGAGATTCGAACCCCGGACACTCTTCGTAGCAGTCCAACGCACTACCACTACCCCACAGCGACCACTTCCATTCATGTACAAAATATAACACGCACAACATGAGTGGATGCGAAAAGCTCGGCCTAGGCCCTCCATGGGTTGTTGTGCCATTAAAAGTAAGTAAGTAAGTAAGTATTGCTACTCATTACTCAAATTACTCAACTTGCTTTGTTGCCTTTTCTCTGCAGTTGTGAGTTTCGAAATTTTCTTTTGGTTTTTAACTTAAGGTAGACAATTCGTCTGCTCTGAAATTTTTGAGTAAAATTTACTATCGCACTTTTCCATCTGACATTATCGTCTGACTGTTTCGTCTGACTTTTGTATCTGACATTTTCATCTGACAAACTGAAAACTTAATCAATTAATTAATAACGTTATTGTTAGGGACCGCTTAGCCAGGGTCATACTTCAATTGGATATGGCACACAAATTTTTCAAATATCAAATAATCAAAATCTGTTTTTAGGAAATATAGATTTTCTTAACCTTTGGAATCAAAAGTAGTTACTGAATATATATCAAAAACTTAATGTTCATTCTTCTGCCTCTCGGCGAAATGTCCGACATGTTTCAAAACTTGCATTATCTGTTGCGAATATTATAAAATTTGGAAGCATTGCTGGAACAAAAAATACAAAGGGGAGAAGTAGAAAAAATTTTTTTAAATTTTTTCATACTATACATAGAGCGCACAATAACTTTGAAGACCATTTGGCTTTCACACTAGCACAGCATTTTACCTTCATGGCTTCCCTACTTGTTCTAAGCTCGCTCACTTCTTTCTCACTAACGCCAGCAAGCACCTTTAACTTGTCCGTTCCAGCTCTCTGCCTGCCCCATTATATGCGCATATAAAAGAAATTTCCATCTATATGCAAATTTCATGCCATGCAAACTATTCTAATTCGTATTGTTTTCATCCGCTGGTTTTTTTTCTGCTCTACTCTGCTCTACTCTGCTCTACTCTGCTCTGCTCTGTTCTGTTCTGTTCTGTTCTGCTTTTAGCTTTATTTTACAGTGGGAGTTGATAATAATAGAGTATGCTCATAGTAGTTAGAAAATATATATCTTATGTATGTGTACCAGTAGATATATATATATGTGTGTGTGTGTGTATGTGTGTGAGTATGTGTGTGTGTGTGTGTGTGTGTTCGTGTTCATGTTTACAACTATTCATACTGATACTCTCGGCTTAATGGTTTTCGTATGTTGGTCGTGAGCGTTATTTGATTTGCATGACAATTTTCTTGTGTGTGTGTGTGTGTGTGGAAATGTTTGTGTGTTTGTGTGTGTGTGTGTATGTTAAGGTGTGAGTTGTTTACTTGTATTTTGGGAGTTTGCTGTCATTTTTTGTTTATTTTTTACATGCATACTTCTTTTGACAACTACTGCCTGCCACTGCTGCTGCAGTTGAGATTTGCTGCCATCAGAATTATTAGATTTTTAGTGGCAGAAAAGAGTATTTTGGGGAAGTAAGGTAGTAGAGGGAGTTGGAAAAAGGTTATAATGTATAAAAGGTAAAGTTTCTGTTCATGTATGTCAAGGCGGAAGGATTTTCAAAAATACATGATTGTTTTCTTAAATGGATTTGAGGTCATTTACCCCATCATCGCTTTGATGTTTTCTTATGTTTTACATTGCACAAATTATGGAGGCATTGATTGTAGCCTATACCCATTTCCCTATGCTGTATTCGTGATTTGAAGAATCTGCAAGAATGATGAGGTGATAAGTAGCAAAGTGCACGGTTCGCTTATTTAAGAAATTGCTTGTTTTGCTGTGTCACTAGTAAACACTAACTAAGCTGAAGAATTTTACTTAGCTTCTTTGTGATGAGGTTCGACTTGCGATTAATGAAAAAGCGAGTATACGGAGCAATACTGCATTCAAAGTTTTTTTTTTACGTTACTAAAGTTAAGGGCTGTTTTATAAAAAATTTTGTTCCAAGCGCAGAGTTTAAAATGTTTAAAAATTATTGGAAAATAGAAAGCATTAACAGATTTTTATTAATGTAGATTTTATTGAAAGGTGATATACTCACTTATGTTTGTAGCCGAATTTTTTAAAATATTTTTTTGGTAATTTTTCCACAAAAATATGGGGATATAATGTTGTATACAGGGGCAAGAGGGACGTCACCGGACACCTGATTTGTGCCCTAAAATTCATCGTAATATTGCAGAATTTCATGTTTATTAATGCTTCCTTTCGATTTGAAATCGAAATTTCAAATAATCTTTACTTAGATTTTAAGAGGTTAACATAAAATCCCAAGGACGCTCTTATAAAATCTAGAATTCTGTAACCTATATATAATATTGTGATTTTTTTATTATTAAAAATCACGTGCACTTTTGTAGCCCTTATCTCCCCTGTATTCATCTTTATCTCCCTTTTTAATCTATTTGTTTAATTAACCACCTTAGAGGTTTAATAGTTAAATGCTCCAATATGACGGAAAATTTAGAAATTTAATTTTTTTTAAGTTCTAATTTTATGTAATATCCTTAAAATGTTGGTAAACTGACAAGGATTCAATAAAGTACTAATTTCTATTTATTCATAAATTATAAACTTTAACAATCCGTCCTAAGACCAAAAAAAACACAAGGCCTTTATCTGTACTAGCCCAGAAAAACTGTGAATGTAGAATTGCAGTTCCGCTTTTAAAATCAGAAGTGAAATCTCATGTTAAAGGCAAGAAGTGGAATTTTTTAGAACAGTGTGTTGTTTAAACATCAAAAACTGATGCAAAAAACTTGTGTTTCTCTAGTGTTTTTTATTAAAAGAATTCTGCTAATACCTTGTCTTGGAAAAAAACCTAAATACGTAATCTATAAAACCTTTGAGGTCATCTTTAATACCCTTAATGAAGTGCAATAGTTTCAAAAAAGAGCTATCAAGCTTAAGTGTAAAAAATACTTAATCCTACCTGAAACTATTAATTGAATCTAGCTAAAGTAAAACTTATAAAACCTCAAGCATATGATTTCTTTATACAAATATCTTATTTACTTTATTTATGCACTACTGAAGCTCACAGAAGGACGCGTGAATATTTATTTCTAATAAAATTTACAGAGGTTATGCAGCATCGATCCTCTTTCTCGCTGTAGTTCAGAGCTGGTTAAAAAAAATAAGAAAAATTACTTCAGTGAATAGAAATTTCAATAAATTTCATTTCAAGACTAACAATACTGGACAACAAACATTTTTGAAGTCTACTTCTTTAGAATTGTTTTTATATATACGAGGGGGTAAAAGATGATCGTGGCAAGAAAATGAATGGCAGCGCCCTCTATCAATCAAGGAAGAACAAAATGAGGATACATATGTAGGATACACATAAATAATGGGCAGCACATATGCATTAACTATGCTCCCTCTATCAATCGATAGAAGACTCGTCTATCCCTTTATCGATTGATAGAGGTCGCCGATTCGTGTGCGATTCATACTCTATCGACAGAAGGCGCTGACTATGAATCATACTCTGTTGATAGAGGGCACTGTCCATCAGTTTCTAGAAAAATTTAACATTTCAAACAAAAATTTTGTATTTCAAACAAAAATTGATAGTAAGTATGAGCGAGTATATTGAAAAAAAAAAAAAAAACAAACGCGCGGCACAAACAAATAGCGATTGTGTTACGATAAAATCACCAGCAAAAATTGCGGCTGAGAGACAGAGAGAAAATGTAGACTTCGTTGAAAAATTGAGTCCCAACAAAATTCAGATTCTGCTATCGTGAACAAAAACTCAAAAACCAACACCGAGAGATCGCGATGGTGTAGACTTCGCAAGAAACTTAAGGCACAACAGAATTCGAATTTCATTGAAAACAACTCGCAAAGACTAATGCGGAGACACAGAATGAATGGCAAATTAGTTCATTAGAGCCAATAATTGTATCAACACTCATGTCATTGAGTCCCAATGAAGGTCCTCGGATTATACAGCCCCAGGCAGTCAGTCATTGAGGTGGCCGAATTCTCAGCTTCTCAACGAATGAGAAGGTGCAGAAGATTTAGTTGAAAATTTTATTGAAAATCTTTCCTCGGTGGAAAGAAAACAACTTGCATCAGCCCGACAAAGCATACACAAGATTTGTCAAGTTTCTAGTCAACCTCATAACATTCGCGAGTTCTCAGACCTGTTGAGAGCATATAACCTGACTATTTTGATGATAATAATGATTATTACTTATAATGATGATAATAATAATGATGATGGTAAGATTATAATTATAATGATGTCTTCTTTCTTCTTTTAATGGCACAACAGCCCATGGAGGGCCTAGGCCGAGCCGTTCGCAAACACTCATGTTGTGCGTCTTATATTTGTACATGAATGGAGGGGACCTACAGTTTAATGCCGAATCCGAACGGCGAAGTGAAAAGCTTTTCATAGCAATTTTTACTCTTGGAGGTTTGCCATTGCCTGCCAAGAGGTGGTGCCGTGTAGAAAAATAATTTGTTTTACTTTTTGATTTTGCATATGTGCCGAGATTCGAACCTCGGACACTCTGCGCAGCAGTCCAAGCAAATAAATTTGCATGCTTTGAGTATGAATATTTTGATAGAAATGATGATTTTGCAGAGGGCGTTTCAACCGATCGAAATGGAGTTAATCCAGATGCAGCACACCTGGGATCAGAGAATCATCAAACTGAACTATGCAAGGCTTATCATTTGCATAAATCAGCGCATCGTTAAAAATTCCTTCGGCCACGTCTATAATGTTTGCGGTAGACTCAGGTTTTTACAAGTTTACTAAACCAAACCTTGTAACCCAAAACGCAAACGTTCTGAAGAAGTAAACTTCTGAAGGGCGCCCTACTGAAGCACAAATTTTTTTTTTTTTTTAGTTCATATTTGATATTTCAACTTAATTGCATTTGTATAGTAACGAGTTGCGATGGTTATAGCAACAAAGAATTTTGTTATCACCCAACAATCCAACAAAGAATATTAATTTTGTGACATTAGAAGGTACACCGCAATCAACGTGAATAACTCAACTTTCACTCACAATCAACGACGACTCATTGCAGTTTAGTCCTAAATGAAATATGTATTAAAAAACCTACATTTTGTATCTTTATACTCAATTACACAGTATGATTTAAGGATATTTTTACAATAATAACAAATTGACAAATTTTCCAATTGTACAAATGTATTTCTATAACATTTTCATAAGCAATCAAAACAAAAAAAAAAAAACAAAAAAAAAACCAAATTTCACCATAGAAATACAAATTTCTATAAGCTTTTGGGGAAATTTCATACTATCACAACTTACGGAAATGGGAAATTTTATTTTATATCATTTTTTCGTCGACATCGTTTCTATTTTATTTTTTTTTCTTGCCTGTAAGTATGCAGCAATTTTTTTTTATTGCGACGCCACTAAACTGATACGCCACTTCCGTTTCCACATTCTTAGGTTATTCTCTCTTGGCAGCTGGCAATGAGAGAGGGGGAGAGAACGAGAACGAGAACGAGAACGATGCTAAATACTATGTTTATAACGGTATTGAAAACGTTTGTGCTTGTTGTTGTTGCTGTTGCTGTTGCTGTTGCTGTTCTACACTGTTTGGCTCTGTTCTGTTCTGTTCTGTTGCTTGTGCCGCTTTTACTCTTATGTCATAAATCATATTTTCATATTATGTACAATTATTATTATGATAACGCAAAGGTGTCCTTTTCATATGCACGTGTGGGCTGTGTATGTGAGAGTATATGACTATGTGTGTGGTAGGTAGTAAAAATTGTAGATTCCCTTTTATTCGTTGTCGTTGTTGTTGATTCTTTGTTGGGCTGATTTTTTTTCTTGCTACTTTCGCCGCCGCCGGGGAAATAACACATAAATACTTAGGGAGTTAGAGGAGTTGAGAACAAAACCAACAATGAAAAAAAAAAAAACATGTAGAAATTTTCACAAGCCACAGCGACATTTACCAAGGTAAAGCGTTATTTTTAAGATAGGGTGCAGTAGGCGTTTATTGACAGCTTTTTGCACTTGATTTTTCATTACCCTTAGGCATTGATTACATTTGATTATCAAATTACAGTTCAAGAAAAACCTTCCCATGCAATTTTTTTTTAATTTTAGAGTATTTAATAACGGTTAAGGCACAGGCATAGCAGAATCCGGACATGCGTGTGCATGATTGATTAGAAAGTTTACTGTTGTGCTATTCCCTTCGCGAACCGCATTCGGATTTGCAGCAATTGTATCGGGATCATCCTCCTAAAGATTGTTAAAGATGGACCATCTCATTAGCTCCCTTGCATTAGTTTGCCTTAGAATAACTGACGACCTTTTAAAACCTTAACAGAGTTTTCCTGGACTGAGACCGACATTTCACACTTCGATCAATTGATAATAATTTGTACCAGGTTTAAATTCGACACAAAAACTGTGTACAGATTCGTGTAAAAATATAACACGCACAACATGCATTTTTTTTTATATTTTCTTTATTTGCTTACATCGAAATCTCTGGCACTATTTTCTACAAGCGTGTCATGCTGCTAGCATACGCTGATGATATTGACATCATAGGCAAAAATGCTCGAGCAGTCAGTGCAGCATTCTTCAACCTGGAAAGGAAGTCTCGTCGAGTGGGTCTAGTGGTGAACGAAGACAAAACGAAGTACCTCGTGTCAACAAACAAAGAGTCACGGTGTCTTGGACAAAATGTAACTGTTGACAACTATACTTTTGAAGTCGTCAAGGATTTCGTATATCTAGGATCCAGCATAAACACCAACAATAATGTCAGCCTTGAGTTCGAGCGGAGACTAACTCTTGCCAACAGGTGTTACTGCGGGATCAGTAGGCAATTGAGAAGTAGAGCCCTCTCTTGACCGACGAAAATAACGCTCTATAAGTCCCTCATCCTTCCCATCCTAATGTATAGCGCAGAGACGTGGACATTGACCATCAATGATGGTGAATGAGAGGCTGTTAGGAGCGTTCGAGAGGAAGATACTCCGTAAGATCTACGGTCCAGTATGCGTGGACGACGTGTATCGAATAAGATGGAACTATAAACTGTATGAGCTGTACGCCGACACTGACATAGTCAAGCGTATAAAACTCCAGCGGCTTCGCTGGCTGAGACATGTTGAGCGAATAGAAGAAAGCGCTCCGGCTAGAAGGGTGTTTTATTCGAACCACGGTGGAGGAACACTCAGAAGAGGACGTCCTAATCTCCGTTGGAAAGACCAGGTGAGGGCAACCTAACTGCACTTGGCCTTATCAACTGGCGCCTTATCAACGTGGACATTGACCATCAATGATGAGAGGCTGTTAGGAGCGTTCGAGAGGAAGATACTCCGTAAGATCTACTGTCCAGTAGCGTGGACGACGTGTATCGAATAAGATGGAACGATGAACTGTATAAGCTGTACGCTGACACTGACATAGTCAAGCGTATAAAACTCCAGCGGCTTCGCTGGCTGGGTCATGTTGAGCGAATGGAAGAAAGCGCTCCGGCTAGAAGGGTGTTTTATTCGAACCACGGTGGAGGATCACGCAGAAGGGGACGTCCTAATCTCCGTTGGAAAGACCAGGTGCAGGGCAACCTGACTGCACTTGGCCTTATCAACTGGCGCCAGCGCGCGCATAGCAGAAGTGACTGGCGAAGCTTTGTGGAGGCGGCCAAGACCGATCATCGGTTGTAGCGCCAGCTAAGTAAGTAAGTATTATTATATTAAGCAAGCAGTCTTTAAGACATTTAATAATAGATTTAAAAATAAAATGTATTAAAAGTCAAACATGCACGGTGAATGCCCAGTGACACACTCATATTTTACTTTATGACATTTCCACCTTAAATTATGAGATCTTGAAGGGTTTTTCATTTTAGTCTGGACAAAGCCCACTGTGAATTCATTAACTTGGTGCTGGGTGATTTGGATGGTTCAACATTCGGGTATTTGGTATGAATTAGACTTGATCTTAATTTCATCTTTTACGAAAGGGACTTGTAAATCACGTTGTAGGTGTAAGTTGGTAACATACCAGGGTGCGCTCACAAACATACGAAACATTTTGGACTGATAGGTTTGCAATATTTCAACATTTGAATTGCCGGCTGTGCCACACAGTTGTATGCCGTCGGTCCATTAGGATAGTCCTGTAAAGGAGCAGTTTGTTTTCGCCACATAGTTGCGAATTACGATTGAGTAGCCAGAAGATACTTCTCAGTGTAGGACCTTGAGCTTTCCGCTTCGTAAATATGTGCGGTTTCCATGTGAGACGTCTATCCAGATGCATTCCTAGGTACTTTGTATTGTTTGCTTGAGGGATTTGTATTGCATTTAACTGTACGGGTGAGCAAGTATTGCGCAGGTGGGCAAGTATTGCTCTATGTTATGAATGTCTTTTGCACCGACTTGGTTTCGTTCGTCATAGTTTTCCAGTTTTTAAACATTCTTGGAGTCAGTGACAGTATCATCATCAATTGACAAGGCTGTAGTGTCGTCTGCGAACATTCCAATAACAATTCCATCAGTTGTTGGCAGATGGAATCAACTGTGAAAACTAGATATAACATTGGGCCCATAACACTGCTCTGGCGAACTTACTTACTTACTTACTTAGCTGGCGCTACAACCGATGATCGGTCTTGGCCGCCTCCACAAAGCTTCGCCAGTCACTTCTGCTATGCGCGCGCTGGCGCCAGTTGATAAGGCCAAGTGCAGTCAGGTTGCCCTGCACCTGGTCTTTCCAACGGAGATTAGGACGTCCCCTTCTGCGTGATCCTCCACCGTGGTTCGAATAAAACACCTTTCTAGCCGGAGCGCTTTCTTCCATTCGCTCAACATGACCCAGCCAGCGAAGCCGCTGGAGTTTTATACGCTTGACTATGTCAGTGTCGGCGTACAGCTCATACAGCTCATTGTTCCATCTTATTCGAAACACGTCATCCACGCATACTGGACCGTAGATCTTACGGAGTATCTTCCTCTCGAACGCTCCTAACAGTCTCTCATCATTGATGGTCAATGTCCACGTCTCTGCGCCATACATTAGGACGGGAAGGATGAGGGACTTATAGAGCGTTATTTTCGTCGGTCGAGAGAGGGCTCTACTTCTCAATTGCCTACTGAGCCCGTAGTAACACCTGTTGGCAAGAGTTAGTCTCCGCTTGATCTCAAGGCTGACATTATTGTTGGTGTTTATGCTGGATCCTAAATAAACGAAATCCTTGACGACTTCAAAAGTGTAGTTGTCAACAGTGACATTTTGTCCAAGACGCCGTGACTCTTTGTTTGTTGACACAAGGTATTTCGTTTTGTCCTCGTTCACCACTAGACCCACACGACGAGACTCCCTTTCCAGGTTGGAGAATGCTGCACTGACTGCTCGAGCGTTTTTGCCAATGATGTCAATATCATCAGCGTATGCTAGCAGCATGACACTCTTGTAGAAGATAGTGCCAGAGATGTCGATGTTCGCAGCTCGAATTATTTTCTCCAGCATTAGGTTAAAGAAGTCGCACGATAGGGAGTCACCTTGTCTGAAACCTCTTTTGGTATCAAATGGTGCGGAGAGGTCTGTCCCAATTTTCACTGCGCTGGTGGTGTTGGTCAGTGTCATTTTGCAAAGACGAATGAGCTTTGCAGGGATACCAAAATCAGACATTGCGGCGTACAAGTGATCCCTAATCGTGCTGTCGAAGGCGGCTTTATAATCGACAAATAGATGATGGGTGTCGATCTGTTTTTCTCGGGTCTTTTCCAGGATTTGGCGTAGTGTGAATATCTGGTCGATGGTGGATTTACCAGGCCTGAAGCCACACTGATAAGGTCCAATCAGTTTGTTGACGATGGGCTTCAGTCTTTCGCACAGTACGCTCGATAGAACCTTATATGCAATATTAAGAAGGCTGATCCCACGGTAGTTGGCGCAGATCGTGGAATCACCCTTCTTATGGATTGGGCAGAGTACGCTGAGATTCCAATCACTTGGCATGCTTTCATCTGACCATATTCTGCATAGAAGCTCATGCATGCGTTTTTTGAGCTCTTCGCCTCCGGTCTTAAACAACTCAGCAGGCAGGCCATCTGCACCTGCAGCCTTATTGTTTTTCAGCCGAGCAATGGCTGTTAAGACCTCCTCATAGTCAGGCGGCGGTACTTCAACGCCGTCAGTGATTGGGGTTTCCGGAGTGGGTTCCGCAGTGGCGGGATTATTGCCGTCTTCGCCATTAAGCAGCTGCGAAAAGTGCTCCCTCCATAATCTCATTATGCCCTGGATATCTGTCACCAGATTTCCATCTTCATCCTTGCAGGAAGAGGCCCCGGTCTTCAAACCAAGAGTCAGGCGTCTTATTCTTTCAAAGAATTTTCGGACCTCGTTCCTGTCCCGCAACATTTCGATATCATTGAACTCGCGTCTTTCTTCATCTCTTTTCTTGCGCCTGAAAAGACGTTTCTCCTCCCTCCTCAACTTTCTGTATCGCTCCTTAGCAGCTCGCGTTGCAACTGACTGCAGGGTGGCTCTGTATACTGCGTTTTTTGCTTCAGTAGCATCGCGACACTCTTGGTCGTACCACATATTTCTCCGTCGACGGTGGTAGCCTAGCACCTCTTCGGCAGCCGTACGCATAGAGCGGGAAATGTGCGTCCACTGTGCGCATATATCATCAAGTTGAGGGGTGTTTTGCGAAAGGAGAAGTGCAAGTTGGTTGGCAAAGACTTTGGCTGTCTGTTGTGATTGCAGCTTTTCGACATCCAGCTTTCTCTTTGTACCTATCCGTACGCTCTGGCGAACACCGGCTTTTATATCATACAGAGATGTGATGTCATTGCCCTGCCTCAACATACGATTTCAAGAAAGCGAAAAAGTTTATGGGAATCGTTTTTCTAGATTTATATAAAAGCGCCTCGTGGTACATACGGTCAATAGCTTGTGATATGTTTAGAAACTGCCGTGGTGCAGTATTTTTTGAATTCGAAGGCTGCGTTTTTTTGTTCAACAAGTTTATGAATTGGTTCAATTGTATCGTGACTTTGACGGAAACAAAACTGATGAACAGGAATGAAATGTTTTGACACAATAATTACTTACTTACTTAACTGGCACTACAACCGATGATCGGTCTTGGTCGCCTCCGCAAAGCTTCGCCAGTCACTTCTGCTATGCGCGCGCTGGCGCCCGTTAATAAGGCCAAGTGCAGTTAGGTTGCCCTGCACCTGGTTTTTCCAACGGAGATTAAAACGTCCCCTTCTGCGTTTTCCTCCACCGTGTCTCGAATAAAACACCCTTCTAGCCGGAGCGCTTTCTTCCATTCGCACAACATGACCCAGTCAGCGAAGTTGCTGGATTTTTATACGCTTGACTATGTCAGTGTCGGCTTACAGCTCATACAGCTCTTTTGGGCGTTTGCGGGAGTCGTCAACAGTAGGGGGGGTTCCATATCTGAGGCTTCATTTGAGGATTCATTGGGGATTATTTAAACGTGGTGGGTTCCAAGCCCGACGCACAGCCATTCATTCAAGGCCATAGACAAGCTCGCCGCACACATTAGTTAGCTCAGTGGTCGCTATTCAGGGGACGCCACAAAGAAGCTGTGTGTCGACTTGAAACATAGAAGCGTAAGGATCGAACATGGACGCACCTGCGACTGTCACTATCTTTAATAATACCCATTAGTTTTTTTCCATAAACAACGACTTCAAGACTTTGGAAGGGATTGCTAGCAGACTAATGGGGCAGTATAACTTTAGATCATCTTTATTTGTGCAACCTTCCACGGTGCTGGCGCAAAGTTAGTTCTCAACAGAACATTAGGAAGGTTATTGCTTGCTCTGGTAATTCCTTGAGAATTTTTCCTGTAATCAGATTGTATCCTTGAGCCTTCACAGGTCTCAATTTGTTTATAATTGGCCGTACTTCGTTTTTAAAGAAAAGAGATATCGATAAATCGGTAAATCCAGTTTATATGGCTGAGCTAAGAGCTCGGATACTTCTTCTAATATTTCCACTGGTGGTTCGTCAAAGAGGATTAGGAATACTTACATCTTTAAGATGTTTCGAGGTAATTTGTAACTTTTCGTGGTCACTTTTCGCTCACGTTCCATGGTCTTTTCAGTTTATTTGCTTCCTTCTAAAGAGAATAATCTGTTCTATTGCAGAAGTTGCTTCGAGTTTGTCAATATAATTTTTAAATAAAATATATTTGTTCCCAGTTAGCAGTAATTTTACCTCTTTAGTTTTAGCATAGAAGTGCTTTTTATCGCCTGGGAACCGTGTTTGCATGGATGCAACAACATCGACCTAGACTCTCAGTTAGCTATGGAATAGTGTACGAGTTTTTTAATTCTGATACACTGAAACTCTTAATTGTAAATATGAGGTTCCAAAACAATATGCGTAAGCCAAAAAAAAAAAAAATGGTATGAAAGTGCAGTGGGATTAAATGGAACCGCATAGAGATCAAAGTTAAACAAAAATGTGAGGAAAATCAACATATTATTCCATAGCTGGTTAAAAGTCAACTCTAAAACCTTTCAGTAATTTTCGCGCTATATACTTTTTTCGTTGAGCCGTCTGGTGAGTGCTGACATACAAAATTTACTTTTGAAAATCGGAAAATTTCCCAGCTGGTGAGGAGTCGCCTCTAAAGGATTAAATTGTAAGACCAGCCTACTTTAATTTTCACTCCCCAACATTTATACCGAACGCCCTTAGATATGTGGCCCACATATCTAGCCACATACAAAATTGGCTTGTTTACGATTAAGCTCCATTAAGCTCCACTAAGCTCTCAGAGCGATCCTAAAGCAGAGAAATATAAAACCGACCCTGACTGACTTCTCTCTTGAAATATTTCCTCCGAACGGACTTATTTTACTTTACTACTGTGGGCAAAAGTTAGTAAGACTTTTTAATTTAAATTTCGCGCGGTAACCCAGTCATCAAAATATTATTTTTTTAAGGTTGGTATGACTGTCGGTGATATCTGTGCCAAATGTCACATCAAAATAATCATTAGTGTTTAGTATACGCTTGTCTTTCTGAAGTACAAAAAATTGAAAATTGCATTCGGCGATTTTCACAATGAGTGAAATTATTCAACAAAGAAGTTCCATTAAATTTTGTGTGCGGAATGAAATTTCTGGTGCCGAAACGTTCAGAATGTTGCAAAAGGCCTTCGGTGGTAATTGTATGTCGCGAGTGTTTTTGATTGGTACAAATTGTTCAAAGATGGTCGAGAACGCGTTGACGACGAACCACGTCCAGGACGGCCATCAACATCAACTGATGATCAACACGTCAATAAAATCAAGGAATTGGTGCTCGAGAATCGACATCGACGATTAACAGTCAGAGACCTTACTGGCATCGTTGGAATATCGGAAGGATCAGTGAAAACCATTTTAAAATATCATTTGGGCTTAAGAAGAGTGAATGCACGATTGGTTCCAAAATCACTGCATTGGTTTTACGAGACCATTTTGCCAAAAATTCGACTGATATCGTTCCGCAACCACCCTATTCGCACGATTGGTTCCAAAATCACTGCATTGGTTTTACGAGACCATTTTGCCAAAAATTCAACTGATATCGTTCCGCAACCACCCTACCACCCTATTGGCTATTTTCTAAACTCAAAAAACCGCTTCGTGGACCGTTTGACCGTTTTGAGTCAATTGAAGACATTAAACATGAATCGCTAAGCGCATTGAAGGCTAGGCTATTCCGGAAATTGACTTTAACAACTGTTTCGAGAATTGGAAAAAACGTTGGCACAAGTGTATTGGGGCCGGGGGGGATTACTTTGAAGCGGACGAAATAGATTTGGAAGAATGAATAAAATAATTTGAAATTATGAACAAAGTCTTACTAGCTTTTGCCCACAGTAGTACTTACTTTTAATGGCGCAACAACCCATGGAGGGCCTAGGCCGAGCTTTTCGCATCCACTCGTGTTGTTGCGTGTTATATTTGTACATGAATGGAACGGACTTATCCCTTAAGGAGTTTCCCATAGAAAAAAGTTAAATAAGATGGATTTTTCTGTGGTTTTTGTATGCTTCAGGGCATGGTCTTAAAGAGCTATCCAACTAAATATTTCCTTTCAACTTAAATCCTTTCTTTTTCATAATCAAACTAACAATAATCATTTGCATTCCCTCTCTCATTCTCCCTTCTCCTTCTACCTTCCACCTATCAATCTGCCTTCTAATCAACACAATGCTCTGCATTCACTCCAGGGTACTTCGTGATGACTTGAAATAGAAAAAAAAAACATTTAAAGGTTAACGGTTAATATTACGTAAACAGTTAAAACTCAACTACTTTACCCTAAGACATGTGCTTTGGAAAAGGAGTAAATCGCCATAAAGAAATATGTTTTACTTTTTTGTTTCTTTTCGTTTTTTTTTTTTCAATGGATAATTCTTAAAGCCGCGTATACTCTATATGATGAACGTTGGTATAACTCTGGAATACACAACCCACCTACATAAGACGCAGACTTTCACTAGCTCCCCCCACCACCGATAGCAAGTAGGGTTGAAATTTATGATAATTTGAAGACAACGTGCCACTGGCATCAAGGACACTTTGCAATAAAATTTTCAGCAAATTATGCGGAGATTATGTGGGCAACATAGAGAAGAGATGTGAGGGGTAGTTGAAGAAGGCTAGAGAGGGCCGAGGTTTTTTTCGTCCTTTTTGAAAAACCTAAAAACGAATAGCAGCATAACTCTGTGTGAAAAGTAGTGACTGGTTTTTACTATGTTAAAGGAAACCCTTACGATTATTTCAAGGTTAACACGCATACACACATACACATACACATACACGAATTTAACACGTGTTGTGCTTAAATATTTATCGACAAAAATGCAGTTAAAGCATTTTTTGTTTCTTTCTCCTTTAATATCTGCCGCCTACGCCTCCAAACTGTTGCTTTGATAAATTGTTATGCCTTTCCCCCAATTTCTTTCATTCTTGTATTTTTTTTCTAGTGTTTTCTCCAAGGTATTTCATTTCACCACATACCAAATGGCAATTTATCATGGTTGCTTAATTATTTTGCTTACAAATTGTTCAGCTAAAACGATAAGCAACAAAGAAAAAAAGGCGTACGACTCACACACACACACACATACACGCAACGTGACAGATATGAAGTGGTGGGGCGCATTGACGACAGGTTGCTCGGTTGTCTTTTTGGTTAACGCATTGGCTTAAACAATTGGCGTAAAAGAAACAAAACGCACGAACGCCACCACACACACGATTGTAACAGGTGCTTCCACCGAGAAAATCCTTCAGGAAATTCTTCCGTTTCAAGATGTATGTATTCGTGAAAGTAACCATATTACACATATTTATTTGTTTAGGTATTATCGCTCCTTAAGCTTAAGTCTTTCACAATCATTTGTCAAAATTTCCACATATTCAGCTCAAAAACTCGTAGCTGCTAAGCAGCCGCAAAGAAGCAGAATAGCAGTATCCCTTTGAGACACTTTTGGCTTTCAGTTTGCTCAAATACTTACTTACACATACTCGCAAATGGTAAACCACAAGCCAGAAACAAGGTGTTACATTCCGCTCAACTCGGTTACTGTCACCTTACTTGCATTCTCTGCTACCTCGTCACACTTCCGCTCTTCCCCATTCTCCAAGCTTTGAAAATGGTTGTTTAGTTTATTTTATGCCACGCCTTGATACGCATATATTGTAAACCGCCTACTCTTTTGTGCTATGGATTGATTTACAATGACAGCGTAATTAATGTTTTCCTTCCTTCAACGTACGAGTACATTCTATTCCTTCAGTTCCTCGTGCTAAAGTAAGCTACAGTTCCGAAAGTAAAGCACTGTGGCATTAAATTTGTGGAGGAAAGTTGGAAGCGCAAATTGAAGGCGCTGCTCACTTTTAATGAGCATTCCTATGGAAGCGGGCGTTTTTACTTTTTTATTATTTTTATCTTCAACTCCAAGAAGGTAAGAAAGAGGGAAGATCATATAAAACGGGGTTTGGAAAAATGGAAATTGGAAATTACATAATTTTTAAAGTAAACCAAGGGGTTCCGGGGTGTTCACCGTGGCGTATTTGGTAGTGTGATTGATGGTCGCTGTGGCGTAGTGGTAGTGCGTTGGACTGCTATGCAGAGTGTCAGGGGTTCGAATCACGGCATAGGCAAAATCAAAAAGTAGAAAAAATAATTTTTCTACACGGCACCTCTACACCTCTTGGCAGGCAATGGCAAACCTACAAGAGTGAAAATTGCCTATGAAAAGCTTTTCACTTCGCCGTTCGGATTCGGATCCCTTCCATTCATGTACAAATATAACACGCACAATATGAGTGGATGCGAAAAACACGCCCTAGCCCGTTTGAGGGAGTTTCAGATCCAATTTCGAACAACGACGGTAAAACCCTTACTAACTGCGAAGCAAATAAAAAAACGCCAAGAGTGGGCAACTGAACATGTGGATGACGATTGGAGCCAAGTGGTGTTCACAGACGAATCCTCCTTTTGCATGACGAAACACTATTAAGCATACATGGTCCACTAAAGATGGTAAGTTGTACCAGCGATCAGTGAAACATCCAGCAAAGGTTCATGTTTGGGGATGCTTCACAAAACAAGGATTTGGCAAATTAATCATGTTCACAAGGAATTTGGATGCCAACTTCATGGCCACGATATACCGTCGTGGACTTCAGCCATCAATATATATGTGGGTTGGGGCAGGAAGCCGAGATTGTGTTCTTCAAGAGGACAACGACCCAAAACATCGGAGTCACTTGTGTAGCAAGAGGAAAGAGGAAAACGGCATAACTTCATTGGATTGGCCCAGTCGCCAGATGCGAATCCGATCGAAAATGTTTGGGCTCTTATGAAGTTAAAACTACGTGAAAAAAAGATACGTTCAACAAATCTTTTGAAACTGCTTCTTAGGGTAATATGGCGAAGTTTAACACGGTTATATGCTGAAAAATTAGTCGATAGCATGCATTTCCGTTGTAATGAAATTACAAAGAATGGTGGCGACTGGACGCCATATTAATATATTTGCGCAACGAATAATTAATCATTTCACGATGCTGTGGACTTTTTTTTAAGATACCTTAATTTTTTCAGTGACTTAAGCCGATTGCTTTCTTGTTGAAACTACTGTATATATAATTATAGAAAATAGTTATAGAAAATAATAGTAGAAAATAGTGAAAGAAAATAGAAGTAAAAAGAAAATTGTGTGCTTCAGTGGGACGCCCTACCGAAGTTTGCTTCTTCAGAACGTTTGGTATTGGGTTTTCAGGTTAGGTTTAGTAATCTTGTAAAAACCAGAGTCTATCGCAGACATTAGGGGCGTGGCCAAGGGAATATTTAACGATGTGCTGATTTATGCAAATGATAAGCCTTGTATAGTTCAGTTTGATGATTCTCTAGTCCCACGTGTGCTACATCTGGATTAACTTCATTTTGATCTTTTGCATTTCCGATCCATGCAACGCCCTCTGCAAAATCATCATCTGCATCAAAATATTCATACGCAAAACATGCGAATTTATTTGTCAAATCAGTTTACATACAATCTTACCATCAAAATATTCAGGTTATACGATCTTAACAGGTGGAAAATCTGCCATTTGCCATTTGCCGGTCTGAGAACTCACATATGTTATGAGGTTAACTAGAAACTTGGCAAATCTAGTCTTTGTTTTGTTATGCTGATGCGAGTTGTTTTCTTTTCACGGAGAAAAGATTTCCAGGTAAATTTTCAAGTAAATCTCCTACCCTTCTCTTTCATTGAGAAGCTGGGAATTTGGGCACCTCAATGACTGTCTGGTGCTGTATAATGTGAGGACCTTCGTCGGGACTCAATGAGATGAGTGTTGATGCAATTATTGGCTCTAATGAACTCATTTGCCATTCAGGCTGTCTCTAAGCGAGTTAGTCCTTGCGAGTTTTTTGAAATTAAATTCAAATTCTGTTGTACCTCAAGTTGCTTGAGAAATAAGGTTCTTTTACACGATAGCAGAATCTGAACTTTGTTCGGCCTCTATTTTACGAACGAAGTCTACATTGTCATTATCTCTTAGCTGCAGTTTTTGCTGGAGATTTTATCGTAACACAATCGCCATTAGTTTGTGCCTCGCATTTGTATTTTTCAGTATATTCTCGCTGATTCTTTCAGCTCTAACAATTTCTAACAATTTTTGTTGGAAATGTAAAATGTTTGCTTGAAATGTCAAATTTTACGAGAAACTGATGGGCAGCAGCTCTCTAGCAAGAGAGTACGATTCATACTCAGCGCTGTCTATCAATCGAGTATGCTTTACACGCTAATCAGCGATAGAGGAATAGAGGGCTACTCTATCGATTGATAGAGGGTTTTACCCCCTCGTAAATATAAAAATGATTCTAAAGAAGTACACTTCAATAAACTTCAAAAATAGGTGTAAAAAATATATACTTATACGTAGAAATATTTGTAGGAAATAGTCTTTAAAAGCTAAATTTGAAAATAGTTGAAGAATATAATACTAGAAAATAGAAACAGAAAATAGTACCCGAAAGATTTTTATAGAATACACAGATTATCATAACGTATGAAATGAGACCTATGCAGTTGAGTAACTTACGAATTTTTGGTATTATAATGCTTTTCACAACGATCCTTTCAACCCGAGTAAACGTGAAATTATAACCTTCATTACTTAAAATACAGACAGGGTTTCGCCCCAGAAAATTGTACTGAGAATAAATTACATAATCAACAGGATTTCGTACTGTCTTCATCGACGACTCAAACGCAAAATTTTTTTCTAATTTTTCTGTCGTTCGGCGCAATAAATTTTGATATGACATTTGGACTCAAGGTTTAATTATTAAATTAATTTCATTCGATTTAAAAACAAAACATGTTCAAACCATTTTTGTACCATGTTAAAATGGGTTTAAACCAGTAGCTGATCCTAGTTGGTTTACATTTTTGGATTTAAAAGTTAATTGTTTTTTTTTTTTAGATTTTTATAGACCAGAATATAACTGCTGGGGAAATTCGACTGATATATATTATGAAGAATGCCTAGAACACTCAACTGCTCACAACTTCTCTAGGAAAGTACGCCCATGAGTGTAACCACATACTCCTATATGAATTTGTCCCCCATTCCTTGCCATTATCCACTGCTTAACCATCATGATTCCCATTATCAACATTGTTGCCATCACAAGTAATCTCCTACTGCTGCTGGCACGCTTTGCTGACGCTGACGAAATGAAAATACAATTATTTATAATTTTTGTTTTCATTCTTTTTGCTGCTGCTGCTCCACTTTCTATATACTTAAGGTATTCATATGTTGTCAAACCATCATAAATTAGATATTGAAAACATTATTGGTGTTGTTGTTGTTGTTGTTGTTATCGATGCTGTTGTTATTGTCAAACAAAATAATGCAAACAACAATTTGTCATATTACAAAATTTATACACAGATACGCTCGTATTTACTCGCACCTACCAACCTAACCAACGTAACCAACCTAACCATCCTTACCTCATCTCCATCTGCAATTCATTTACCTAGCCATTATCTTGAATATTTATTATTAAGTGTTTGTTGATTTTTGAGAAGAAAATGCCATTAATTTTACATACTTAGTACACGAATTTTGAGTGTTGTAAATATCACACCACAACATTACGGTGTGTGTAGGTACTGAGAAATGATGATAAGTTCTTCAATGATTAACGAGATATTTTTATTTTGTTGACATTAAAGCATACACATGTAGCAATTTACATACATAAGTGGCATAAGGAAGATTATATTTAAATAGTATGTGGGACCACTAGAAATATTTTTGACAGTTGTTGACATTTGACATCGGAGCAGAAGAATTCAAGCAATTGATACCTTGATTCAGGTATTCTCTGGTTCTTTGATTGTTGAATTCTTAGGTTCTTGGATTCTCGGATTCTTTGATTTTTGGGTTAGTGGATTATTTGCCATTATCTCAAATTTTTTTACTTTTTGGGTTCTTGTATTATTTGCATCACTTATTCTTCATGATTCTTTGACTATTTTATTTTCTTTTTTTTTCTTTAATTTTCTTTTCTTTTGCTTTCTTTTGTTTTCTTTTCTTTTGTTTTCTTTTGTTTTCTTTTCTTTTTCTTTTCTTTTGTTTTCTTTTGTTTTCTTTTGTTTTGTTTTCTTTTTCTTTTACTTTTCTATTTCTTTTCTTTTTCTTTTTCTTTTTCTTTTTCTTTTTCTTTTTCTTTTTCTTTTTCTTTTTCTTTTTCTTTTTCTTTTTCTTTTTCTTTTTCTTTTTCTTTTTCTTTTTCTCTTTCTTTTCTTTTCTTTTTCTTTTCTTTTTCTTTTCTTTTACTTTTCTTTTTCTTTTCTTTTTCTTTTCTTTTTCTTTTCATTTTCTTTTCTTTTCTTTTTCTTTTTCTTTTTCTTTTTCTTTTTCTTTTTCTTTTTCTTTTTCTTTTTCTTTTTCTTTTTCTTTTTCTTTTTCTTTTTCTTTTTCTTTTTCTTTTTCTTTTTCTTTTTCTTTTTCTTTTTCTTTTTCTTTTTCTTTTTCTTTTTCTTTTTCTTTTTCTTTTTCTTTTTCTTTTTCTTTTTCTTTTTCTTTTTCTTTTTCTTTTTCTTTTTCTTTTTCTTTTTCTTTTTCTTTTTCTTTTTCTTTTTCTTTTTCTTTTTCTTTTTCTTTTTCTTTTTCTTTTTCTTTTTCTTTTTCTTTTTCTCTTTCTTTTTCTTTTTCTTTTTCTTTTTCTTTTACTTTTTCTTTTCTTTTTCTTTTCTTTTTCTTTTCTTTTTCTTTTCTTTTTCTTTTCTTTTCTTTTCTTTTTCTTTTCTTTTTCTTTTCTTTTTCTTTTCTTTTTCTTTTCTTTTTCTTTTCTTTTTCTTTTCTTTTCTTTTTCTTTTCTTTTTCTTTTCTTTTTCTTTTCTTTTTCTTTTCTTTTTCTTTTCTTTTCTTTTTCTTTTCTTTTTATTTTCTTTTTCTTTTCTTTTTCTTTTCTTTTTCTTTTCTTTTTCTTTTCTTTTCGTTTTCATTTCTTTTTCTTTCCTTTTTCTTTTCTTTTTCTTTCCTTTTTCTTTTCTTTTTCTTTTCGTTTTCATTTCTTTTTCTTTCCTTTTTCTTTTCTTCTTATTTTATTTTTCTTTTCTTTTTCTTTTTCTTTTTCTTTTTCTTTTTCTTTTTCTTTTTCTTTTTCTTTTTCTTTTTCTTTTTCTTTTTCTTTTTCTTTTTCTTTTTCTTTTTCTTTTTCTTTTTCTTTTTCTTTTTCTTTTTCTTTTTCTTTTCTTTTTCTTTTCTTTTTCTTTTTTTTTTCTTTTCTTTTTCTTTTCTTTTTCTTTTCTTTTCTTTTTATTTTCTTTTCTTTTTCTTTTCTTTTTCTTTTCTTTTTCTTTTCTTTTTCTTTTCTTTTTCTTTTCTTTTTCTTTTCTTTTTCTTTTCTTTTTCTTTTCCTTTTATTTTCTTTTTTTTTCTTTTTCTTTTCTTTTTCTTTTCTTTTTCTTTTCTTTTCTTTTTCTTTTCTTTTTCTTTTCTTTTTCTTTTCTTTTTCTTTTCTTTTTCTTTTCTTTTTCTTTTCTTTTTCTTTCCTTTTTCTTTTCTTTTTCTTTTCGTTTTCATTTCTTTTTCTTTCCTTTTTCTTTTCTTTTTCTTTTATTTTTCTTTTCTTTTTCTTTTTCTTTTTCTTTTTCTTTTTCTTTTTCTTTTTCTTTTTCTTTTTCTTTTTCTTTTCTTTTTCTTTTCTTTTTCTTTTCGTTTTCATTTCTTTTTCTTTCCTTTTTCTTTTCTTTTATTTTCTTTTTTTTTTTTTTTTTTTTTTTGTTTTACTTTCTTTTACTTTACTTTACTTCTAATGGCACAACAGCCCATGGATGGCCTAGGCCGAGCTTTTCGCATCCACTCATGTTATGCGTGTTATATTTGTACATGAATGGAAGGGACCTACAGTTAAATGCCGAATCCGAACGGCGAAGTGTAAAGCTTTTCAAACCAATTTTTACTCTTGTAGGTTTGCCATTGCCTGCCAAGAGGTGCCGTGTAGAAAAATTATTTTTTCTACTTTTTGATTCCGCCTGTGCCGAGATTCGAACCCCGGACATACTGCGGAGCAGTCCAACGCATTACCACTACGCCACAGCGACCACTTTTTACTTTCTTTTACTTTCTTTTATTTTCTTTTCTTTTGTTTTCTTTTTCTTTTACTCTCTTTTATGTTCTTTTATTTCTTTTATTTCTTTCTTTCTTTCTTTCTTTTCTTTCTTTCCTTTCTTTTCTTTCTTTTCTTTCTTTTCTTTCTTTTCTTTCTTTTCTTTCTTTTCTTTCTTTTCTTTCTTTTCTTTCTTTTCTTTCTTTTCTTTCTTTTCTTTCTTTTCTTTCTTTTCTTTCTTTTCTTTCTTTTCTTTCTTTTCTTTCTTTTCTTTCTTTTCTTTCTTTTCTTTCTTTTCTTTCTTTTCTTTCTTTTCTTTCTTTTCTTTCTTTTCTTTCTTTTCTTTCTTTTCTTTCTTTTCTTTCTTTTCTTTCTTTTCTTTCTTTTCTTTCTTTTCTTTCTTTTCTTTCTTTTCTTTCTTTTCCTTATTTTCTTTCTTTTCTTTCTTTTCTTTCTTTTCTTTCTTTTCTTTCTTTTCTTTCTTTTCTTTCTTTTCTTTCTTTTCTTTCTTTTCTTTCTTTTCTTTCTTTTCTTTCTTTTCTTTATTTTCTTTCTTTTCTTTCCTTTCTTTCTTTTCTTTCTTTTCTTTCTTTTCTTTCTTTTCTTTCTTTTCTTTCTTTTCTTTCTTTTCTTTCTTTTCTTTCTTTTCTTTCTTTTCTTTCTTTTCTTTCTTTTCTTTCTTTTCTTTCTTTTCTTTCTTTTCTTTCTTTTCTTTCTTTTCTTTCTTTTCTTTCTTTTCTTTCTTTTCTTTCTTTTCTTTCTTTTCTTTCTTTTCTTTCTTTTCTTTCTTTTCTTTCTTTTCTTTCTTTTCTTTCTTTTCTTTTCTTTTCTTTCTTTTCTTTCCTTCTTTTCTTTCTTTTCTTTCTTTTCTTTCTTTTCTTTCTTTTCTTTCTTTTCTTTCTTTTCTTTTTTTCTTTGTTTTCTTTCTTTTCTTTCTTTTCTTTCTTTTCTTTCTTTTCTTTCTTTTCTTTCTTTTCTTTCTTTTCTTTCTTTTCTTTATTTTCTTTCTTTTCTTTCTTTTCTTTCTTTTCTTTCTTTTCTTTCTTTTCTTTCTTTTCTTTCTTTTCTTTCTTTTCTTTCTTTTCTTTCTTTTCTTTCTTTTCTTTCTTTTCTTTCTTTTCTTTCTTTTCTTTCTTTTCTTTCTTTTCTTTCTTTTCTTTCTTTTCTTACTTTTCTTTCTTTTCTTTCTCTTCTTTCTTTTCTTTTGTTTTCTTTTGTTTTCTTTTCTTTTCTTTGCTTTTTATTTTACTTTCTTTTATTTTCTTTTCTTATTTTTTATTACCTCTTTTTCTTTTCTTTTGTTTCTTTTATGTTTTTAATTTTATTTTTATTCTTTTATTTTCTTTGACTCTCGAACGACTTGGTTCTTGAATGCTTAAAGGTTATGGGTTCTTACATTCCTTGATCCTTGTCTTTGCAATCAAATTTTCTTTTATTTTCTTTCCTTTTCTTTGTCTCTTGAATATTTTGGTTTTTCAATGCTTAAGGGTTATGTTTTCTTAAAATCCTTGATCCTTGTTCTTGCAATACAATTTGTTCTTGCATTAAAATTTTCTTTTTTTTTCTTTTTCTTAACTCTTGAATGATTTGGTTCTTGAATGCTTAAGTGTTTTGGGATTTTAGATTCCTGGATCCTTGTTCATGCTTACTTCTACCTACTTGGCTGGCACTAATTCTTTGATTTTTTAATATACTCATATATATGTAGAACTGTTTATATTTTTATTTACGTATTGGCAATTTAATTTAATTCAAGTAATAAAATAATAGCTAATAATATATTAATAATAATTTATAAAACAAAGAAAAAAGTTATGCTTCAAAGCTTCTGTTCACGACGACAACTCTACTCGTTCTCCTCACTACTCTTTTCATGTTACCACGGCGACCCCACTCGGCTTTTGAGTGATGACTCCTATGACGACTGCAACTTATGTACGACTTCGGCAACTTTTGACTGACTCTTTCTCTCTAACTACTTTACACCACTTTACATATATAGATTTTAATTCTTGTGTTCTTTGATTCAACGATTTTTGTGTTCTTGGATTCTCTAATTCTTTGGCATTTTATTCTTTAATTATTGGTTCCTGATTCTTGATCCTGATATCACTAACTCGTTATTGTTAATTTTTGTGGATTCAAGTTCTTTAGTTCCTTGACTTTCGAATACTAATTCCTGTTTCCTTGGTTCCTTGCTTCGCAATTCTTTAATCTTGACATGAGATTCGATTATTTTATTTTTTATTGGATTCTCCCAATTGGTTTTTTTAGATTTTGATTTTATGCTTCTTGAGTTCAGATTTATAGGTACAAGATTTTATGTTATTTGTTCTTGATTATATCCACAGAATTACCAGAATAGCGGAATTACTGCTATGGAAAAGTATTTTACTTTACAATCCTTTAGCGCTGATGAATAGATGACCCGAAACCTCTTCTGATTTGAGTGCTTTATTGTATTTATTGCGATATAAATTTTGATAAGTGATTACATGAAGAAAAGCAAAATGAAAAATACATACAGACAAAATATTTACTGAACATTCTGATCACTGCAAAGTCAGTCGTCTTTCATTTGCCAAATCGTAATCAGCTCACAAAAAACTATACTTAATTCCACAAATAGAAAACATCATTCAGATAACTTGCTGAATTTCCTCCTGCTGGTCCACCAGCACTAACCAACTTCTTCATCATAACAGCGGGTGATGTTGTGGCCGTAGTCGATGCGGATAACACCGATGATGTTGATGTTGATGTTGACGATGATGATGATGATGCAATCTTAACTTGTTCCCCAGCCATATTGAATTGAATGAGTATTATTAAGTAGCTGGTAATGCCACCACAAACCTACACACACACACACACACACACACATACATATGCAACAAATAAACCAATTATTACATTTACTGTCTACGTACTGTGTAAATGAACTCATAAATACTCACTGCAAATAATGTTTCCATATCCAATGTAAAGAAACCGCAAGCTGAGAAATTCACCGCATGATTTAAGAGTTTCAATGACAAGTGATTGACCTAGAAATAATATAATTTCTTATAGTAGAATTTCGACAATTATCTCCTACTATATTATTAAAATCTTCCCTACAATTTCATAAATCTCATTGCTATCCGCAGCGACACCGCATCTATGCAAACAAATTCCCGTGCGTTTCGATTCCAGCGATGTTTTCCAACTGAAGTACATTAACGATACACACTTTGCCGAAATGTATAGCAAGAAGATGACAGTTGTCAGGCCGCATTTAGCCGCATTCAACAGTGAGGGGATTTCCTAAAGTGAAATGTAAAAATGCAACACTGCAACACGAAACAAAGAACGCCATCTTTTGATCCATTCTGTAATTACCTGATTCTCTTTAGCACAATAGTAGAAATACAGCATCGATGTAAACATCACAAAACCATAGGCCATCAATATCAAGACTGGATACGACCACAGCTCATTGAGTTTTTGAGCTATAACACATAGGCTATCGTGCAGTTGGCATAAATTATTTAATTTCTCCTCGATCGCTTCCACATTCGACAGTTGACTGTCGTAGCTCAAGTAATTGAGTGCGTTTCTTTGCTTTAGCTTTAATGGTTCGCCGAAATTATTTTGCGATGTCGCAATTACTAATAGAATCGAAATCATTACTAGCTAATAATATTATTAATATATTTAATGAAGCAATGTATAGTATATAACATAAGGCTGAAAAGCTGAAAAGCTGAAAACATTAACCCTGAAGTATCGATATCCTAACTACCACAAAGTCTTTATGCCATGGCCTCATGGTATTTATTTCCCTCAGGGTTTGTGACCTGCAGTTACTATCTCTGGTCAATTGTTTATGGTTTTGAAGATTTATAATCGCCGTAGCCTATACGCCTTACAAGAATGATAGAGTACAAGATTAGGTATTGCGCAGGTTCACCATTTTTCGGCTACTTTATACCAGACCTTCTTTTACATTTTGCTTAGCAGAATCTTACTTTACTTTACTTTTAATGGCACAACAGCCCATGGAGGACCTAGGCCGAGCTTTTCGCATCCACTCATGTTGTGCGTGTTATATTTGTACACATCTTAGCAGAATCTCTTGTTCTTATCTTTGCATCAAGTGTAAACATATTACAGACAATCAGATCACAGTATAGGGTCTGGTATGACGTAAGTATATACGCTGTAGTTATCATTTCTATAATTCTTGCGCTCCTTTTATATGATCTGCATGGCATAGGGACTCTATGCTATTTTCTACTGTATTATGACCTGTGGTCTCTGCAGTCGGTGGTTATGGATTCTATATCCTAAGGTTTTCATGGTCTTTATGGTTTATAGTTTCAATGGTATTTGTTGCCTATATGTAGTCTCTAATCTGTAGTTCATATGACCTCCATTTATTTGGTCTCTATAATCTATTATTCTATATGTAGTTTATAAGATTTATGGTTTTTATGGTCTTTTTTTATGGATTATTATCTCTTTGATACCTTTACTCTATGATTTATGGTTCATGAGCTCTTTGGTTTCCTAGGATCCTTGTTTCTAAATATTTGGATCTTTCTAGTCTTTATGGATAAATATTTTCTATGGTATATGTTGTTTTAAGTCTACTTTATGTGATCTTTATGTTCTCTATGATCTATAGTCAATATGGTATACTTATTTTCTATGGTTTCTAGAATCAATTTTCTATAATCACTATGATCTGCCTAGTATGTGATATATATTTCCAAGGTCTGGAGTCTAGACTGTGATTTTCCTTCCCTCGATCAATGGTTTCTATAGTTTCTATATTCTGTGGTCTTTATGATTAATGGTTTCAACAATCTCTATCATCCATTGTATATAGTTTGCCTCTGATACTTATATAGTCTATGAAATTGGCATTGGAAGAGATTTCTATGGCGTGTAGTTTGTATGTTGTTTACAGTCTATAGTTTATGGTTATGCACTTTAAGTATCTATGATCAAAGGTTTTTATAGTATCTACTTATAATCCAAACTGTTCATACTTTCTATGTTCATACTTTAATTGCTGTTTCTCGCAACCATTATTGTTATAATTACTCAGTTCTACCCTCTCAAATAATTACGGTCACATAATCTTTGGTTTCTAAGTATAATCTCTATAGCCTTTGTTCTTATTATATCTAATGATCTCTATAATGTAGATCTATGATTCCTATGATCTAAGCTCTGGTCTCTGTAATCCAATGAGGCTATTAAGGCTATAGCTTCATTTTCACTTATTCAATCTCTTACAAAAAGCACAGCCATTCAACTTACTTGGTGTTACTCGATTGTTACCGGAGCCAAATACCAATGTACTCTTCTGCTGCTTAACGATATATTGCTGATGCTGTTGTTTCCGCTGCTTCTGTGGCTTACTCGCAATCGTTGTCGATTGATTAAATGCAACCGATTTAAATTGCTGCAAGCGTTCATGCCCCTCGACAATCTCTTCCAGCGCCAAATTCATAGCGCTGAAACGTTGTCGCACACCGAGCAGTAAACCAACAAACCAAATCTTATCCATTGCATTGTACATAGTTGGAACACAAGCGAATATCCAAAGCAGGTTAATGCATTCCCTTCTATCTAATATAATGAAATATGTTGCCAAAAAGATGATCCACTCACAGGCGACCGTCACAACAATCATTATGTAAATGCCGAGCGTAACTACGTTATTATTAACCAAAATATGTTGAGCTTGTAATCCTTTGTCCACCTCATGAATGTCAGCGAAAAGTTGTATGACTTCTTGCTGCTTTCGTATAGCATTCAGTTGATCAACAATAACCATTATCGGCCCAATGTAGGTGAGAGCAATTGTGATGACAGCACCGAGGTTGTCTGTAATATTGGAAAATTCATTTACAACTTTACAGATTGAGAGATTGAGTAAATATATGGAAATCTCATACTTTGCTGCTCTATCAGTGCAGCATTGTGAAATGTTACAATCGTTAAATTGAAGCATACAAATGATGTAATTATCACTGCCAAAACGATGCCAGCACCGACCTTAGATTTCTGCAAACGTTTCTCTCCTCTGAATGCTTGAAAATCGTACGGATAAATGCCGAGTAACTTGCAAATATAGAATATTGCTGTAAAACTGATTAGGAAATTTTTCACTTCTTTCTGTGGTTGTGACATTTTTCTGCTGGAATCTGTGGTTGAAACGCTGCGACTAATGAGTGATAAATGAAAGTTCAACTTGGAATGTGAAACTATTAGAAACGCAGCTACCAACCGTTGCTGGTAGTTATGTGTGCATTAACGTTTACATCTTGATTAGTTTTATTAAAAAATTATTTTAATTAAAGTACTTGTAGTTAATTATGAGAAAATCAATAAATCAATTAGTAAATGTGTCGTTGAAAAGGAAAACAAGTAACTATCAACAAAATTTCATCACGAGCATTCATAATGAAATGGGTCACCTTTTTCCATTGCTTCTATTTCTTATCATAAACTTCTTTCTTGGTAATTAAGACCAATATTTAGAATGGATAGAAGAGCATACTTCAAATAATTCAAACTAACACCGGGTGATGAGCACTCTTCACTTAATCCTAAAAGTATGCAATGCTATGAACTTAAGCTGAAATTAGACACTGTTTTCTATGTATCTACAGAATGAGCAAGCAGTCCTTGGATAGAAGTGTGGCTATCCCAGAACATGAATGGACAAATTGCTCTTCAAGCAATCGCTCATGCTCGATGTTCGAATCTAAAGTAAAATTTAAATGTTTGACTCAAGGGAGGACCCTTGAAGGATACCATAATTAGAGGTAAGAAAATGAAATTACTAATCTTAGGTTGTTTACTTCTTGCGCTATTTTACTTACTTACTTTTAATGGACCATGTGCCCATGGTGGGCCTAGGCCGAGCTTTTCACATCCACTCATGTTGTGTGTGTTATATTTGAGCTATACTGTTTTCAAAAACTCTTTTTACTACTAGAAAAGATTTAGTAAGTATTCAGGCTTAACTTTAACTTTAACCGACTGAGTGCTATGAAGGTCTATGGCCCTCCTGTCCACATACCAAAAAAAAAACAAGAGTATTCAGACATACTTCTCCATGAATGCATATTAACAAACAACTTTCCAGATCCATATTCACCTTTGAATCAAAACCGATATCCAAGTTTACACAATGGCATCAGAATTGAACCGTAAATGGTTTTCTACAATGGTCGCTGTGACTCAGTTGGTAGTACGCTGAGTTCCGAGGGACAGGCAAAATCAAAAAGTAGATAAAACAATTTCTCTACCCGGCACCACCTCTTGGCAGGCAATGGCAAACCTACAAGGGTAAAAATTGCCTATGAAAAGCTTTTCACTTCGCCGTTCGCAGAAAACTGAAGGTCCCTTCCATTCATGTACAAATATAGAACGATATAGGCCCTCCATGGTCTGTTGTGCCATTAAAAGAAAAATAATGTTTAGACTCAACTAAACCAAACATATGTACCTAAAAGTATGCAATGATATAATTTAAGCTTACTTTAAACAACGTTGTCTGTTACAGCAATATCAGCGGATGTTAAGCTGAGCAGCTTGACTCAAGCAATAATTTCATTACTGATAAGCTGGTAACGGTTTAAATAGTAAACATAAAGAAATACCTGGAACCAGGTATGCTCGTTTTAAGCATTTTATTGATTTGAAAAATTTATTTGTGGAAAATCATCACCAAGTTCAAACCAAACTTTTCTCCTTTTTCCAATGTACGTAGTAGGATTCTTTTAGAAACTAGGGATGTGACAAAAAATACTATGCTACACAAACTTAGAGGCTAAAATTACATATATATGTCTGCAGCTTTGTTGTTGTTTCTCCATCAAACTATAGCTGTTTGATATATATGTATGTGCATGTATAGCAAGGAGCGAGTGGCAAATGAAATGTTGTATATTAACAGGAAATTTATTTGTGGAAAATCATCACCAAATTCAAACTTAACTTTTCCAATTTTTCCATTGTAATATTTAATTGTAATATTAATTTTTTTAATAGGTATATAAAAACGCTAGAGCAGTCAGTGCAGCATTCTCCAACCTGGAACGGTAGTCTCGTCGAGTGGGTCTAGTGGTGAACGAGGACAAAACGAAATACCTTGTGTCAACAAACAAAGAGTCACGGCGTCATGGACAAAATGTCACTGTTGACAATTAAGGAGTGAGATCGAAAAAATCTTAACATATATAAAACACAATAATTTTTAAACGGTTGATCTTTGAGTTTTGATTTTTTTTTTATGTAATTGATAATATTTTATAAATTACATAAAAATATAACTTTTATAGTTCTAACCACTATTTATGAACTCTTGGACCTTTTTGGGTAAGCCTTCGAGATTTGATAGTTGTTTCAGACACCTTTTTGGAGCAGTTTACCCATCTCCATTTAAAATCTTCGATATTTTGGGACATCTTTTTTGTGCTCTTTAAGTTTCTTTTCACAAGAGCCCAATATCTCTCCACTGGTCTTAGCTCCGGACAATTTGGAGGATTGGCCTCTCTTGGTACAAAAACTATGTTATTACTTTGGTACCACTCCAGAGCTTTCTTGCCGTAGTGACATGATGCCAAATCAGGCCAAAAATATGTGGACACATTGTGCTCTCTTATGAAAGGAAGAATTCTTTTTTTCAAACATTCTTTGATGCATATTTCGGTATTTATAGAGCCCACTGTAACAAATGACTTGCTTCTTTTGCCGCAACTGCATATACTACTGTGGGCAAAACGTAGTAAGACTTTGTTCATAATTTCAAATTTTTTTATTCATTCTTCCAAATCTATTTCGTCCCCTTCAAAGTAAGCCCCCCCCCCGGCCCTAATACACTTGTGCCAACGTTTTTTCCAATTCTCGAAACAGTTGTTAAAGTCAATTTCCGGAATAGCCTAGCCTTCAATGCGCTTAGCGATTCATGTTTAATGTCTTCAATTGACTCAAAACGGTCAAACGGTCCACGAAGCGGTTTTTTGAGTTTAGAAAATAGCCAATAGCCAAAAGTCACACGGTGCTAAGTCAGGCGAATAGGGTGGTAGGGTGGTTGCGGAATGATATCAGTCGAATTTTTGGCAAAATGGTCTCGTAAAACCAATGCAGTGATTTTGGAACCAATCGTGCATTCACTCTTCTTAGGCCCAAATGATGTTTTAAAATGGTTTTCACTGATCCTTCCGATATTCCAACGATGCCACGATGCCAGTAAGGTCTCTGACTGTTAATCGTCGATTCTCGAGCACCAATTCCTTGATTTTATTGACGTGTTGATCATCAGTTGATGGTGATGGCCGTCCTGGACGAGGTTCGTCGTCAACGCATTCTCGACCATCTTTGAACAATTTGTACCAATCAAAAACACTTGCTCCTTGCTCGCGACATACAATTATCACCGAAGGCCTTTTGCAACATTCTGAACGTTTCGGCACCAGAAATTTGATTTGATTCCGCACACAAAATTTAATGGAACTTCTTTGTTGAATAATTTCACTCATTGTGAAAATCGCCGAATGCAATTTTCAATTTTTTGTACTTCAGAAGGACAAGCGTATACTAAACACTAATGATTATTTTGATGTGACATTTGGCACAGATGTCACCGACAGTCATACCAACCTTAAAAAAATAATATTTTGATGAATGGGTTTCCGCGCGAAATTTAAATTAAAAAGTCTTACTACTTTTTGCCCACAGTAGTATCTTGCCATACCAGGAATTTGTTAGGAAATTTTCTCTGCTTTTGGATTTTAAATTGTTCTTCGACATTTCCTCGAGCATAAGCAACATAAAAATTTTGACCCGGAAGCTGCGTAAAATCTGCCAGTACATACGTTTCGTTGTCCATTATGCAACATGAATATTTTTGCATGAAATTCGCTTTTAATTTCAGAGCACTGGGCTAACCGCGCAGCTTTTCTAGCAGATGTGTTTGGGGATCTCTTCAATATGCTTTCTATTTTCTTGGCTTTCCCAATATCATGTGGTCCTTGTTTTCTTCCCGAACCAGGTTTCCTATCTATGGTCAAATTCTCCTGAAACTGTTTAATAACATTGGAAACAGTTTGACGGCAGACCTTCAATTCTTTGGCCAATTTTTTGTACGACCAATTTGAATTTTTCTGAAAATTTTTAATAATTTTAAGACGTATTTCTTTTTCTTCACTCATTTTGATCAAACTCACAATAAATCAACATGTTTGTCATTAAAATAATAACTGATATATTTTTCAAAGATAACTAGATCAAAGAAATTTTTAAATTTTACACCCAAAAAAAACCAATTGAGGAACAGACTGACGAAAATAACGCTCTATAAGTCTCTTATCCGTGACGTGTACATTGACCACCAGTGATGAGAAGCTGTTAGGAGCGTTCGAGAGGAAGGAACTTCATAAGATCTATGATGCAATATAAGTGGACGACGTGTACCAAATAAGATGGAACGATGAGCTGTACGCCGACACTGACATAGTCAAGCGTATAAAAATCCAGCGGCTTCGCTGACTGAGTCATGTTGAGCGAATGGAAGAAGGTGCTCCGGCTAGAAGGATGTTTAATTCCAGCCACGATGTATTAACACGCAGAAGAGAACGTCCAAATCTCCGTTGGAAAGACCAGGTACAGGGGGATCTGACTGCACTTATCCTTACTAACTTGCGCCAGCACTTACTCGCATAGCAGAGTCAACGGGCGAAGCTTTATCGACGCGGCCAAAACCGTTCATCGGTTATAGTGCCAGCTAAGTAAGTGAGTATATTAAAGGTTAGTCCTAAAAGTATGCAACACTTTGCCAATTGTGTAAGCATATACCAAAAGGCATGATTGAATTTTAAAAATTCTTAAAATACATTTAAGAATAACAAGATTTCAGTACTGAAAATTATTTTAAAAAAATATTGTTTCTGAGTTTTAGCGAGTAAACTCTAGCAGTTTTGGCTTTGGTTTGTATTTAGACACATTAAATGAAGTGGCCAATTGAGCAAAAAAGGTTTAACAAGCAAAGTCGAATAAACTACACAGGGACATTAAAAACCAGACGAGAAGTTTTCTCATTCCTTTTCCAGTGCTTGACGTAGTGGAAATATCTGGTCAATGATGCGTACCAAGCTTAAGGCCTAATTGTTTTGCTGAAAATTGGCTTACAATATAAGGTCGTTATAATACCATAATCTTGTAGGAACTCCTATCTTATCTCACGTTAATTGATGCAGATCATGGGATCATGTTTCTTGTGGATTGGGCAGTCGGACGATGGCTGTTATATGCTAACATCCATTATAGTTAGGTGATGGTACAACAAGGCTGTCAGTAATTTGCGTTGCGACTCAAGATCACAGCTTATTAATTGATTTCTTGATAGTTTTGGTCAGAGGACATCCAAGTGGCCTTATGTACTTAAAACGTATTGCTGGATAAATGTCATTGGGTGCCAATAAATGTCATTGGGTTTTCCTTTCTGTGGTGAAATCGGCAAATATGACACTCTTATCGATGGATTCATCATGGAGACTGAACTTTTCAATCGTCGAACTAAACACTTATATAATATTTTCCACTGCTTCCTTTTAGTATCGTGCCACAAATCAAGCTGTTCTCCGCCTTTTGTACTCCAATATTTACCATTAGCTCTCTTACTTTAGAGACTCACATAACAAATATAATGATTGTGGATAGTTGAAATCTTAGTATTCTTTCCTAAAACTTTCACAGTTTGAATCAAATTGGATGGTCACATTAATAAATAAAAATAAAATATTTTGCTGATACTTACAAGTGCGACTTTGAGGTAAGAAATTGAAAAATCCTAAACTTTGACTAAAGCAAAATTGCTTTGAAATTCGATGAAGAAAGTAACCTTATTTTACAGCCAATATAGTTAACATAATTTGAGCCACCCTAATGTGCATTTGCATTTATTAAATCAAAATTGTATTAGCGGTTAATTTATGTGGCAAATGGGCAAACAAATGAGCGACAAACGGACAGACAGACTGGCAGACCAAGGCCATATTGCAATAATGATGATTACATAAACGTGAACGTTTAAACGAAATGTAAACGTGTACGATTTAATTGTCAATTGAATGCCACTGGACACTTAAGGACACTTAAAACTATATGTGTATATATGTGCGAACTATGTGCGAGTAAGTATGTGTGTAAATATGTATTTTATGTATTTATATTTACATACAAGCGGCATAGAGACCGCAACACAATTGTCAATTAGAGGGCGATAAACATATATGAAAATATAATAATTACGTAATTAAATATGTTATAGACAAAAGTAGCTAGTTAATTTTAAGCTTAAATAAAAAACTAATTTAATATTGAAAAAAAAATACGTATATATAAAAATAGCATAATATTTATGTACATATATATGTATGCATGTGTGTGTGTGTGTGTGCATAAAAATTATTTGCAAAAATTACCTCGAAACTCAAGCAGTATTCAACAACAAATAACAGCAGCAGTAATAGCACAAACAAATCCCAAAAAAAAAAAAAAAAAAAAATGCTAATTACACAAGCAATCATCATCGTTGGTGTCGTTGTCGTTGTCGCAGTCGTTGACATCAACTAGCCAGCCAGCCACCAAAAGCCTCAATCGTCATTAACATTTAGAGCACGCTACTTTCCCAGGACAACAACAACAACAACAACAAGGCATACAAATTCATGTTTCCTTTCATTTCAGCCCAGCTGATGCTTATTCAGCTGCTGGAAATGCAGTGGGTATTGATGTTGCTGCCAACATTTTACACCGTCGAACAGAACAAAAAACACTAGCAATTTGCAAGGATATTGTAATATGAAATACGCGTTTTGTGTTAAACAAAAACTCAAAAAGTAGGCAGGGAAAAATCATATATAAAAATGTATGGTAGAAAATGCAAGAGATAAAAAAAAAACTAAAAAAAAATTAAAAGCTCGTCCGGAAAATGCAAATTACACGATCTCTCTGTGTGAGTGAGTATGCATGTGTGTGTGTGTGTGTGTGTGTGTGTGTGTGTGTGTGTGTGTGTGTGTGTGTGTGTGTGTGTGTGTGTGTGTGTGTGTGTGTGTGTGTGTGTGTGTGTGTGTGTGTGTGTGTGTTAAAAATGAGTTGCCGGTTGAGTGAATGGGCAAGGGTGCAAAACCACACTACAATTTCCTATGTAAAAAAATGGCTAGCGTAAAGACAAAGAAAAACATAATGTTTTGCATACTTTTAGGCAGACACATTTTTTTTTTTTTAACTCAAACAACTTGTTAAGTACTATGTATTTTATATATTTTACTTTTTATAAAAGAAAGAAACCTTTCAACGATTTAACTTAATAAAGAAAAATAATTCAATTAAAAATGATGTAACAAAGGAGGGCGTGGCAGTTGGAAATATTGAAAAAAAAAAAATCATACGGCTTGTTGAGTTGTATGGCAAGTTCACCACTGGCGCTCGTAGGTAGAGTTTTTATTTGAAAACAATAAACAATTTTGTGTTACTTATGTACTTAGTTTCGTTTAAAGTTTATAATATTATGATTAATATTTCATTTTTAGTTAGAGAGACTTTTTCTTCAATAGTTTCTTGGCTTCAGTTCCAATTTGTATGTACTAGTTTGCGCTGTAAACAAACTCGTCGTCGTCTTCCATTGCCAACTGCAGTTACTTACTGTAAAAATTATTTTCTTACGATTTCTTTGATGCACTTTTGTTCTTATTTTTATTTTCATAATTTCTAAACTTAAAATCGTTGAAATTTTTTTTCCCTTCTTTTTTTTATGTAAATGTGCGATTTCCTCTTTTGGTTGAACACGAAAATCGAGGTGGGAAGGTTTGCAACCATGATGTATGCACCCAAAGTTTTTGAAAGACCCATAGATTTGTATTCTTTAGTAGGTAACGTAATTTATTGAATAGAATAAATGCAGAAATAACTTAATCGATATAATAATTATTATAATATTCGCACTAAAGCTTTTCATATCATTGGATTCTGGAATGAGGTTTCCTGTGATTTTTTACTAATTTCCATAACGATTTTCTTTAATTGTTTTTACTGATATTTTATAAATTTTAAGTTTCTTACTTACCTGATTACTTATCATTTTTTTCCCCCACCCAAATTTCAAAGTATAAATTCCCAATAATTTTACTTCATACACAATCAACAAATTGCGTATTTTATTTGCCGTTGCATACAATATCTTCACAATTATGTAACTAAATTCTTCAAAAAAAAAGAAGTACAATAATTTATAAAAATATTTCAGCAAAGACATTAAAATACTGTAACTGTATGCATGAGCAACATGCAACAAAGGAGATAAATACTAAAATATGATTGAAATCTTTTAGAGTGATGCATGAATCAACACAAGTTCAAGACAATAATTGAAGTTACTACGGTATTACTCACGCTGCTGATTACATCGGGACGTCGGGAGCAAAAGTTAAGAGATTTCTAGAAAAAAGCAAAAATTTAAAAAGACACAGTCACGAAAAAGAAACTGGAAATTAACAATAAAATATTAAAAGCAGAAGAGAAGTAAAATGGTAGCATTCATTCAATTGTAAAAAGCAGCACAAGCATCAAGCAAACAAATAAGAGATTATTTCAGTGGTAAGAACATTGAAATATATAAAGTACTCGTAATATGAAGGAATTTCTTAAAATAAAAATTTACATAACCACAGTGAACTTATTATTGTAGCCCTTGTACATAGTTTAAAAGCAATACGGTTACCAGACGTTAATAGAATTTTAATCTTGATAGAAGAATATACCTTCAATAGTCCCTGATTCGGTTGAGTTTTTGCATATGCTCAGAGTTATTAAGTCTAAATAACAACTATACCACGACAAGGAAGGCTCATAGAGGCACTCTGCAAGGGCGTGTATATTTGTCAATTCTTTGTATTCTTTACTTTACTTTACTTTTAATGGCACAACAGCCCATGGAGGGCCTAGGCCGAGATTTTCGCATCCATTCATGTTGTGCGTGTTATATTTGTACATGAATGGAAGGAAGGGACCTACAGTTTAATGCCGAATCCGAACGGCGAAGTGAAAAGCTTTTCATAGTAATTTTTACTCTTGTAGATTTGCCATTGCCTGCCAAGAGGTGGTGCTGTGTAGAAAAATATTTTTTTTTTTTTACTTTTTTTTTTTGATTTTGCCTGTGCCGAGATTCGAACCCCGGGCACTCTACGTAACAGTCCAACGCACTACCACCGCGCCACAGCGACCACCGCGCCGCCGCTGGTTCCAATAAATTCCAGCCGAGAGGCCCAATTTTCGACCACTTTTTCCAGCAATTCAGCAATTGGAGCCGTATGCCAGTAATAACGCGCCGAATATTCTCTTCCAAGGCGTCAATTGTCTCGGGCTTATCTGCGTAGACAAGCGACTTCACATAACCCTGCAAAAAATGGTCCAGCGGTGTTAAATCGCACGATCTTGGAGGCCACGCCACAGGCCCACGACGCGAGATAATGCGCTCACCAAAAGTTTCCTTCAATAAATTGATTGTTTCGTTAGCTGTATGGCATGTAGCGCCGTCTTGTTGGAACCAAAGGTCGTCCACATCAACATCTTCCAATTCAGGCACGAAAAAGTCATTAATCATGGCTCTATAGCGTTCCCCATTGACTGTAACATTATGACCAGCTTCATCTTTGGACCAATGATTCCCTCTGCCCATAGAGCACACCAAACAGTGACATTTTGAGTATGTAACGGCGTCTCAACAATGGTTTGAATGGCTTGTGGATTATGATCACTCCAAATGCAACAATTTTGCTTATTAACGTTAACGTACCCATTCAACCAAAAGTGAGCTTCATGGCTGAACAAAATGTTCTTGTGAAAATCGGGATCGGTGGCCATCTCGTTTTGGTAATAAATTTGCATTATTTACAAACATTGTTCAGGAGTAAGTCTATTCATTATGAAATGGCAAACCAAACTGAGCATAAATCAAGTGACAGTTGTCAAAAAGACCGAAAAAAGTATTGCCAGATTGAAAACCACACGTCTAAAAAAAACACCCTTAATAATCTTTAACGATAAGTTCGATGCTGTTATGCTTGATAGACATAAATAGTAGTAACAAAAGTGATTTCATAAGAATTGAATACATTTCTGAACAGAAAAAAGAGAGTCTTTTGTCAAAAGCTCGATGTGAATAAACCCGATCCCTGTAGTATATATTTAATATATATATATATATATATATATTTAATGTATATATATATATATATATTTAATGTATATATTTAAAGCAAGAAGTCATGAAAATCAAAGAGTTCGCCTCCCTGCTAGGGTACAATGTGTTACTTAGCCGGACACTTGTAAAATCCCTTGAATAAGTCTTCCTTTGACTGAGACTTCACCTAACATGAGTAATGAAGAGCTGAATGATGTATGAGATATATGTATGTATGTATGTATGTATGTATATGTGCAAAGAAAATAATATTCAATCTCTTTAAATTGCTCTGCTTTGCAATAGACTACTCCCAATTGCGCCAGAGCCCATGAATTTAGTACCCACTTGAAGAGCTGAATGATGTATGAGATATATGTATGTATGTATATGTGCAAACAAAATAATATTCAATCTGTTTAAATCTCTCTGCTTTGTAATAGACTACTCCCATTTGCACCAGAGCCCTTGAATTTTGTACCCACTTTAAGCATGACATGCCCTAATCACTCTTCTCTCTCTCACCTTCTCGAGTGTTGTACTGTATTTCTCTTTTTTTCTATATGACTTATTTACGCTCTCTTAAATTATCAAACTGTAGGTGCTGACACCTAGAATTCGTTGTGAACTCGAAAGCGAAGTATACAATGGCATGAAGGAAATGAAGAAGAGAGAGTATACAAATCCAACGTTGCCAACGGATAATTTAACAAGTAAATTAACCAGGTGATAACTATCGGTCTCCCTCGTACATTATCATCGTACAGCAAAAGTTGAAATTCGGCTAACTTCTTGCGTTACTTCTACATGCTACACCACACACGTTTTCATAAATATAAGTTATCTTAGTTGTCAGTCGATCAAAACTTAGTTCTCAAGTGCACAACGGATTCAATCTTGAGAGTGTCTGCCGTATTCTCTTTTATTGAGTTGTGACGCATAGAACTGGTAAATGCGAAAGATTTGTGTTATAAGACTAGAAAATTTACAATTTACGATGCTTGCAACATTAAAGAGAAATGGAAAAGCAAAATATAATGAATATAATTACTAAAACTGGCAACACTCGCTTTAATTGCTTCTTGTAGAGTACAAATAAAGCAATCATTTCTTATTCTTTTAATAAACCATTTCATTTCAAATTGATGCAGCTGTTCCCGACAACTGATATGCCTAAAGATGGCATATCTCGCAATTAATTTGTTTTTATCAAAAATTGGTATCTAGAAAATTATATAAATTTGTGGGTGTTTATTGTAACAGCATCAGTTGGCAACTATTGATTTCCCCATAGAGCGTACAAAAAGGAAAACAAGAAAAAAAATCAGCTCGTATAAAATTTTCTTGTTAGCGCTTCCTTTACAGCTTGGGTTCGAATTGAAAAATTTGACAAATTTTTCTGCAAAGATAATTCCATTTATTTAAAATATTTATCAATTTATAAACTCTTATGAAACACTGCTGCCAAAGAGATTAAATCAGAAATTCCACTCTGAGATTTCAAGCGTCATCCTGTCACTTTGAAGATCCTCAGGCAACAAAATCTGAGAGACTATTTAATTTAGTACAAATGCGCTTTAATATTAACTAAGTATGTCTATTGTTTTATTGCGAAGAAAGTCAAGTTTACTATTTAAAGTAGACACAAAGACGATTTAATAAATTTTATGCTACTCTTTCATGCTTCACATCTTCTGGTCATTGCCAGCCACATTTAAATAGTTCACTGTTGTTTTTGTTGTAGTACCTCAATGAAACATAAAATTTAACAACGCAAACATAAAATGTATGTTATTTTATTCAGTGTTTTGTTTTAATTTTGCTTTTGAGTATTTAGAACAAAAACTTCAGCATTCATTGTTTAGGCCTGTAGTCATAATTTTAATGTTCATTAGGTTTAAGTTAATTTTTTGTAATCCTGGCAACCCTAACCAGCTCGATTTTCCTTTCGTTAAGTTTGGAGAGAATAGCAAAAATTACCGAAATTTTAAAAGAACTTTTATTTTACTAATCGAGAAGCCGACAAGTGAAGACGTCCACCGCAGCAACCAAACTTACTTATAGAAGATCCGCTACCAGACGTCGCTACTCTAATCACGAAGGAAAATTGAGTTGGAACAAGTACGCCCCAATTATATTTTTATGCTTTAATAAATACTGTAAGAACGTATATTGCTACTGCTTCTCTTTTTCCTTTACGACTATTTTCAACTTCCCTCGAGATCCCCCCTCATCCGGAGACGCAAAGCCCTCACCCCTTTTCATTAATTTTACAATTTCTTATTGCTATTTTACTATTTAAAATTGTATAAAAAAAATCGCAGTTGCTACTATTATATTTTTTTATTTTATTTTTTTTTTTTGATTGACTTTATTATGACAAAAGAAGAAAATATACTCTTAACGCAGCTAGCGGCATAATTTTCGCAATTTAAGTGAGTGAGTGAGTGAGCTTCGTTAAATACTTCGGTACTTTTATGAGAGAAGAAAACAACAACACAAGGGAAAAGAAAGGAAAGAGAGGAGAGGTAGAGAGGTAGAGAAAGTAAAAAAGCTCATCTCCAGACATATTATGAGAGCGTAGAATGTAGAGCAGCATATGATATTACAAAAACAAAAGTATGTAGTAATGTAGTAATGACGGAAGCGCTAAAAAGGATATTACAACAACTGCAGAAGTAAACAGAAAAGGAAAAACAAAATAGTAGAGATCCAATATAACGAACTAGTCATTGATCTGTGTAGCTCATGGAAAATTCCCTGCGGGATAGGGACTAAAATATTTCTAGGTAAGGTTTGCATGCTGTCAAAGGGCGACCGAAACACACGCGACTGCTGTGGAGAGTGTGAGATGAGTAAAAAGTTCACAATATCCCTCACGTCGAGGTAGCATCGTGGTAGGATCTTGCCGTATACCGACGAATATTGAGTGAAAGTGGTTGAAGTGGATGAGCCATGTGACTGACAGGAGTCGTGTTTTTCAGTAACTGGATGAAATCGTCGGCATTCAAGCAAATATTGTTGGGTCAGTATTCTTAATTGCTGAGATCAAGTTTGTTTATAGAAAACATGGTACGATTTTAACCCTGAAAAAAACTCACAAATTCCGCAATTGACTTACGAATACACAGAGAATAACCTCTGGATTTTTTGAAGGGTTAATGCTTGAATGCATCCCATAGAAAAATTTAGAAATTCTTAAGAAAACTTTTTTTGAAATTTACCTAATTTCCAAATGTATTATTTTACACTAGTTTGGTCCGCTGTAGTCTCTGAAGATATATGAGAACAAGTGATGTTATAACTTTTACATCAAATTTGATAAATTCTCTAATTCAAATGCAAAATCATTGTTTATTTTTTTTCAAAATTACCTTCCAAAGAAGCTTTTTTGTTTACTGGTGAGGCTTAATAATTTAAAGCTATTAAGGTGCAATAAGAAAGCCAACACATGTAAATATATTAAAAAGTGATTACTTTTGGAGAAGTTTTTATAAATGTATTTTAGATGAATTTTAAAAATTATCATTCTGGACTTATTGGTTTCTGCTTGAACGCTGATGAAATGTTTGTAAAAGAAATTAGATTAGATTCCAAGAGAAAAATCCACTGTTAAAAATCGTTCATAAAAACCAATAGTACTTTGTACTGGACACCTACTGTATGAGGATAGTGGTACAAAAAGCATATTTACTACTAAAGTAACCATTTTTATGCGATTCTTTTCGTATATTTATGCACTCTTTTCGCACACTTTACTACTTACTACTACAATAACAACAACATATTAACTACTATTTTACTACTACAATATTCAGCATATAGTACTACATTTCGACTTTATGACTTTTACATTACCGTTTGAAGCAGAGTATTTACTATTTACTACTTTTTTTTCTCTGTACTCATTTGAAGTACTTTTTGGCACTTTTATTTGCATTTCGCTATACATTTTGAGTGAAAATAGAAGGTTTTGCTTTGGATGGGTAAGGGTGAATACTGTCAAAAAATTACTAGTTAATTGCCTTTTCGCTTAATGTTTAATGTTAATTAAATTTTGTACCTTGTTGTTTTATTTTATGTTTAAGTAATTAAATTTATATTCATACAAATCAAATATTAATGAGTTTTTACTTCCATCCACCCATACTCATGTAATTTCATCACCTCGAACTGTCAGTGTAAAAGTAACATTTAACACTTGATTGACTTATCGTGATCAACGTCATCGTTATTTAAATGAAATTCATTAATTTCTTATCTATTGTTGTAATTGCTTGGTTGTTGTTGTAATTGCTGCTGTGTTGCCACTTGTGGTTTTTGCTATCGTGCTGTAAATGGTTTACCTATACATATAATTGATTTATAATACTTATATTTTCTACTCATACACGCTCAAAGTAAAAGCCACATCCACAGTGAAAGACGATGGGTATGTGGTTTATAAAACAAATATTTATGTAGATATGTAACAAGTGATATTTAATTTACAAATGTACCATCAATCAATTCAGCTCTTTTACAAGGAAACCCAGCTTAGAAAACAAAAATGGCCTTTATTCTATACAGACTAATCGCAGTAAATGCTTTCATTGTCAGTTTACGACGACTGGGAGAAACTGTTTTCTCTGTTTATCTCTCTCACTCTTTTTTTTTGCTATACAACTCTTTGGCCTCTCATTATATTGAACGCGTCTCTTTGAGTATAAAGAAATATGGTCTATAAAAACAAGGAAACTTTAAAACAATATCGTTTAGCATAAAGCCACAAAAAAAAAAAAAAGGAGACCGAAAACGGAAATGCATAAATTAAGCTTGGGAAATTTTGAATATTTCACGGTTTTCTTCGTTCGGGCGAAAATGCGGATATGAAAAAACGAAATCTAAACGTAAACGGTGGCGTAGCACTCAAGTTGTAGCAATGCAAACAATTCAATGCCCGGGATATATACACACACACACACACATACACACAGACAGACACACGCAATGCATAGCAAAATCGCTATGTCGAAAAAGCAATGCAAAGAATGCACTACTGTCTTTTAAACAGGCACACACTCACACAAACGCACACTCACACACATGCCTGTATGAAAAGTTAAAAAAATGAAGCCGCATTTTGAGGATGACTCGCATAAATATTTTTTTCTTTTTGTTTTTTTTTTGTTTACCATGCAATAACTTTATGCATGCATTCATTCTATAGCTCGAAGGGAAACTTGAAACAGCAAATCAACAACAGGAGTAAAGGAGTAAAAAATAAACGACGACCTTGTCGTCTTAACGACTTTATGTATAGTTACGAGTATGTATGGATGGGTGTGTGTGTGTGTGTGTATGTGTGTGTGTGTATTTGTGTGTGTGTGTGTGTGTGTGTGTGTGTGTGTGTGTGTGTGTGTGTGTGTGTGTGTGTGTGTGTGTGTGTGTGTGTGTGTGTGAGAGTGCGTGTGTGTGTGTTTGTGTGTGTGTGTATGCCGCACTACGTAACTCTACGTATCGTAAACGCATTGCAACACAATGTAACGCAGCATTGGAGATGCTACACAATACAAGAACCGACAGCAACAATAACAATAAAATACATGCATCTGACTCTGAATCTCTTAAAAATGCAACGATTTTTTTTGTATTTAAGTTTGGGTATAAGCATGTTCACAAGTGTGTAACTACAGTGGGATGAATTGCAATTGGATGAAATGTCTTTTGATTTGGAGCCTTTGAAACCTACTCTTACAGGAAGTCGGCGGTTTAATTCGACACAGAGATTCTTCACAACAAAAATTATTTACATAAGTATATGCTAAGATATTTACTAAGTAGAAGTACTACACAAAAATTTACTAGAAGAGCAAAATGGCTAGAAGATGCCGCCTCTACAATCGTTTATTCTGAATTGGAAGACTAGGAAACGAAAATTTGAGCTCCCTCCATAACATATAAAGGGTGATTTTATTGCTACTTGGTTTTTGACGTTTATATTTCTGACAGTTCACGCGTGATTCTTGACATTTGTCAACGTAAAAAATGCTCAGTGCGGTTTGCCATTTCATCTTGAATAGACTTACGCCTCAACAACGTTTGCAAATTATTGAAATTTATTATCAAAATTCGTGCTCCTTTTTTCCGTTTTTTTTTTTCGCAAAATTGTCTTCAGCGACAAGACTCATTTTTGGTTCAATAAGCATTTTTGTGAATAATCAAAATTGCCATATTTGGAGGGAAGACACAGCCAGAGGCAATTCACCAGCTTCCAATGCATCCCGAAAAATGGTACGGTTTATGGGCAGGCGGCATCATTGGGCCGAGCTTCTTCAAAGACGATGAAAGCTGCACCGTTACGGTCAATGGAGAAAGGTAGCGTTCGATCATAACAGACTTTGGTTCCAACAGAACGGTGCCACATGCCACACTGCACGCGAAATCATGCATCAATTGAGACGCAAATTTGGTGTGTAGTTAATCTCCCGTTTGGCACAGCCAATTGGCTTCCAAGATCATGTGATTTGACCCCGTTAGACTATTTTTTGTGGAGCTATGTTAAGTCTCTTTTCTATAGGGACAAGCCAAAAACGATTGCTGCTGTGGAAGCCAACATTGAACTTTGAAAGCATCATTGGTGAAACTTCAGCCGAAATGTGTGAAAAAGTGTACTAAAATTGGACCTTCACATTGGACCACTTGAAGCGTAACCGTGGGCAACATTTAAGTGAAATTATATTTAAAAAGTAAATGGCAGGAATTGATTAATCGATCCAAATAAAAATTTCATTCACTTTTGTAAAAATTCTGTTTTTTTTTTTAATTTTCAAAAACCAAGCTCGTAAAAAATCAACCTTTAGATCCACTAGCCAGTACATTGGCTCTTGTCTATATCCAAATATATTGTTATTCGGTATCTAGTTGCCGAGGTGCATATTGAATCAGAGGGCACTGTTTGACCCATCCATTTGAGGAGGTCCCGTTCTAGCACCCATTAGAGAGGCACTTACATTTAATTACCTTGCCTCCAAAATGTATGGAAAATATAAAGAAACAAAATGACCTTAAAATTGTCTTAAACTCTTGAGTAGATCGTTAATCCACTAGAAAATTTCTGAACAAGCGCTCCGAAATTGGTCATCACTCAAGTGAACAAAAAGTACATATATACATATTGCTCTTCAAAATTTAATCTAACCCAAATTCTCTATAAAAGTTGGCACATTCAATCTGCTTCACTCAGTCAATTTAGTTTTTGAGCGCATGGATCCATTAATTTTTCTTTTCATTGTTCTGATACTGTACTCCCTTTTTCTCTTCTTCACTCGGTTACTTCAAAAAAAAAAGCAAAGTAGTTGAAGCTCGGCAGGCTTATTTAATTCTTCGCTTAGTCTTCGCATTTTTCTGCTACTCTCTTTCAGTCTCCTGTTGCTTCAAAAATAGTATTCTTGATTTCATAAATTTCAAAATAGGGTAAGTAATGGCATCTCGCAGATACTGGAATGAGTGAGTTAAAAAAAAAAAATATCAACTCTGTATCAGTGGCGTAGATTGCATTTTCGAATGGTGATTCCATTGTTTTTGTTTGGTGATTCCGTACTGGCTCGAAAAGTCAACCATTTCCTTTATACTCCTCCTACCTACACCGCTGTATTGATCTATGTATTAATCTCATACATAGATACATAAAACAAAGCACCGATTTCAAAATAGAATTCGTTCTCGTTGCGTTCCTCTTCGCCTGGTAAATGACACAGATATGATTTCTTTTGCTGTACTCGTCGCTCTACTTTATTTTCAGCTTTCAATGTTTCGAATTGTGGCTTCAGGCCTGGTAAATCCACCATCGACCACATATCCTGGAAAAGACCCGAGAAAAACAGATCGACACCCACAATCTCTTCGTCGATTATAAAGCCGCTGTCGCTTTCGACAGCACGATTAGGGATCACTTGTACGCCGCAATGTCTGATTTTGGTATCCCTGCAAAGCTCATTCGTCTTTGTAAAATGACACTGAACGACACCACCAGCGCAGTGAAAATTGGGACAGAACTCTCCGCGCCAAGAGGTTGCAGACGAGGTGACTCCCTATCGTGCGAATGGAGAAAATAATTCGAGATGCGAACATCGACATCGACATCTCTGGCACTATCTTCTACAAGAGTGTCATGCTGCTAGCATACGCTGATGATATTGACATCATTGGCAAAAACGCTCGAGCAGTCAGTGCAGCATTCTCCAACCTGCAAAGGGAGTCTCGTCGAATGGGTCTAGTGGTGAACGAGGACAAAACGAAATATGGTACCTTGTGTCAACAAACTAAGAGTCACGGCGTCTTGGACAAAATGTTACTATTGATAATTATACTTTTGAAGTCGTCAATTATTTCCTTTACCTAGGATCCAACATTAACACCAACAATAATGTCAGCCTTGAGATCAAACTGTGGTTTACTCATGCCAACAGGTATTACTATGGGCTCAGTAGGCAATTGAGAAACAGACTGACGAAACTGACTCTCTATAAGTTTCTTATCCTTCGCCTTCTAATATATGGCGTAGAGACGTGCGCATTGACCACCAATGATGCGAAGCTGTTAGGAGCGTTTGAGAGGAAGATACTTCATAAGATCTACGGTCCAATATGCGTGGACGACATGTACCAAATAAGATGGAACGATGAGCTGTAACCGTATAAAAATCCGGCGACTTCGCTGGCTGGGTCATGTTGAGCGATTGGAAGAAAGCGCTCCGGCTAGAAGTGTGTTTTATTCGAACCAGGGTGGAGAAACACGCAGAAGAGGACGTCCTACTCACCGAAAGACCAGTTACAGGGCGACCTGACTGCCGCCAGCGCGCGCATAGCAGAGGCGATTGGCGAAGCTTTAAAGAGGCGGCCAGGACCGATCATCGGTTGTAGTGCCAGTTAAGTAAGTAAATATGTAAGTAACGTTTCGAAGAAGTAGTAGCAAGGAAACGTAATGCCATTTCATTAATTCTCACAAAGCGTATATGAAGTCCTCTCTGAGAACGATTGGAAAATAGTTTCTACATACTGAAATATAGTATGAAGAGAGTGTCTTCTTTTTTCTTTTTTTTTTTTTGCAAAATGTGTTTCAGAAATGTTAAACACTTTTCTTTTAATAATTTTTCTAAAATTGCATTTTGGTTTCCATATAAAAAGTAAAGAAATGCGAACGTTTTTTCGGTCTCCTGGAAAATTTTGAAATTACACGAAACCGCACACCTTTCTTTCATATCAAGATAAGTGCATTGAAAAACAATTCTACTTTATTGAGAGAGTATGTATGTATGTATTTATAATAAATTTCAGGGCGCAGTTTTTTCTCTTTGTACTCAACGTAACATTTGAATATTTGAGAGCATAGCGTGCAATATTCTCTCACCGCTTGCAAAAACAAGTAAGTTGGTATGCAAATAGGCGTTTACCCCAATAAATGTTATCCACTGTAAAGAAAAGGAAATTAGAGGGGGCGGAGGGGGGGAGGACTACAACAAAATAAATAGAAATAACAATTTCTTTGCATGCGTATGGAAATTTGTGTGTGTGTGTGAGTATAATACATACATAAACCGTTTTTCCGTTTTAGTTTTCTTCGCGGGAAATGTTTATATGAAATGCCAATGTGTTGTGTGGCTACATAAATTTCTCAAATAAAGGCAAATCATTTTGGCAGTTTCTTAATATTTATTTTTACATCTTTTTATTTTTTTCCCCTGTATAATTTACTCTTTTAGAGTAGCTATGTAAAGTAGCTGTAAAACAGAAGTGGCTAAACATAATAGAAACTTTCAATAGGCATTAAGCACAGGAAACTTGAGGAACACCATTACCAGAGTCTATAGCAGACATTAGAGGCGTGGCCAAAGGAATATTTAACGATGTGTTGATTTATGCAAATGATAAATAAGCCTTGTAAGCCTTTTCAGTATGATGATTCTCTGATTCCAAGTGTGCTACATCTGGCTTGACTTCATTTCGATCCTTTGCATTTCCAATGCATGCAGCAACGCCCTCCGCATTATCATTCAAAGCACGCAAATTTATTTGCTACATCATTATAATTATAATCTTCCATCATCATCATCATTATTATCATCATCATCATCGTAATATTCAGGTTGAATGAAAATTTGCCAATAGTTGACTAGAAACTTGGCAAACCTCGTCTATGTTTCGTTGTGCTGGTGCGAGCTGTTTTCTTTGCACAGAGAAAAGATTTTCAGGCAAATTTTCGAGTAAATCTTCTTTCCCTTCTCTTTCGGTGAGAAGCTGGCAATTCGGCCACCTCAATGACTGCCTGGTACTGTATAATCTAAGGACCGTCGTCGGAACTCAATGAGATGAGTGATGATGTAATTATTGACTGTAATGAACTGCCTCGCCGCTTTCCGCATTGGCCTCTGCGAGTTTTTTTTCAATGAAATTCGAATTCTTTTTTGCCTCAAGATCCTTGCAAAATACCTCTTCACTCTCATGATCTCTCGGTGCTGGTTTTTAGCTTTTTTTGTACGATAGCAGCATCAGAATTTTGTTGGGCTTCCGATTTCGACTTTCCGACGAAGTCTACGTTCTCGCTGTCTCTCAGCCGCAATTTTCGCTGGAGATTTTTTCGTAACGCAATCGCTATTTATTTGTGCCTCGTGTTTGTTTTTTTTTTCAGTCTATAATCGCTCAGTCTTCAAGCTCTAGAAATTTCTAAACGTTAAATTCTTTCTTGAAATGTCAAATTTTACTAGAAACTGATGTGCAACGCCCTCTATCATACGCGAATCCGCTATCGATTGATAGAGGGCGCACAGTGGATGCACATGTTTGTGCCTTGGCTCATCATTTATGTGTACATACATATATGTTATACATATGGATCTTCATTTTTTTCATACTTGATTGACAGAGGGCGCTGCACTTCATTTCCTTGTAAAATTTTCGTTTTGCCACGATAATCTTTTACCCCCTCGTAAATATAAAAACGAATCTAAAGAGGTAAACTTAAAAAAATGGAAATGTAGAAAAGAGAACATACTCGCAGCAGAGAAAGGGTATAACTTTATTCTTACTCGTATTGTTTTTATTTTCAGCAAATGAAACCCGGGTAACGAGAGCAGACATCATAAATTTCTTTTTACGAAATCCCTGAAGCCAGCTGATTTTCTGGTATCCTCTGATATCACATATAAGTAGTTGTTTCCTTCCGGGCTGTTAATTATCAGAAGGTATAAGGCAAGAAGAAATTTAGTAACATTAGGAGACTTAAAAATGTGTCGCTTCTTCTTCTTTAATTTCTGTGCAGGTTACATATTTGTATAAAAAAATTGCAAGCTCAATTGAAATGTATGAATTAACAATGTCGAATCTAATTTTGAGTTTTCTTTTACACATACATACGTACATACCAGGTGTACAAGTATGAAACCAGTAAGCTTTTTAAGAAAATACACGTTTATTTAAAAAAAAATGTTTATACATTCAATCTTCAAAGAAATTGTCGTTGCTAGCTACAAATTATTCCCTTCTCTCTGGCAATTAGTGAATGCCTCGCCAAAAAAAACTGTTCGCTCTTTGACTCAAACCAGTCATCGAGTCATTTTTTCACATTTTCGTACGAATCGAAGTGCTGCTCAGCAAGTGCATGCCCCAGTGATGAAAATAAGTGGTAGTCAGATGGAGCCAAGTCTGGTGAATAAGCTGCATGGGGGAGGGCTTCCCAGCTGTACGAATCTACCAATTCCCGAGTCTGTTTTGTTCGATATGATGGTGCATTGTGCCATCAAGAAAAATCAATTTCTGTTGTCTAGCTTGATATTCTGGACGTTTTTGGTGCAAAGCACGGTTCAAACTATTCAAATCGGCCAATTGTTGTTGGTAGTGTTGACCAGTAACTGTTTCACCTGGTTTCAGAACGTCAAACCAGATAACATCTTGCTCATCCCAGAAAACACAGAGCATATTTTTCTTTCCAAAGCGATTTGGTTTTGCTATCGATTTGGCCGTTGTACCGGGCTTAACATATGATCGTTTACATTTGGGATTCTCGAAATAGATCCATTTTTCAACGCCAGTAACAATTCGATGAAGATATGACTTTCTTTTGCACCTGGCGAGCAACATTTCACAGGTGGTTTTCCGATTTTGTTGCTGTCTTTCAGTCAATTCATGCGGCACCCATTTTCCCACCTACAAAATCAATCCCATGGCTTTTAAACACCAACAGTTGAGAAATGCATTGTCACATTTAATTATTCTGGAAGTTGTTCTTGCGTTTGACCATCATCCTCATCGAGTAAAGCTTGCGATTCGGCATCTCCAAACTTTTTCGGTGGTCTTCCACGTTCTTCGTTTCTCACATCAAAATCGCCACTTTTAAACTTATTAAACCACTCGTTGCACTGTGTTTTGCCTAGAGCGTGCTGGCCGTAAGCTTCCACAGCCAATCGATGATATTCCAAAGAAGATTTCTTCAATTGGTAACAGAAAATCAATGACGTCGGCATATCGTAGTTTTTAGGCACAAAATTCGACACTTTTACGAGCGAAAAAAATATGTTGTTACATGAAACTTGATTGTTTATGAACTGAATATTGTTGACAGAACTAAATACGAAGAAATGGCGCCAATGATTTGTTTTGACAGAGCGTATAGTTTTACCTAGCGACACAGAGAAGACATTGCCGGTTTCATACTTGTACATCTGTGTATTGTGACTACGCTGCAGTCGATAAGTCGATTTTCGACTGAGGAACCCTAGACTTGAACAACGTGACTCTTAAAGTTTATCAACTTTAGACGCTGAAATGCATTCAACACTTGATTATACAGATTCAGTACACTTCAACCACCAGTTGAAGTAGATGTTTGTTTCTTCACGATATATTGAGAGATTTTCATTAATATCCTTCCAAGTAATGTGCATAAACCAGCGCCTTTAATTGATAAATGTAAAGCTTATCATCTCTCCCTCTCTCTCCCTGTCTCTTGCAGCACTCTTATCTGATGTACCACACTTATTTCTTAATGAATAATTTCCACAACACCCAATCAAATTCGTATGACCACCACTATGTTTTCGAAATGCATTTACGCATATGTTGCAATGAATATGTTTGCCCGTAAGCTGCCATCTGTCAGATGTGTGCGAATAAGCGCTAGAGAGTGCTAGACTTGGATTTTTCTTTTTAAATAATTCAAAACAAATAATGCATTTGTCAAGATTGAACAAACACATAAATACTTACTCTCTTTCTCTCTCTCTCTCTCTCTCTCTGATTCAAAACAAACAAAAACCGTCTTACAAAAATTCAATGTATTTTGTGGTTTTATGGCAGCGTGTGTGTTCATGTCACTTCTAGAAACAACAAGAAGCAAAGCAGTGGCAGCAGCTCCAGAATTTTAAGATGGAAGTAGAAACTGAACTGACGCCGCATTCAAAGTATGTGGCATACACAAAGCAGCAACAACCGAAAATGCAAAACGCAACGGAAATAAACGAAAGAAACGCAACGGAAGCAGACAACATCAAGCAGGAAATGGTGAAGTAAAGTGACAGTAAGGAGTTCCGTTCTGGCTTTCACAGATCTTCTACATGTGAATGTCTGTGTGTGTGTGTGTGTGTGTGTGAGCGTATGCGTGCGTATGTGCTTTGAATGCATGCGAACGCGTGCTTGAGTGCATCTGTATGCGTTGCGTTTCTGTGTTCGTATGCGAAAAATCCTCTGAAAATGACTTAAATGCATTTTAAAATTTCGAAAGAAAAAAGGATTTCTCATTCATGGGTATTTTCGTTTCTTTATTTGGTTCTTTGGTTCTTTATTTCTTTGTTTGTTTGTTTGTTATGCTGTAATGGAAGAAAGAGTACTGAGAAGGGGTTTAGCCCGGGAGAGGGGGGGGGGGGGGGTGGGGGTAAGTAAGCTAAGAAAGATATCTGATTTTAATAAGAAGATATTTGTATACAGTTTCTTTTTAACGTTTTTCTTTATTCCTTTAACACTCAGCATACACACATAAAGTTTGCTTACTTAATTAAAACTAAGTATTCACTTTGTCTTTATTGTATAAAAACCATATACATTCCCTTCATATCCAACGTAGATTGGAAGTAATTGATTGAAATCGACACCCATGAAGCCCACCTTAAAAGACAAGGAACAGAACACCCTGAAGTCAAAGAGAAGGATCTCACCGAAAGGAAATGGAAAAAGAAAGACTCACTCAAAATTTAACGATACACAAGGTGTCATATTCCTCTCTTTTTGGAACAACAGCCCTTGGAAGACCTAGGCCGAGCTTTTCGCAACCACTCATGTTGAGTGTGTTATAATTGTAAATGAAAGGGAAGGCATCTACGGTTTTATGCCAACTCCGATTGGCAGAGTGAAAAGCTTTTCATATGCAATTTTTACTCTTGTAGTTTTGCCATTGCCTGCCAAGAAATAAGCTGTGTAGAAAAATTGTTATAAATTTTTTTCTTTTTTTTCTGTCTGTGCTAAGTTTCGAACCTCGCGTACTCGGCGTAACAGTCCAACTACCACTATATCCTCTCAATGGTCGTAAATTCCGCAATTTATCATACAAAATTTTACATTATTATGACAATATGACATGATACGACACTTTGTGAATCATCTAATTGATGTGATAATTTGCATGTGATAATATCACATACCAATTACCTTCCATACTGATGAAGTATTCCAACTCAATGTTCCATAGACATTCGAGCTAACATTAAGATAATCTAAGCAAGTGGGAGAAGCCAATCAAAAGATTGCAATATTCTCAATAACAGCGAGCTTCTACTCGCATAATTTACCTAGATAGTGAAGCATGGGAAAATCAAAGGTGATGGGAAGGGGTAAGCGACATTGATAGGGGCAACTTGTTTTTGGCAAATTCGTAGTACATATTCCAGCACTACTCGTAAATGGAGTTTCATTTCTTTGATGAAACCTTTCAGCTTAAACCATAACTGACCACTTGACTAGTGGTCGCTGTGGCGTAGTGGTAGTGCGTTGGACTGCTACGCAGAGTGTCCGGGGTTCGAATCTCGGCACAGGCAAAATCAAAAAGTAGAAAAAAATAACTTTTCTACACGGCACCACCTCTTGGCAGGCAATGGCAAACCTAAAAGAGTAAAAATTGCTATGAAAAGCTTTTCACTTCGCCGTTCGGATTCGGCATTAAACTGTAGGTCCCTTCCATTCATGTACAAATATAAAACGCACAACATGAGTGGATGCGAAAAGCTCGGCCTAGGCCGTCCATGGGCTGTTGTGCCATTAAAAGTAAAGTAAAAGACCACGTGACTAGCACAACTTTCTTAAGACGACTAATTTAAAGTAGCGTAAATCCAAAAAATGATTAATATACATACAATATATGAAAGGCCAAAAAACAAACAGAAATTATAGTGTTATTCGAAAAATCTGTGAACGTTTTTGCTTTTAGTCTATCAACATCGTCAACATCATCATAGATTACCATCAGCATCGCAGGCTGTCAGTGTTGTGCGTATTGATGTGTTGCTGTCAAGCGAATTTAAATAAATTGCTACACAAATTTATTGTCCACAAAAACAGAATGACAACACATCGCACACTGACTATCATAGTGACACTTTAAAATAAAAATCACATTCTCTTGAGTTATGTATAAGAATATAAAGTTTTATGATGCCATACAAAGCAAAACCTACTTCATGCTCTCTTTTAGTCAGGAATAGCTGGAATATTCACAAGGTATCTTATTCAGCATCGTATCCTCTCAATTGTTGTAAATTCTGCCATATACTACGTTCTTAGCTGGCACTACAACCGATCTTTGGTCTTGGCTGCCTCTGAGTATTCATTGAGGAATATTCAATGGTT